>CM056581.1:22462500-22902500 GCA_029721435.1 Gymnothorax reevesii
TCCCCTACCGCTAAAATGTATTCTTCTATCTGGTAATGTATATGCTAATCCTTTTTCCATACTTTCAGTAGAATGACACGGAAAGTCCCCATTTTTTTTTTGGTATTCTGTCAAGCACTGGATATGAAAAATATAAATGTTTAATCATACAAAATGCTATTGAGGCTCTTAAAAATCATTTCATCACTCGTCATGCAAATGTGACACCAGCATTTGCTATTCCAAGGCACTTTAGCAAACCATTGTTTCTAGGACAAAGACCACAAGCTGCTGTGCTTTCAGCAGGATTCAGTTGTGATTGGTTTTACATTAATTACACACTACCGGAGCACATAAAATACATCTACACTGAGCCGCACTCGCCACTCCCAGGAAATAAGTGCGTATTGTTTAAAAAGTGAGAATGCAACATCATCTTGTCCATCGATCATTATTCACTGCAGAAGCTTTTTTACTGCGGTCCGTGTCCAAATGGGAGAGCACTACAGTGCAGAGAAAGTACCTGCTGGCATATATTGCGAATTGCCAGCAAAATTGCTCATTAAAAATGTGTTTGAAACTCAATGGGTAATAATGTCAAAGGTTTCCAGTGAAACTGATCTAACAACCCCTCTGTATATCAAGTGCTGTAAATGATGTTAATAATGAATTCCTGTCATTCTTTTTGTAAAGTCTAACATTTTAGTAAATGAGGGTTAATGGTTTAAATGCTATTTAATTTTCTTCTTTCATGGTTTCATCTGTACAGGAAGAGATTCGGTGTAAAATGTTAATCTGTGTAGAAGTGTAAATAAAATAAGAAGGTGAAGTTTTGCTCATCTGTTCCGTCAGATTAGGAGTTGGTGTGTCTGGTTCAACTGTTGCTATTGTGGAGTATTTTATATGGACACTGGCATGCTGAAATTAATTGAGACATATTTTTTTAACTGTAGACTTGTCAAGATGAATTTCCCTAAGCTTTTACTCTAAACATGCATTTGAGTCATTTTAAATTTCCACAGTGTTAGACCTAATTTTCTGACATCCCAGTCTTAAATCACGCAACGCTGAGGATTCCCCTGCAGTTTGCAGTACTGCAGCTGCCTGCTCTTCTGTTTCTGATGGGATAATGCCATTTCCTGAACTTAATTTCTACACAAGATGCATATTTGTGGCGGATTTCTATCCACTCTTGACTATCAGGGAGTGTCTCAAATTCCAGGAGATTCTTGGATCTTCTGGATGTGATTGGATTTGTGTAATAATTTATTTAGCAAATTCTTATTTCCATTTGCAAGAATCTAAAACATTTTTTAAGGCAGGACTTGTAATTCAAGTGAGGCTATGAAGAGCCGGCAAATTTGACTGTTCTGGGTGTCCAGCCACGTCCCGATTGGGCCTACTGCTAATAGGGCTACTAGAGTAAACCTTAATATTTGTTTTCAAATGCCCCTTTAAAAAAAAAAAAAAAATCTCTAAAAAGCGTACATTTCTGCAATGCACGACAGCACTCAACACCAAAACCACGCTTTAATGTTTGCTTGGGCTACTACAGTGAAATTGTCAAAAACTAGTCACAGCCTCAGTTTGCCAATAACAGAGAGCAGTCAAGAGATGCTTCCTGAAAATACAGAGAACTTAGTAGAAATTTTATTTCTATTTAACTTAAAGTGGTTCTCTGTCCAGTTTGTCCACTGGAGGAGGTTGATCCAGGTCACGCAATTTGATTTCAGCGTTAACAGGTCCTATATCCTCTTATCAATTTTCCAATAACAGAGCAGTTAAGAGAAGCTTCCAGGAAATGCATAGTACTTTGAAGAAATTTTATTTCCATCTCACTTCAAGTGGTCCTATGTCCAGTTTTTACACTCGGATCCAGGTACCGTGATCTGATGAAAAAATAGCTAAAGAAAACAAGAACTGACCTCTCAAAGTGAAATTACTGTGACAAAAAACTGGGATTGTTGTTTGATGGTGAAATTGCGATCTTTTCGATAGGTACAATCTAGATGGTACCAACATGAAGTCATATTCTTGTTAAAACACTTAAGTTGTTTCATTCCATGGGATAATTCAAGACGGTACCACTTCATTCTCAATCTGATATTAATGAATTGCCTATACGTGATTGTGTGAATGTACACCGACTAGCACAAGATGATAAAGAAAGTACTACTTGACACAAAGGTCACAGTCCGTTTCCTTCACGTGCACATGAGCTGACTGCAGAAAAGAATGACATGGCAATGCTGAAATTCATGCAAGCTGGAGAAAAAACGAATAGGGTCGTATTGAGTCTTTACTGACTGCTGTTTTACCATCGTTGAAAAAATGCCTACAGATACAAACTTGGTGAAAATGGTTTATACGGGACAGTTTCATTGGACAGCTTTGTTTTATCTTTTGCCTAAAATTTGTTTGCTGATTGTAATCAGCTAGCATGTTGATAGAGATTTTCATATGAAACTGAGGGCCCAAATCAGTTTTCATAGGCAGATTCTTTTATAGCGCTGAAATATAGTTAGTTTAGAGCCAGTAGAACTCATTGCAATTCCTTGTGATGTTGCATGCTGGAGTCAAGACCTTTCTCTACAATAGAGGCAAGAAGCATTTAGATGCTAAGTCATAAAAAGCTTGAGACATTGAAATACAGGAAGCTGCCCTTATTCAGTGATTACTACAGAAAGATGAACAGTCCTCACCACAAAACTGTTATTTCTTACCATAATGAATACATTTTTGGTAGATCTGCATTTTTGTATTTCTTTAAATCATAAGGGTGGACATAGAACTTAGTAGTTATGTATTTCTGGAGCTATAAAGACCAATGTAGAAGTCCGAAATATATGCAGGTGAAATTCACAAAAAAATTGAGAACGGCAAAGGCCTATCCACAATTTCATTTTCCCAAGAAAAGTGTAATTTTATATCTAAATTATCCTACCCTGGGTAGCACTGCATGGCATGCTAACTTTCAATTCTAATAACTTACCCAGGTATAAATATTTGAAATTTCACATCTAGGGTTTTCCATATTGTAAACAGATGGAGATGGACCTAGTTAATTCTCAGCCAAGGAATTATTCATTGGTTATTTTTAATTTATTTTTTTTAACGCAATCATTGGCATAATTAACTCAAAGTCACCAGCAAAATTTCTGTATGGCTTATGAGACACCAAATTGCTTTTTGCGTATGTTAGGTACCAGCATCTGTTCTGAAATCTTCCGAAGTTTGAGAACAGTATTATTTGTCAGGTAATACCCTTTTTTAACAAGAAAAAGAACAAGGCCCTTTTTTAACAAGAAAATACAAGTTTCAGACCTCATATTTTTACATTCACACACTGTTTAATGTATTCATTTTTTTGTTGTTGTTGCAATGCACATACACTACATAAATATTTAATGTACAGCTACTTAGAATTCAAGCTGGTCAATTAACCTCTTAAGCCCTGAGCCTCTGGCTCGAAAATGAAGTGCCCAAAATGAAATGAGTTTATCTCTGCGACTACTTGGTCCATTTGAATAATCTGGGTATCATAATAAAGGCAAAACCTTGGAGATTTTTGTTAGGATGCAAGAATCAGTGTATTTGTAATTGAGTCAGAGTAAATGAAGATGAAACACAGCATAAATTAAACATCTCATGGGCACCTAACAAAATTTTACCTTTATCCTTTTTGAAATTATTCGGTTGCAATCTGAAACTTCTCAGAAATTACAGTGCAAAATCTCACCATTATCAGTGCCAAAGTTTATTCTAACCAAGTAAACCGGAGCAAAATTTGGTTTTATTTTGGCAATGTCTGTGGCCTCTCCAAACTAGCACTATGTGCCATTTCATATTTCTCCGGTACCAAACTGTAAAACACATTTAATTTCACTTAAATGTCAGAACAGGCATACATTCCATCCAAATGCAACCACTTTTTTAATTTTTAAAAAGTTCTTTCTGCCAGTCCTGTACACATTTTCCAATTCAAAGAAAATGAAGTTTGACTCCACTGGGGCAGGTTTAAAAAAAAAAAAAAAAAGCAAATAACATGCATGGAGACTGGAAGATCTAATTTCGATATAACAAGGACACATTGGGCTAACAATAGCAAGTGCAGATTTACCCTCGAGCAGTTTTTTTAATAGAAAATATCAAACATAAGAAAATTTGTTTGCCCATCTCTGTTGAATGTAAAGTGCATGCCTGCTGTTCTTTAAGTGTGGTGTCAATTTAAAATGACATGGCTTATATCGTTGGATTTTGTGGACTTTCCTCTTTCATTTGATGTACAGTTTGTATAGCCTAGCACAAATTCAGCTGAAAGGCTAGCGATTGAGTGCTGATATTATTTTATCCTATGTTTTGTTACATGCTTATTTACTTGCCTGGTGCTTGGATTGTCTTCAGTTGAGGCAAAAATGTTCAACATGAGCTTTTTGCCAAATTTCCCTTAAAGTGGATAAATCGCATGACGATGTTGCTTTGAGAAAACATGCTGTATTTATGATCCATAATGATCACTCCCGGTACCGGGGGTGTTCGGGTTTAAGAGGTGAAAATGTCAGATCGGTCGTTTTTTATTCATTTTTGGACCGTCCTTGCTACCCTGGGCCACCATCTAGCATGGCTTATTTTATGTTTCCTTACTATCCAGTGACCGGGGAGTCATTCCAGGAAAAGTGATGGATGTGCCTTTCATACTTCAACAGTACAGCTTTGAAAATGTCCCCAAATTAAAGATGTTTTTCAGCGGCATAAGCCCTCCGCGCCTCAAAGGGGCTATAAATCCTGAACCAATGATCTGGGGAACTTAATGTTTTTCAAAATATCTTAAAATGGTTGTTCTACATATATCTGCTTGAAAAAAATCTGAGGTGGTTCAGCTGGTACCCTTGCCTGACTTTAAATGGAATGAACCTGTTGGAAATGGAACTACAAGATTTATAACCACGTTATGAGTATATGCCTATTTATTTAGCTTGGACCATTCCTATCTTCATTAGATATTCCTTTTCTATTTTTGTTTCCCAGCTCTAATATATTTTTTGCTGGATGATGTCCATTCTGCCCTTGCACATTTGTTTAGTAGATAGTCATTATTTGTTTTCTTCTCACTACCTCTTGTGATGCTGCAGAAGATGTTGATTCATATGGTCCACAACAATGTCATGCCTATGTCTTGCAAACATCTACTACTTTCACATTTAAATGAGTAAATGACCCATACACTACACTTCATAATCTTACACAGACTGTTACGATCCAGACGAGGAATCAAGTGTGGAGACGGAGTACAATCCAGAAGTAGGGTTTATTTGTTGTAAATCTTGTCTGTATGACTTGTCGATTTTTAGGTTGCCAGCCGTAGGCCAGTAACCTATGGTCATCACTTTGCGTCCGGCGGCAGCGTGTGTCAGCGTCATCCGATTAAAGCCATATCTCAAAAACGGTCTGATGAGTTTTTTTTTTTTTTTTAGTTTGGAGATGTGATCAAATCGGTCATCAAGTTAATGCCCAAGCAAAATTTTTTTTTTTGATTGAGTCGTTCATTTAGACTTGGTGGCCGTTTTAATGTCAAAAATGGCCATTTTTGGCATTTGGGTGCAATTTTCTCAAAAACTGTCTGATGATTTTTTTGCAGCAGCAGCAGCAGCAGCAATGGAATCAGTATCGTGACCTGCTTCAACGATGTAAACGGCGTTTTTATTGAATCACTCCTTCATAGCGCCACCTTGGCAATGTGTCTGGACTTCATCATTTTTCAGGGTGTTTTGCCACAAAATGTGCCGTAATTTGCTTATTATTGAATTTATAGTATAGGTATGATTGAGCCATGTACATCATATCATATCATACTTGCTGAGCGTTGTCGGTTGGTCGAATTTGACCTTGAGCCGAAAGGTCAAGGTCAAACGAGTGCTTGTCGAGGAAAAAGGAACCCGATCGCCGCTATGTGACGTCCTCAATGAACATAAGGAAAGCAGACCAACGTTGGAGAGAATTCCGGGAGTTGAATGATTTTAATTCTGATGCCCAGGTCACCTTGTTTCTACTTGAGGTGAGAGCAGCTGGTGCTGACTCGGTTGGATGTGAATTGTAAATTGTCATCCCAAGCAAAATTAAGGGAAGTTCGTGTATTGTTTTTGTAAGGCTATCATGCATAGATCATAGTCAGAATGAACCAAACAGTAGAGAGATTGATATTTCCTCTTTGGAGCGAGTTAGCAACCTTTGCTAACTCTCGGTTGGCAAGCTAGTGAGTTTGCTGATTCTGTCTGATGAAACCAGAGTTTTGTGTTCTCGTAGTAACATTTTTTCTCTGGTTAGTACTCTGAGTTGAATGTCGTCGATGAATGTATAACTGCGTGATAAGTTTAGCTAAAAGCGGTGATCTGTGACGTTGTTAATACTCATTATGTAATGCCAAGCTAAGATACTTGTCAGATACCTTGTTCTAGCTAGCACTAATGGTGTAAATTTATCGTCTGGCAATAGTCGTCATTGTTGCTACCAGGCGTTTATCTCAACGAGCTGTACACGGCCATTTACCCAGCTGACTGAGCCATTCTTAAGCTGCTTTCACACCGGATGCGAAACAAATTTTTCGCGTGACAGATTACTTTCAAAGTCAATGCAAAGACACAAATACTCCGAAGTTTCACTTTAAGAAAAGTGTGTTTGTGTTCCAAGCTGCTGAAAGGGAGGGGCTCTGTTGTGTTTTGAGAACGTTTCAGCAGTCAACAATAGTGATGTCATATCGCTGATAGTCTTTAACATTTAAGTATCTATAAAAGCTCCATCCAGTAGGTTTCTATAGGCAAATGTAAGCACTGTGGCAGTAATAATACAATATTTTGAAAATTTACTTTTACATTTGATACTTAAGTATTTTTACAAAAAAGTACTCCAGTACTTTTACTTAAGTAAAAATCTGACTATAGAACTTTTACTTGTACTTGAGTAAAATTTAACAAGTGGCATCTGTAGTTTTACTGAAGTATTAAAGCTCTGTACTCTGTTCACCTCTGTTAAAGGCTACATTTTACTTTCAAAAAACAAAGAGTTTCACTGACAGATACTGACTGGGTTTTAGCACACATTGCACATTGCAATCCAGCAACTTGCAACTCAAAAAGAAAAAGAAAAAGAAGGGGGTTTAAATACATTTCACAAGTACAAAGGTTAACAATTTAGGACACAAGACACAGCCAAAGATAAGGCAACACGCAAGTCGCAAACTAATCAGAAGGAGATGCTTTTGATAGACATGCAAGTTGGTTAATGGGAGGAGACGAAGAAGGTACTCGCATGAGGGTTGCGAGACTGAAGCCTGTATGCATTAAGTTTATAGCCAGCCTATCTGAACCCAACATTGTCTCTGTTGAACTCTCCATGAAATTGAATACATTATCACATTTTGTTTCAATCTTTTTTTATATGACCGATCGATTATTTTTGTCTCGTTCAAACCAGACTCATAAAATATAAAACTTCCCACACTTTCAGACCTAATATCATATATTTCAGGTGTTTTACTTTATCAATCTCTCTCATTTGGTATATTGGGTACCAGAGCTTTATGCATAATGTTTCTAAATGATCACAGATTTCTTGTTCCTGTGTTGTGCAATTACTGGCTGTTTCTTGCAGTGTAAGCTGCATACTTCGCAGGCTGGATTTTTAGGCTGTACATTATTGCAGGCCGTTTCCTCAGGACGGAGCATTCGAATACACTCAAGGAATGCAGCCCACATCTCGCCTCATATCAGATGGAAATGTCAGCTCATTTAAATTCCATTTCTTTTAAAATTCTGTCTGATATCAGGCGAGATAAAGGCTGCATTTTTGGGCACTATCCGAAAGCGCCTTCTCTAATAACAGCCAGCAATGACGTAGAAGCCTAAATATGCAGCCTTCGAAGGCTGCAGCCTACGCTTTGAGAAACAGCGGTGTTGCAGGAAAATTGATCAACAGGCTGTGGGCACTTGAAAGAACTCCCCTTCGTTGTTATGGTGTCATGGGTATGGCCATCTCGTAACAGTTTGTAAGAAAGAGTGTAATTGATGTATGTGTGGGAAAGAGAGACGTACAGAAGAGAACTGAGATCTAACAAAAGAGAAGGCTGTATGTTGTCACTGTGGGGGAAATCATGAAGCGGGGGCAAAACAATGTGAACAGAGAAAATTAGAAAGTGAGGTTCAGCGGTTACAAGCACAGAATAAAATGTTATGTGGTGGCTACAAAGATAGTGAGGCTAGACATGAGAGCAGTGAGGAAAGAGCTTGACACAATTGAAATGAAGGGCAAAGAACCAAGTAGACCAGACAAACTGTTTGTGAGCGTAGATAAAAGATGTTCCACATCGACAGCGATAGTCATCGACTGAAGGCAAAATTGCGACAAGGACAGAGAGGATAAGAACGGTGGTACACGCAGCTCAAGAGATCTTGGAGATAACTGACGTGAAAGGGGAGGCAATTAAAGGAATAATGTTTGCTTTGTTTTGTTTTGTTTTTTTGTTCTGCCAATCTTCCGATCCAAATTCAAGTCCAGTTAGTGGAGGTAAAGATCATTAGTTACCATAAAATCACACACTAAACTCATAAAAGAAGAATAAGACGGAAAAACAGAGGGTGCAACTCAAAGCCTAAGGCTGCGTCCTTCAAAGGCTGCATTTTTAGGGGTTGTCATTTCATTCCATCTGCCAAACTGATGTAATGTCATTTCATCTCCATTAAACAGCTTTGGTGTAAGCGAGTCGTCACTGGTTTCCCCAACCTTAACCTTAACTCTAACACCTAGATCTATTTCTAACCCCAAACTTAACCTTGTCCCTTCCCCAAATGTCAGTTTGGTAGATGGAATTAAGCATCGACCCCTTAAAATGCACCCTTTGAAGGATGCTGCCTATGCTTTGAGATTCATCCAGATTGTCAGTGGCCATGTTCGAAACATGAACCTATACCGCGCTCTACAGTCGACACTATTCTCACTACACACTAGTCAATTTGGAGGCGTTGCCTCCCGCAAATGCCGCCATTTTGCTGTTGATGTTGCTTCTTCTCATTATTATTCCTCAGCGACTTTTTCTGGCGGTTTTCGTCGCATTGCATCTTGGGCAATTTATGTATGAATATGTGAGCTTGCTTACGATGCACCCATAAAATATCTTCCCGATCTAGAATATACATCCGGGAACTTCTCGTGGACACAAACTCACTCCTCACGAATAAGTAAACACCCTACCCCCTAAATCTGACGTCATCAGTAGTGCGAGTAGTACGTTAGTGCACGATTTCGAACACGGCCAGTGCACTATCTGCGCCTCCTGCCCAATCAGTTCTGTGCATGTTGCGCGAGTAAATAGAATTCCTGCTCGATTTGTAACACCCTTGCGTTAACTTTTCACAGTGTCTAGAGACACAGCAGTTTTTATTGGTATGGCAGTCAATTTCAAGGGATTAGGACAAGGATTTGGGATTATGGTTCAGGGAGGGGTTCTGGGTTGGGGTTGGGGTTAGGGTTAGGGTTCATTTAGGGCAGGGCTTGAAATGGGGACTGCTATACCTCTCCACATTGAAATGCATTGAAAAACTGCCATACCCATAGCAACTGCCTAAACTATTTTACTAGACGGCAGCCAGCCCTTTCTTTTCACTTAAATAAAGTATTGGTATGCAAATTCACCACAACACTAGGATATTTCAGAAAAAAAAAAAATAAATAAATAAATATATATATATATATATATATATATATATATATATATATATATATATATATATATATCGCGTGAAGTGTTTGACAGTATGGGTAGCTTGACAGAAATTTGGGTGTTTACATGATTCATATTTCCGATCCCTAATGTAAACCCTGTGGTCCAAAATCGCACATTAACGAAGCCCCTCCTTTGTCAATATGAATATGTGACAAACGTGTCCCTTAACAGACATTCAGAACATTGACGGTGCATTTTGCTCATATCGCTCTCTTGCTCTTTAGGCACCCGGCGGACGTTTTATTTATAGCCTACTCCCCCCACTGTGATCGGAAAAACTACGTCACGTTAACCCTTACAATAGAAAAGAAACAGACATTCGTGGATGCGTATGAAAATAAATGGTTTCTTTATACAGGGCAAGGTCGATTTTTTTTTTGTATTTTTTTCTGAAGAGGGTACAGATATCCGGAATGTCTTGAGTTTAAAATAGGCTATTAATTTATCTATGTCAGGGTCGCTCACAACGCAACAAAATTTTAGGGGTTGTCAATTAGGCTACTGGAGAACTTTTATGAAAACATTTTAATCACACTTTTAAAAACTACCACACCTCAAATTTAGGCTACTCTGTGCCGTTTTCAGGGGTATATTGCATACGGCAGTTGAAATGTATCACCTACTTTGATGATTAAATTTCGCGATTAATTCACGATATAGCCTACATGCGTGCCAATTCGCGGGTATCTCGCCGAGGCCGTCGTCAGAAACGAGCTTCGCTTCATGTGACGCAACTGAGGAAACGGTATCTCGTGTCGCTTACTATATATCAAGGGCTGACTGCATTTAACAGTCATGTCCAGATTGGACATACCTGTTTATTGCAGTCAGCCCTCGATATGTCCTCGTTTCATCTGTCCTCTCTCCTGTTTCCTCCATGCATCCTCGATTGGAGGGACAATGGATAGGATGCAAGAGAGGGGAACAAGGATGCAATTAAAAAGACTTTAGACACAGCCTCAGTCTTTGTCGCTTAACCAGCACTTGAATCGCCAATCCCACCGGTGAAGGGTTTTATGAATGCATAGCATTGATGCACGGAACACATCGGGCAGTGTCGTAAATATGAGTTTAAGCCATAGATACAGTATATATCTATGGTTAAAGCACATGCGTAGAACGTTCGCGCATGCGCAACTGACACAGATCACTCCAATCCTGAGCAATGGCTGGCTCAGAGCACTTCCGTACGCTCTTATACACTATAAACAATTTGCTCGTGCAAGAAAAATATAAGGTGGTTCTTGCCGTTTTAAAAGGATTCAGAAATGGAGCCGTGTGAGTTTTGTATATCTTGGTAGCCTGCAGAGGCAGCGAATACAAATAATGCATGTATTTCATGGAACAGGTTAACATTGATTGGCAAGCTAGATATAGCTTAACGAATAGCTGGTGTTTCATGAAACCTGAATGCTAAGCAAAAGAAACAAAAATAGTTCATGCAATATTTTCTATTTGTTTATTTGCTTGGAAGTAAACAAATTGGATGAACATTCTCTATGTGTCGCGATTTCATAATTATTTCCTGAAGTTGATGTAAAACCTGCCTGCATGTAAGTTGGGAGAATATTTTGCCTGGGCTCCAATATTAGGTAGCTGGTTGCGATAACAATCTCTGAAAGCTTTTTTTTTTTGCAGAAGTTTCCTTTACAATAGCAGTGCTTTTGCACGAAAAGCGCCAAAATACCCAGGCTTGACAAGAACTGAGAATGACAACTTACCACTTCATTAGAAGAAACGTTTGATGTTATCACAGGAGTGCGTGTGTGTCCCTTCTGTTTTGTTTATACACGCAAGAAGGTGCACCGCTGACCGTTCATGTGTCTTCAACCTTGCAAATAAAATAAAATAGTCAGTTTTTTTTTCCCAATCAGCCATATTTTTGTTTATATTTGGCGTCATGCACCTGAAACCCCTTGATGTCGGAAATCGGACATCTCAGCTGGGAAATTTTGACCCCCCAACTTAGATTTAAACATGGCATTATTTTATGGTTAAGACAAAGGCTTGCACCCTCATCTGCAGTACAAATACAAGTTTGTGTTTTTAGAAAATGACTGGCGGGGTTCTGTGGCTGAAAACAGTGCTAATAATAGGTTTGGGAAGAATGGTATGCTGATATTCAACAACAGAGGCCATGTTCCTACATAAGGTAGCTCGAAGTTCAAGATTCTTGATGGTCTTCCAAGCAGGCAAAACTTCATATTTTATTAAAAGGGATGTTGGCCAGAAAATGTGCAGATAAGTGCTGATGAGCACTACATGTTGATCCTTTAAGCAGATGGGCAACAACTTCAGATGATCATGCTAGGTTCACTCTCGGAGGCCAAGGAATGGAAGATGAGTCTGTGGACCGATGCCTAAGAGAAATTAATGATGAGTCCTGGAAAATGTCTGGTTTGCAGATTCTTGAATTGTGTAGCGACATGTTGATGGTTGATGGTCAGATATTGGCATCAAGGGAATGAATAAATGTCTTTTCTCAACAGTACTTGATGGTGCTGATGATCAAATGGTATGTAGAATGTTAATTTGAAATGCAGTGTGCCTCATAATGGGTGATTCCAGCTGCATAACATGTTATGGCACAAAGATGGTTTCACAACCTTGGGTATGTTTGCAGCTCAGTTGCATGCTGTTGAAAATTCACAGTCGGACTGCTCTAAAATGCACTGGCACCCACCAGGAGCCATAAAGGTCCTTCTCATTAAAGGCACATTCAGTGACAATGTAAACTTTGCATTGCTGCATTTATCCTCTTGTACTTGTAGGAAAATTGAAATGCAGTGTTTTGTGCCTTTCATCATTTAGATATGGAGCAAAGATCCGAGCTCCCCATGCCCTTGTAATGACATTTCTGTTCAGAGGTGGAAGGTACTGTATCTCAACCTTTTCTCTCTTTTTTTTAAAGTATACAGGGAGGTCCATATTTGTACTGTGACCCAAGTCTAAAGGGCTGTAATTCCTGCACTTCATGAGGTATGGATGTAAATACCCTTAAAGCAAAAAGACTGGAATTTTATGGAATTGTTGATTATTATTCCATATCATGCAAAACATATAGGCATTTCAGTCCTTTACACTTGTCACAGTCCAAAAACGTATGGATCTTTCAGAATGAGTGAAAATCAGTATGTAAAAACAGTGTTAATATATGTTGCCTTTTATTACAATCTCTAATGGGAAATTTGTAGGTTAATACTTTATTTAGCAACATCAAGAGAATTGCATGACGGTATGTGTGAGAAGAAAATGACATTCTTGTCTTTTTTTGTTCTTATACTGGATGAAAGCCTGAAGGATAAACTGAAAGTCATTGCTGAGGCGACGTACACTCACTCACGGAACCTGGCCTTCTTCACACTCACATACAAGGGCCTTCAGGCCTTGCAAGAAAGAATCCAGGGGAAGAGCCTTCAGTCACAATCCTTTCTTGCTGCCTGCCTTGGAGGTTGGCTGGTGTTTGGTGACAACAACCACATCAACAGCCAGGTGACAAATTTCACTTACAACATAGCTGAACTCCTTTTAAACTGACCTGTATCACAAACTGGATGTCTGGGTATTTACAGCAGTAAATTTACTGATTTAGGTGAGTTATTGGTTTTACTAGTAGCATTTATCCAGCTAACTCTGTCATCCTGCTTCATGATATAGGCTGCTGGTAAACGTGGCCTTTATGATGAATACTGTACAGTGCCTGACAGAAATTTCCCTATGGGAGTCTGTGATTTGTTGAACGAAAGGCAAGGTTTGAAAGAAAGGCAATTCATTACTCTCCGCGAAAAACTATTGTGAATGGTAAAAACTCTAAGTCAGTGGTAAAAAATGGTAGCCCCGCCCTTTTGAGTGAAATTATATTCTCCAGTCACTGCCTTGAACACTTCAACACAGATTATCCGACCTTCAGCTTGTAGCAACACGTTTTTGCTTTTGTCTCCTGTCATGTCATATTCCTCCACCCACAGATAAATATGTACCTGCTGTCTCGGATTCTCTTCGCCCTATCCCGTTTGGCTGTAGAAAAAGGCTACATCCCGCAGCCTAAGAGGGATCCATTTCCGCTGTTTGCCATGCTGATGTGGGGTATTGTTCTGTGGTTGTTCGAATATCATCCACATACCCTGCAGCCATCGCTGCAGTCCTCCATGAACTATCTATACCACGACAGCAACGTGTGGCACGATATCACTGACTTCCTTATCTATAATAAGCCTAGGACTGGGGCCCTGGAGTGAAACTTTTTTGCACACCTTTTTGGGATATCTGGTCAGTAATTTTTGAAATTTCAATCATGAGGGCACACATGGAAACCAAGAGACATTGATGGAAGGTTCCTGCAGACCTATGCACCACCACATACGTTAATGATTGGGGCCCCTTCTGTGGCGGATGATTTACGTGTAACAGACTTCACTTGAAAATTTTAACCTTTGATTTGGCACTCAGAGTGTAAATGGTCATACTTGATGCATTGAAGGCATTTCCTGTTTTTTGGAATTTATGTTGTATGGAGCAAGTGCAGTAAGAATCTCTGGAACGTGGCTGAAGAAAACTGTCACCCTCCCCTTTTAAGAGTTATTGACAAGGCTTGGACTGTATGTATGAGGAGAAATCACTTTGTTTTAATTATTAGTCATTGCTACCACAGATTAAGAATGCTACCATTGTTAAACTTCAGATATGTGCAAACAAATGGCTCTTTGTTCATACAATTTTCAGTATTTATGTTGTTTAGCTAATCATTGTGGTTTGTTGCACTAGTACAGTGGTTCTCAAACTCACTCCTGGCGCCCCCCTGTGTATGCTGGTGTTTGTTCCAGCCACAACTGCAATTCTAGGATTTTAAAAAGCTGTTACTTTGTCTTAATTAGCAGCATTCCATGTTTAGAGTAGTTATTTACCATCTTAAGTCACATTTGGATGGACATATCCATTCTGCTATGAAGAATAAAAACCCTTGAACATATTGTGCTTAATTTTCAATATTGCTAGGATTTTCAGGTGAAGACATTTTTAAACAGATCAAATTAGACTCTGAGAAAATCAGTAAGCTCCAAACTGGGTTTCTGAACACAGGTGTTTGGAGTTTTTCCCAAATAACCTGCCTGAACCAAATAACATCGACAGAAAACACAACAGGTGTGACTCTTTTGTTTCCCAAGTAAATTGTCGGGTTTTGCAACCATGTGTCCAGAGTTTCACCAATGAGGACCCTTTTGATAATTTATGTTGATTAAATGTTTGGTTAAATTGTTTCCCTCTGCCAATATTTACAATACATCTCAATGTGGATATTTCCATAAATGCATCTTATTAAAACAAATCAACAGCTTTTTAAAATCCTAAGATTGCAATTGTGGTTGGAACAAACACCAGCATACAGAGTGGGGCGCCAGGACCGAGTTTGAGAAGCACTGCACTAGTGAGAGTGTGGGTCTTGGCTTGGGAGCAGTTTTATTTTTGGGGGGGGGGGGTAATAGTGCGGTTTTCTTAATACCGTTTTAATATTCAGCAAGTGCGTGTTTGTAGTTTATATAAATGAAGTGTGTTGAGGTGAATACTTAAATACATGTAAAATGCACATAAGCACTGTGCTGCACTCATGGTACAGGATACTCCTCCCGACTGTTTAGCCTCCTCTGACTACAGCACTCATTTTTTCAAATGGAGCAGATGTATGTGTTTGTCTCAGACTGAAACCCGCAATACCAAACTGTCTAGATGCACAAAATTCAACCGGATAGCATAAATCTCTTGATTAAGGTCTCCTTTGAATGGATGCTTTTCAACAGTGTATGTTGTGCATTTATGGAAATGAAAATGGTTTTGCGATCCACAACTTTGCAACCCAGGTCCATTTTTGGTCAAATGCATCGATTTAAAAGAAGCTTCATTGTGCTGATTTACAGATTCTTAGTGTAACAAACTAGAGAAAAAAAACACCCATTGAATCTGAAATGTCCATAGTTGTGAACTAATTTACATTCATTTCAAAAACAAAAAATTCAAATGAACTCTTGAATTAAAAACAAAAGATACTTAACACTCTTGGTTTGCTGTTTTTTTGACCTTGTTTTGTGAATTTTCCCTCTAATCTTGGGTTATACCATGATATGTAGGTATATTGAATCAAATATTCTGTTACTCTAGAAATGTAGCTTATTGTCCACTTGTATTGGTCCTTAAAAGAACCTTTTCGGAGCAGTAGGAGTAGATCTGTTCCTAAATGGTGCCAAGTCTCTAAACTACAATTTAAAAGCGATTCACAAAACTTTTAAGAGCAACCTTTACTCAGGACGTTGACAAACTGACATAAAGAGTGTTAGGTGCAGTCAGCCTCATTGTTAAGGATAACATCGTGTTACATGTATGCACTTATCCACTTTGTGTGTAAATAGGTGAAGGGTCTGAATATTTTCCAAAGTGCATTCCGTTCAAAACACACCCTTTTGTTGTCTAGGTAAGACATGGTACCTTTTTAAAATCATTCCATCAATGAAACAATGTTGCTACTTGTTCCATTTTTGGGCGAGGGGTATTGGGGAACCAGTTTGTCCAGAGTCCTCAGATGCAAGGCGTGAGTGCAGATTTGGCCCTGTGCTGTTTTGACAGCTTGACCCTGACGCTTTATTGGATCCGGTAACCGGAAGGGATTGCCCTCAGCCAGGTGGAGAGGGAACAGTGCAATCCCACTGTCAAAGTTCAACCAACAGCTAGAGAGCCTTTAAGAATATTCACAACAATGTTCAACCAAAATTTTTTGAGCCAAATGAATTTTAGAAACGGGACCATGATCGTGACTGCAGTTTTATCTTTGAACAGAGTGGCTGTTCTTATCTGTTACAGGAGTGGTTACCCACCCTGCTCCTGGGTATCAACTATGCTGTCAGATTACATTTAAATTCTGATTTGGCACATCAAACTCCACTTATTTTCTGCTCAAAAATGTTTAAAAAATTATGTTAAAGTTAAAATTTGTGTGTTTGGTTCGGGCTCAATTGGAAAACTCAGGATGGTACATATCCTGTAACAAGGTGGGTTACTACTGCTCTACGGGCGAAACATGAGCTGTTCATTCATGGTTCCGCATTATCTTTAGTTAGCTTCCAGGTTTAAAAGAGAACTGGTGATGTTACTAGCTTTTATTTAAATTTATCACTGTAACAATGTTCAAAGCCAGTCTTAATATAGTCATTCAACTGACAAAGTCCTTCATAAGTGAACCATTCAGACATTCATTATTCCTGTGTATAAAATGCATTTATTGAAAAGCCTTTGTTTAGCCATTCAATTTAATGTGGCGATTAAGCTGATTTACTCATTTGGATAGAATGTTACTGGTCTGAACCTCACAGTGCCATTTGTGTCATAGACGCTGGCCCTAAGGCAGAATCTGATCTCGCACACTTTTTTTTTTCTTTCTGCTGAAGGACTCCAACACAAAGCGGAAAAATTTAAGCAATAAAAGTGTAAGTTTTGAAAGAAGAAACCACAGATTAGAAGAGTGGAATTTTTTATTCTATTGTCAAGTATCTTTACAATGTATGGAAGTAAAAGTTTCTTGCATCGTCTTAAGATTACAGTCACCAAGTTATGAAAATGTTGCTCTCAACAAATGGAGTTTGGTTCAGCGTTGCCTGTTCAAATCCCTAAGACCTTTAAGAAGATTTTTCATTGTTTCCTCCAAAATCAATCACGGCATTGCCCAACATTTTTTACACCGTGTTTGTGGAACAAGGTTTAGGACAAACACCCCATTCACATCTTTGCTGTGTGTTGTACCTGCCGTGCCCATGAGGTTCGCGACAGTGCGCGTGAGTCATTAGGTGGTATGTAGTCGCACCTTCAGACCAATCCTTTTCTAAATTATTTTCTCACTGACTCAGTACAAATGATAGCTCTCATAAATTAGTACTGGTGAGTAACAACTTGTTCAGACTGAGACTCTTGCTTAACTTGAGTATATGATCTCATTTCTGCTGACTCTTAGTTGTTTTTATTTATTGACGACACCTCAAGAAACATTCCAGGGAAAAAGAGCAAACGAGGTAATGAGGGGAAGCAGTTAAGATGCACTTTATTGAATCTCATGAGGGAATTCGGCCCCTACATTTGACTCTTCTTTGTTACTGAGGAACAGAGGGCAGCCACCGTGCAACGCCTATTGACCAACTCCAGTCCTAAAGCCAGAGCCTTGATCAGGGACACTGGTACACATAGAAAACCCTCCTGTACACAGGGAGAGCATGCAAACTCCACGCAGAGATGTCCCAACTGTTGGGACTTCAACTGGGAACCTTCTTATTGTGAAACAGCAGTGCTAAAGACTGGGAGTCCATGCTGCCCACCATACTGCTAGATGTACACCCTAGCCTGAGAAAAAACAGTCAAGTCATTTGAATAAGAAAAGCAAGAAAGCACAGTAAGCGTACTGTCTGTAGTCAGGATGGTCCATTGAGCTAAAGTGAACCTGCAGAAAGCGCTCTCTAGGCTGGACGTAGTCCAGAGGTTCCCTAACTCTTCACAATTGCAATTCTAAATGAAGGTTCATGCTCCGATGCGCCAAAAATTATAACTACTCACATTTTCCGCAAATAATGATAATTTCATAACAATGGTACATGTCAAGGTCTTCAGGCAGATCTCAGATGGTAAGCAGGTTCTTGTACTCGACGTGTTGGATGTGGGAGGAATGGGAACGAACAACTTTGACAAGGGCCATATTATTATGGTCTGAGAAGTTGGTTAGAGCATCTCTGAAGTCACAAGACTTCCAGGGTACTTTCTGTCAGCAGATGTGAGTACCAACTGACAGTGGCGTGAGGAAGGAACCACCATGAACCAGCCACTGGATTTTGGTCGCCCAGGTTCATGGATGAATAAGAATGATGAAGGCTATCCTGTCTGGTCCAAACCGATAGAAGGGCGAATGCGGCACATGTCGCTGAAAATTTCAGTGATATTTAAATAAGTCCTGTGTCACAATATGTAACACATTGTACCCTGGTGTGTATTGCACTATTTAGCTTGCGGAAGAGTCAAAGTGTCCACTCTAACCGTGGTCCACCTCTAATAGCATCCTCTCTGAGCTTCAGAACTGGACCTTGGAGCAGTTAAAGAAGGTTGCTTGGTCCAGTGAGTCCCATTTTTTTTTCTTTTGATCATGTGTTTTCCAAAAAGGAAATTTCAAGATCACCGAAAATTTGCTTGATAAAAGTCATGAACACATTTTCACTGATTACGATATGGATGATATTCGTTTGCCATATGGATTATGTTCAACATGCAAAAGGACTCTGAATCTCCTTTTCGGAAACAAACTAGACAAACTCTCGGCATTCAACGTGCAACATCTTTCAAGTAACTGGGCGCTTGAAATGGTTTTCACCAAATTTTATACACCTTTATTATGGAACATCATTATATCTTGGTGCAATCTATTGATTCCATGTCCTTACATTACCTAATGCTTATTATGCAATTCAAAATGGGCTTTTCAGATGAAATAAGTGTGGGTGGAATTTGTGCAATGCAGTTAGAACTTTCCTTGAAACCATTTATCCCAAACAGGTCACTGTCCTGCAATGAACTGTTATAGGTGTCAACTACTGGGTTCTTACATCATTATTTGATCATACAAACAAAACGGAGGGGGGTTTTGAATGGATAAATAGGCAATGCTTGGGGAAAATTGTTTGTTACATTCCAAAAATAAAAGAAATATCTCATAGAATTCATGATTTTCTAAAAACACTCATTTCTCAAAAATTTGCTTTGGAAATTTTACACGGTTTTCATGGTTGATACTAGTGGGCCATATAGAACAAATTCCAAGCATTAGTTTCTCTGGGCAATTTTTCTCAACTTTCTTCAATTTAAAACCTGGTGTGGAAACTCACGAGACGAGACCAAGCACTTTTAGAATGGAGAGAGGGAGATACCAGGCATGCAGCAGTGACAGAATGGGAAGGTCTAGAAGATGTGATGATCTTCTTGGTGATAAACTGGAGCCATACCAGGCAGCCAGCTCACTCACACACACAACTCATGGCTATCAGGATCATTTGCCAGAGACAATATCGGCATAACCGTTTGCCTCTCTTTGCTTTATTGTGTTAGGTTATAGTGGTGTTTGACGTATAGCAGTCCATATTTCAGCTGATCTAAACGGACTAAAATTTACTTTAGACCCCTTTTTCCACCATTTGGAGCCTTGAGCACACTTAAGGCTCAACTTCCTCTGAATACACTGGTGCAGGCAGACTCAATGACCCAGTCAAAGTACCCCTGCTGTCCCCTGAACTGCAACAACTATCCACTTTTAAGTAAAGGAGAAGTGAATGCCTATTGAATGTCACAGGAGGGAACTGCCAGTTAGCTAATGGCTAGAGGTACAGCCAAAGCTGATGCCTGCGCGATAACCTTTGCCTCAGTAGCAGATTAGCCGAGACATTCTTCATACAGTGCTTTGGGTAAATGAAGGAATAATTGGTCACTATGGTGATGAGAGGAACTCGCTTAAGTAACTCTGAAATGAGAAGTACGCATTGCTTGGCCTCCAAGTAGATTGGAAATGTTTTGGATCGACAACTCCTACCCTGATATCCAAATCTCTTGGCATTACTGTCGATAATGTAAATGAATGATGTGAAAACCTATTTCATTCATTTCTATTCCCGCTTATTCCTCACTGGGGTCGCGGGGGGAGCTGGAGTCTATCCCAGCTGACAACAGGCAAAGGCAAGGACCCACCCCGGACAGCTTGCCAATCCATCGCAAGGCACACACACCATTCACTCTCACACTCATACCTTTGGGCAATTTAGAGTCTCCAATGAACCTGATATGCATGTCTTTGGACTGCGAGAGGAAAGCGGAGTACCCGGAGAAAACCCACGCGAACACTGGGAAAACATGCAAACTCCACACAGAAAGGCCCCAGGCCGGATTCGAACCCACAACCTTCTTGCTTTGAGGCAGCAATACTAATTACTGCGCAAAACCTTTTTCATCTCAAAAAAAAAAAAAATTACTTTTTTTTTTAATTGAGAGTGTACGTTTTCATTCATCAAGCTCTCTACACTCCCTTACTGTGCTAGAGCATACGCTATTGTAGGTTTCAGTGCTTATTTTCACGGGACAGGAATCATCATGTTTTATGACATGATTGTCTCCAAGCGGCAGATGTAAAAGGTTCATGACAAGCTCTGACAACATGTCCACACCCAGGAGTGGTTCAAATCACACACGAGTGATGTGATAACTTGGCTGCGGTTCCAAATTTTTCCACAGGCCATGGGAAAACTGTTTTTACATGTTTTGCTGTGAGGTAGGTGCCATAACTCATAGACAGCCATATATTTTTTACAATTGTGTGAACTTAAGACCTGTTCATTCAGCGGCTGCTGGATTTTCTTGCCTGTTTAGTGACGTTTGTCTTTGAGGGTGTAACTCGCTTTTAATGGAGGGTTAGTGACTATCTCAAACAAGAGCTTGGATTAAGAATTCTAATACCACAGTGTCAAATAATCAATGTAATGTCTCCATCTCTCATGTATTTTGCTTCAGCGATGAAGACAGAGGGGGCGTGGTACATTTTGTGACGAAAACAAGGGTGCAAGTATGTTCCTGAGAAAAGTGCGAAGGGCTGTTCATCAACTACAGACAAAGCAAGTTTATTTAGTCTTCAGAAATACCTGTTTGCCACACCCCCTACATCCAAAAAGGGTGTGGACTCTCAGGGCTATCATAAGTTGTGTGGAGGGGAGGGGAGGCTTCAGATAACTTTGAGTCTTTTGTGAGAAGAAACTAGGAGCAAGAAACAACACAAGCTAATGGAAGGTGAGGATTTTAATGGGTTTTCCTTTATATATCTATGCAGTGAAATGTGCATGCACATTTGAAGTGATAAGGCTTGCTACCAGTGTTACTAACCATGCATGAAGACTTACAATTCAAATGTTTAACATTACAAAAAAAAAATGCACTTTAATCACTTTAAGAATCATCTGCTATCACTTCCTTTCTCAAAGTTGTTTCACTATTGTATTCAATAACAGTTTTTTTCTGTACTCCCTATACCTTTGCGTAGAATTGATTCTTAAATGCGTTGACCTGGAGTTCCAGACCAATCAGCACAGCCACGAGACTGAAGGACTAAGCTCCAAACACCTGGTGGTGCGGAGAGGCCAGCCATTCAAGATCACCTTGTTGTTTCAAGGCCGGCCATTTGACCCTAACAGAGACACGTTGGTCTTCAAAGCAGTGCTAGGTATGATCAAAAACAGCCAACTAGAAGCCAATAGAGAGCTTAGCTTTCATGGTTTTACAATGCATGTACTCAGCAGATACTTTTCTTCAGTTATACACTGCAGTTGGCATTGCTTGCAAAGTGTATATTTGTTCTGCTGGATACTGAAGCGATGTAGCTTTCTTTATCCACCTCAGAATCAACCATTTAACTTCTCAATCCGTTGTAAAGCAAGACTGTTTTCATCACCGCCAGTTTTTAGACCAGAATCCTATGTTCTCCTGTGCAGGTGGCCTCCATGTTAAATTCCCTGCCACCTTTTCAAAACCACAGTCCAGTACCCAGTGGAATGCTGAGATTGAGCTAGGAAACAGTGCTCAGATCCAAACTGTCACTGTTAATATCTTTGCCACATCCTTCTCCTCTGTTGGGCTCTACGAACTCTGCCTACACCTCCTGACAAATTCCTGGCAATGCGGCTATCGAGTCGGGGAATTTGTGCTGCTGTGTAACCCCTGGTGTCCTGGTAAGTGCGTCTTGTGCCTGATGTGCATTCAGCGGTGTGCATTCATGGATAATTCAGCTTTACTTAATTTTGAAGTATCACGTCAGTATGTACTGAATTTATGCGGCAATAATGTGTCATTAAATTGCGATGAATAATATAGTACACTGCATAATCGTTAAAAATGTATTGTAAGGACACAGTTATTATACTACCTAATTACTGCACTGTAGCCATTTTTTGTAGCCTTGAATTTTTGTCTTTTGCAACAATGTGGTTAATTTTAAGGAGATTAGGAAAGATTAGAGCAACTTTTACTGTAAAACACTGTTAGTTTAAAAGATTTACACGAGAATTCACAGAAGACTCCTCAAAACCTGCTGAGTTATGCACAGTTCACTTGAAGTACAATTTTGTTCTTCAACCCTCTCTTCTTACTCTCTCTCTCTCTCTCTCTCTCATCCCCTCAGCTGATTCAGTCTACCTTCCCAATGAGGAACTGAGAGAAGAATTTGTGAAAAATGATGTAGGGTTTTTGTATATGGGTACCTCCAAGAATGTAGTAACGAGACCATGGGAATTTGGCCAGGTCAGTCTGACAGGGCTCTCCTGTTTTAACAGCTGAGATCTTTTAAATGACTATGTAGTATGTATTAACATGCCACGCCACATTGTCTGCTTTCGTTTGAACCCCAACAAAAATATAGTATGAAGAAGGAATCCTGGAGATCTGTCTCGACCTTCTGAAAATCAATCCACAGCACAGGAGTAATTGGAAAATGGACTACCTTCGTCGTGGGGACCCAGTTTACCTGAGCAGGGTGGTGTGTGCAATGGTGAGAGTTCAGTCAGAACCCCAAGGATATAGTGGGGAAAAAGCTTTCTGCACTGAAACAGAACAGAACATACATCGCTCAAGATGAAAGAGCAGTAACCAATAGATTACAATGTGCGACCTTAGATTTCAGTTGCAGAAAATGCAAGTCTTACTCCCTTTTAAACCAATTTACTTTGTAGTTTGTGGTTCCTGCAGTCATCAATCGGCATTGAATAATTGAATGCTTTATTTCGAACATGTGGTAATGCAGAACAACAAAAAAAAAGAACAAAAAGAGCGAACAAAAACAGCTAAAACAAAACAACTGAAACAAAAGAGTTGAAACAAAATTAGCAAAGATGTTCGAAAAGGAGTAGAAAGAAGGATTCTTTCTGAATAATTCATATTTTCAGTGGTTTTCTCCCGCTATCGCTTTGAGGGCATTTTCAAGGTCAGGGTTCGAACAGCATGATTGCTTATTCCCATTGCTCTTTCTACCATGGGGTTCACCGTTTCTTCTGTCTGACATCAGGTCAATTCTGAGGACGACAGGGGGATCCTGAAGGGGAACTGGTCTGGGGACTTCCGAAATGGGGTCAACCCTTCGGAGTGGACGGGAAGCGCCGACATCCTGAAAATGTGGGCTGATACTAAGTTCAGCCCGGTACACTATGGCCAGTGTTGGGTCTTTGCAGCTGTCATGTGCACAGGTAGTCTTAACTCCTAAACCACGCGGCCCCTCAGATACCCTCACTCTGAATGTTCTTTATACTTCTGATAAGGCTGATCTTACTCACAGACTTAGATGCTTTAAAAAATCCAAAGAATGGAGTCCTTCTTAACATAGATTATTTTCTGACTTACTGATTAAGTAAGAAAAAAAAATCTGAACAATAAGGTGATATGGTTTTACTCAATTTAAGATATATTAAAAGAGTCTTCTGTGTATGTTAGTATGTTAAAGTGTATGTATCACTGTAATTCAGACTACAAAACATGCCCTTTGTACTGAAGCTTTGAAACATTTTTCATTCATTTCATCTGTTGAACTCATTGTTGCTGTGCAGGATGTTCAAAAGGAAAGGAAATCTCAATTGAATTTTTTTCCTCAGTCATGAGGGTCCTAGGAATTCCATGCAGGGTCATCACCAACTTCAATTCTGCCCACGACACCAATGGCAACCTTGTTATTGAGGAGTACTATGATGAGATGGGGAAAAAACTACACATCAGCAAAGACTCCATTTGGTAAACTTCTCTTCAGCATTCCTGAAAATGCTGAGATTTCACATTCTACTAAGATAACTTCCTTTCACTTCCATGTAATCAGTATACAGGTGCATGATTTTCCTCCACTTTTTCCAGGAATTTCCACGTATGGGTTGAATGTTGGATGGCTCGTCGTGACTTGGGTTCTGATTATAATGGATGGCAAGTCTTGGATCCCACTCCTCAAGAACGAAGTGATGGTCAGTTTAAATACGTTCAGAATTACTACAGGAAAGCATCAGTGTTCTGTTTTAATTCTTCTTGGGGCAAAGGCTTGGCAGTAATTACTTGGATCAACAGTTATGAGAATTATCCTCTTTCAACACCGTTCAAAAAACCTTTGCTTTGGCACCATAATCAAATCATGCCTATTCTTAACATTTTGGGCATTAGTCAGTTGGCCAGTTGCCAAAACAATGAACAAATGATGTGCTGAACCTGACATGCTAGCTTTTATTTGATCAACAAATAACAGTTCTTCCTTGCAAGCAACAGCCTGATTATAGTTTTCATGCCTGCTGCATATTTCACGAGTTGAGACTAGCTTTTTTATTAATGCCAGGTGCTGTAGGATTTTACTTTTGTGAATTTAATTTGGTTATTTTGCTCTCTGGTGATGTCTTGCCTGGTATTTGTTGAATTTGTGGGCTATGTTAAGCTGAGTACATTTCTTGTATCAAACACAATTCATAAAATTACTTCCTCTCGAGCTGCACACTTCATTCACTACATCATGCAATAGATGAAAAAGAAAAATATCTTTGCTAAATTTGCTAGATTTACAAAACATCCTGTGTTTTGGAATTATACAGTTCACTTCCACAGACTTCTGGTGTTGAACCTTGCACTATCAGGAGTAATAATGTTTGAGAGCAGATCTACCCTTCATCCCTGAGAAACAAAAAGAAAGGGACTCCAAATATTGGCGCGCTAGATTACATGAACTATGATAATTAATTATCATCTTTAGAGATTGACTAATCTTAGTGTTCCCTCCCCAACAGGGATATTTTGCTGTGGGCCTTCTCCCCTCAGGGGCATTAAAGACCGCCATTTGGACCTGTTCTACGACGTGCCATTCGTCTACGCAGAGGTCAACGCAGAGGTGCACATGGTCATCGTGCAGGATGGCCAGGTGTTGTCCCGGCTTGTGGATACAGAGAGAGTGGGCTCACTTATCTACACCAAAAGCCTGGGCTCTGCCATACCCGATAATGTGACCGATGCCTACAAAAATGTCAAAGGTAACATTAAACAGTCATTACTAAGTGACCCCCCAGGCTCCAGCCTGACTTGAATCAACATTTGCCTCATTTTGTATTGTGAGTTATTAACATTATCAAAAGTGGTGATTGAAGCCAGGCAGCTGTGCAATGTGCTAAATTCAGAAACAATATCACAGTGCTCAGAATTATGTCTGGTAAAGGGCAAGTATACAGTTTTCATTGAGAGTTTTAATACAAGGAATTTGGTCAGGGTATGAATTGAAAGTCAATTCAGTTCACTGGCTTTTTAGAAAGCGAGGGAAATGTGTAGAATACTGGCCTTTAAGGACAGCAGTATCGCCTCTGTACTAAATATCCGTAAGATTTGTTGTTTATGCTTTTTTTCTGATATCCAAATGATGTGTGCAGTGAGCACAACACATAGAAGATACTGTATAGTTGGTCTTCCAAAGAAAGCTGTTCTAACTTTTTTTCATTCGTGTTGTTACAGCAGTCTTGCCATCAAGCACAAGAATGAATGGAAGTAAGTATTTGTTTAGTTTTTTGTTCGTTTTTGGTTTCAGCCAACTAGCCCTTATGCTGGTGGCATTACAGGAATCCAGCAGTTGACTAAAAAGCAATGTGCAGTTACTATTGTTGGGATGTTATTTTTAACCATTATATGTCTTGATTTTAGGTCCCAGGTCACGGAGATCAAATATTCCTCAAGGTAAATTCTCCACCTCAAGTAATTACACCAGTGGGGGGGAGGGGGTGTTGGTAATATTTGATGACGTCACTGTGAGTACATTTGTTTCAGTCCAATGTTATCCCATACCTTTTTACATAGTATAAAGTCGCTGTTATGAACTGTATTTTATGAATTGTTTATTCATGTGGTAATCATTTTGACTTCATGCACCAGCTAATTTAATGAATGCATGAAAAAAATCACTCCTTTCTAGTTGTGTTTTCCATCATGTGCCAACTTTTTTCAGAATTGGGGTTGTATATTAGCCAACTACAATATGCAATCAGAATTAACTGCTGTATACTCCCAGTAATATAAAAACTCTTGTGATGGTGGGAGTGGATGCATATACAACTATTGTTTGGATCGCACATTCTCGCGTCATATTAGTCCAACTACTTTGCTTAATATTCTGCCCCCTATTCTCATGAATGTGTTACATTGTTCAGGTTAAATTTGTAATTTAAAAGCACTCTTCATGGGAAAAAATTTTAAAAAATGGATTTGCTTGTATTTGACAATTTAAGTCTCTATCCTTGAGGAAATGGAAGAGGAAAAGACTTTAGCTGAAAACTGCTCAATACTTTGAAACCCCAATATTCATATGAAAGCCCCTTTAAGCTCCTTGAATAGAAGATTAAACTGCAGTAAACTTATGAAGTTGGAATGAAATACGACGGTTGCTCATTGGGAAGAGAAACGATGGATAGCGTGTTCCTAATATTACACCCTTTTGCTGTTTAAAATTTTGGGATTAACATGCATGGACAACAATGCAAAATACGTTACACACATATTAACCTCCGCCAGGAGGTTTATGTTTTCGGTGCCGTTTGTTTGTTGGTTTGTTTGTGTTCAACATAACTCAAAAACTTTTGGCCGGATTTTCACGAAATTTTCAGGGTAGGTGGGTATTAACCCAAGGAAGAGGTGATTAAATGTTGGCATATCTAGGCCAAAGTACTGCTGAGATATATGCCAAAGTTCAAGATTTCAAGTCTTTCCAATGGGCCGGAGTTCCAATCGCCGTGCTTTTGGCTTTGCTGCCCCCTGGCGGAGGTTCTGCGCTCTCTGAGTGCTTTTCTAGTTTTCAATATGTGATCTTAACTCAGTACGAGATCATAGCAATCAGGCTGTATTCCTTTCCCCCACTAAAAATGATAAAATCTAAGTGACAATAATAGTTGTATTAAGCCACTTGCACACTGGGCGCAAAACAAATTTTTCGCACGACGGATTACATTC
Organism: Gymnothorax reevesii; assembly: GCA_029721435.1. Classification (NCBI taxonomy): domain Eukaryota; kingdom Metazoa; phylum Chordata; class Actinopteri; order Anguilliformes; family Muraenidae; genus Gymnothorax; species Gymnothorax reevesii. The sequence continues at coordinate 22,490,300 of CM056581.1, forward strand.
AAAGTCAATGCAAGGACTTTGAATGTAATCAGTCATGCGAGAAATTCGTATAGTGGATAATTACATTTTTGTTTTCATTAGTATACAAATAATGCATTTGCATCCTGAAAATGAAAACGCAAAATCAGTTTATGACATTGAATAAGTCAGTTCTTACATGATGCACTGGACTGAAATAACTATTTTTAGGGGTGTACATGGACACATTGAAGAGATTTCATAGGTTCATGTGGGTCAGGTTTGCCTCCAAAATCAGAGAATGTATAGCTAATTGCGGGTTTTTAATGTGACTTGTTCAGTAATCATGTTGAACCCCACCAAGGCATTGTGGGAGCAGTCACCTTAATCCCACCCCTTAGTCACTGCCAGTGCCTATTATGTCTGGCTGGTGAAGTAAGCGCAAAAAACAAATCCGTCAGCTCATCATAGACCATAAGTAGCGCATGGTGTGTGCCATTTTTCAACCAATCAGAGTTGTCTTCTCAACAACTGGGGGGGGGTCATTTCCCCTCAATCTTGTACTTCGGGGGTGTAAAACCGGGTGCCCCCCCAAAGATGGCATCTATAATCTTTGGTTGTTTGTGCAAGTATGCTTTCATGCCACCATCCATCTGCACTGTGAAGTGTTAAGAATTCATCCAACAGCTTTTGTCAACAGTCTCATCACCAGCAGATACAAGGGAACCAGCTCAATTATAAGCCATAAATGCCTATACATAACCACTCTTCACAGATGAGTAGCTCTGCCTCAGATCATGAGTAGTTCCTTCTTTGCTCCATATCCTCATTTCCGTTGTGGTTTAAGTTGATCTTCATCTCATTTGTTTACAGATATCGCTGCTGAACTATACCGGCTTTTTTAGATTTTTTTTGGCAAGTGTTGAGTTTTTGAGCCTCAAAAATGGTTTACATGACCAAATCAACCCACTGTATTTACTCTGGTGAAGTCTTCTCTTGATTGCTGACTTTGACTCTGATTTTGCCAATTGTTCTCGATGTTGCCAATTGTGGTGAACAGATTTTGTCATCCACAGCAGTTGTAACCTATGGTTTTCATGACAGTTTTTTATTCTTGAACTCTATAGTGCATTTTTTTCTCTTTAAGAATATACCAAAAAGTTCAGTTTGCCGCACCTTATGGTTTCTTTTTCTGTCTGGTGGGTTTGTTTTGATTTTTAAGCTTAACAATGTTGTGTTTTACTGGCACTGACAACTATTTGGATTTCATATCGAGAGTTAACAGCAACAGAGGGCCAATGAAAATCTAACTCTTCAAATCAAGTACAGATCCTTTATGTGTTCACTTTTAAAATGAAATTATTAGGAAATAAAACACAAGTGTCCAGATACTTTTGGTCCAGACTTCTCAAAAAGATGCTTTAATTTCTAAACCATCCACCCAGTTTCTCATGTGCAAGCTGCAGCAGAATGTCCTCACTTTGAACTTACACTTACAGTGTATATGAACTTGGTCAATTGCTATAATAATAATAATAGTGTTTCGTGCCCAAATATTTATGGACCTAATTGTTAGTTCTGGAGACTCATTTATTCTCATTGCTTGCCTTGGCAGAAGATAAACACTCCTTGGCTGTATCCCTGAGCTTGGACAAGACGCCGGTCGCCGGGGATACCATTACATTCTCCATCACTGTCACGAATAAGGAGAATTCACCCAGAACTGTGAATGAACACATCAATGCTCAGGCTAAGGAGTACAACTGCAGCCCACGCGAGACCTTCTGGGAAGTTCACAACATTTTGGGGCTGGCCCCGTATGAAGGTAAATCTCGATTTAGTGAGCAACTGTGAAATTATTTCATTTTTCCTCCAACACCGAAATCAATGCTTGAGTACTATGGGAAAACCTAAGAAGTAACAAATGGCTTTTGAGACAAAAACAGAAAACTGTATCCCTCTGAGATTAAGTTCTTGTCTGACAATGGAACTGACTTGGCAGTTATTTATTTACTGGATAAGAAGTAATATTAAGGGAGTAATATTTTTTTTCTTTTTTTGTCTGAATCCATTGCAGTATGACTTAACTAGGTTTTTACATCCAAAAATGTAAATATCTGTTGTCAAAATGATGGACATAAACCAAGTAATTACAGTATGTACTTGCAGTGGTCTTGGACAGTTTTTTCAGTGCAAACCCCACAATCTGCTTCCGTGTTGACTCCATTATTCTTATTAGCATGTTAATTATGTGAATTACGAATTCAGACCATGAATGTCATGCAAAACCTGTGCTCGGCATGGGAACTGACCTGACAGATCATGTGATATGCATGCTGCTTCATAATTGGCTAATTCAACTTGCTAGGTTTTTCCAACACAAAAAATAGAAAATTTCACTTGGAAAATCTAGTAGGATCAACTTGTTAGATTTCTCTTTCACAAATGATTAAATACTGATGACTTGCTAGGCTTTATGATAGCGAAATACGGGGAAGCAAGGATTATTTTTATGTATTTTACTACGTAGTATGAGGCAAAGTCTAGTAAGGTCAAAAATGGTCCTAACACAGTTCCGAACAAAAATTAGACTCGCTAGGTTTTTCCATAACACTCAAGAATGTTAACTTATAAAGGCAAGTGTTGTTTGGCTGGTTTCACCCAGAACTGAATCTGCATTCGTGTTGACCCAGTCCTCTATTCGCCACCTGATTCTTTCCCACCCTCAGGCATGCTTTCAATGTTGAAGAAAAACGATGTGTGTGAGTTTGTGGCTGAACTTTCCCCCCACAGGTTGCATGCTGTATTCTCGCAATCACAATACATGTGTGCAATCATATGTTGATATTTGAATCATATTTGTCTCAGACCTTCCCGTGTGTAACATTTGTTCCATCCTCTGGAACTCTCAGTTTAGATCATTTCTGTTAACTGGAGGCAGCAAGAGCCAAAATTGAAAAAGCAATCATGATTGTCCATTTTGCTCTTGTCAACAGCGAGAACCATCATCCACCAGATTACCCATTCTGAGTATGAGGAGATGCTGTTAGGTGATGGCCTGGTGAATCTTGCTGTGGTAATACAGGACATAGACAGTCATGAACGAGCTCTTGCTATTGAGGAGTTTAACATTGCCAACCCACAAATCTCCATTCAGGTGAGCCCAGATTACTGTTTTCACTTTCTAATAGTTATCAGAAATTATTTAAATAAAATAAAAATGAATAAAACCTGCACAAGATGCATGGATGTGCCTCACGGTCTAGTGTTGGGGACTGTCTCCGCTCATGAATTGTGAATAATATCTTCAGTGTCACACCGGACAGGGCCTGTTGTTCTCTCTTTGTGCTTGAGCACCATGTGTGTGATAGTGAATGAACCTCATTTGTTGGTCATGAAGTGAACTTGTCTATTGACTATAATGATTTAACAGTAGTAGCACCCAAAAATCGATTAATTAATTAAGCCAGGCCCTAGATGCAGTCTGGATTAAGCACAGGCTTACAGTACTGACCATTCCAAAGTTCCCACGAAATTCGGCGAATATTCATGTATTTTCATACATCAGAAAATTTTCCTGTGGCTGAAAAACTTTTTGAATAGTTTTCCATTAATTCCGTTTCAAATTAATTTCCATTAAAAATTTGGTACCCCCAAAAAATTCAGGACAATTCGCAGAACGAATTATCGCTGAAAATTCAGCGAATTTTGGATTGGGGAACTTTGGAATGGCCAGTACTGAAAGCTTGTACTTTATCCAGACTGCATCGAGGGCCTGGCGTAATTACACTGCACCTCGTTGAACAGGCAGTACTGGTAATTTGCATAATTAATTGGTGTTTGGACTGCAGTGTTGCAGGGAGGTCTTTAATAAGGCATAGTTTTTGACTGTCTTTACACCTCCCCTTTGTTCTGGTGTGAGCATAGGCCTAGCAGACAAACTTCAGCCTACCTCGGTGAAATTTTCCTAAGGAATATCAATGCACTTTCGATACACTTTCACTTTTGGGTGCTACTAGTGTGAAGCAATAATGCATTCCAAGCTGGGAAAGTACACTTTGGCAGGAAAATACAGTTGAAACCAGTTTCATGTTTATTATTTGCTGAATAAAGATTATTTTTTCTAAAGAAGATCTAACAGAATGGTGTGATTTCTTTCCTCTAGATCATTGGTGATGATTACATTACACTGAATGGGAAACGTGAAGCTCACTTTGCCTTCACAAACCCCTTCCATATTCCCATGAGTGGTGTGCTGACAGTCATGGGAGCTGGTTTACTGCACGGAAAAGTGCAATTAAAGTAAGAACGCATCACAGCATTACTTATGTGTATCAGATGTCAATTTTTTTTGTCTTTTTGGTTTCACATACCTGAAGAATCAACTCATCACATACTCAACACCTCTGTTGGTATTGGCTGCTGGTTGTATAAATTCCTTTAGGACAAAATGTGTGGGTGCGGCGCATGATCTGATCCTTGTCCCTGCTATGATGCACAAATTGGAGTGCCTTGAAATGTCACCAAAATCCATACCAGAGACTGCAGAACCAGTTTTTTTATTATTTATTTTTATTTCTTCTGCCACACACAGTGGGAGGGTGGCATACTGTTTTTCAGTTGTCTGACTGACTGTCAATTTATCAATGACACACATGTATTATGTGCGCAATATCTACTGAAGGAGTGAATGGATTTTGACAAATCAGCCATGGTAACATTACACAGAAGGTTGCTAAACAAATTTGATTTTGGAGGTCATCAGGTCAAAGGTCTATGTCTTGTAAGGTGAGCTGTATGCAGGGACCGACGATCAACTTTTAAGGCATATAAAGCTATGGCATGCAGAGACATACCAATCAACACTTTGTGTTGACTTTTACCTTGATACACTCAAAAACTGATTTCAAAATGGAAGCAGTGACACAGTTTTAATCACAATGTCATATAAAGCACACAATAAAATTTTCCCTCCTTGATCAGGCCATGATTTAATTAGAAATCGCATGAGAAAAAGCCACATAAATATTGTTTTTGTTTTTCTCTCTCCCAGAATTGGACTGCAGCCTGGTGAAACCATGGAGGAAACGGTCTCGTTCACCCCTAAGGCAGCTGGTACCAAGATGTTACATGCCAATCTTGTATTCAAAAACAGGCCCATTGTGATAAGGGGCTTCACAACTGTACTGGTGAGAAAGGCATAGACCCTGCTCTTGGTTAAGATCTGCAAAATGAACTGGAGGACCTTCCCATTGTATAATTGACTGACCTTATTCCACCATTTCCATCATGGAAAGTGCGTTTTTCCTGTTTGCTATTTTAATTCCACACTTTAAATTAGAGAATGTACTTTTTATTTATTGTGTTCCCCATTGCATGTTAATGTGATTGGAAAGCACACATGACTATTTTTGCTGTCCATGTTTGTGATGATGCATCTGTATGCAGAACACAAATGAAGCGCCTCCATTTTGGCAAGCCATGTAAACATCCTGGATGCAAATTCTGTCAGTCTGAGAAAATCTGTCATCACAGAGATGACAAAGCTGCATTATTTGTACATGTGCAATGAATCCATGGGTTATTTCAGTCTTTCGGCTTTTTACTCATTTTTAGAAAAGATTGTATGTGACAATCTACTAAATTTATCATTGCTTCAAGAACCAAAATAATCACTGAAATATTGGTTCATAATTGTACTTGATCAATTTTTTTTTTAAATGGTTTGCTTGGGTGTGCCCACTGCTTACTTCCGATTGAGAACATGGTTGTTAGGCCTATGTTCAGGTGTGCCAAACAAGCGTACTGAATTTGTATTGTTTACTAAACGTAGTTTCTATACTCTGAATGCAAAGCCATAGCCTGTGTCTAGCCTATATGAATTATATACTGTGCTGCTCATTTCTTCGTCATTTTCCGTTTTCAATGTTTTGTTTCTGGCGCCTTATTTATTGCTTAATAAATATTTATTATTTATGAAAATGTTTTAATATTTGAGTGTTTTAATAGAAATATACGTTGTATAAAAATGGCATATGTTAGTCAATACATCTCCTGTCCATTTTAAAATTCACATTTACATTTTGTTAGCCTCATAGCATAATTGCCGAAGTCATTTTTTGGCTTACTGCTGCAATATCAAAAAAAAAAAAAAAACCCAACATTAGCAGGATTAAAAACCACCAACAGGACTACCTTAGACAGATAAAACTGCATAAGTACAACAGAGTAAAACAAAGCTTATCTGTCCAGTAGCAGCAAGGCTAGCTGTGCAACGCTTTTTAGACCCTTTGATTCCTTCAGTTTTCTCCACCCTATTGAAGGCGGCACCAATATAAATACGGCCCTTGGTCATCTCGCATTTTTTCCTCCTTAATAGTGCTATTTGTTCCTCTACCGTTCTTTGGCGCTTTGGCTGTTTAATTGTGTACGCCGTGTCCCGTGGCGCAGGAATCAGAAGCTTCATCTGTTCTGCCGTTGCCAACAACACAGATTTTTCTTCTTCTAATGATTTTCTGCAGACTGTGGACTAACAAAAGATTCAGCTCTCTGCATATTCACAAGCAGAGAGGACCACCTCTTTATGATGTTCTCTTACCAAATTGGACAGAGGCAGTGGGTGACTCCAGAATTCTATATTCTGCTTTATTGCAGCAGACAGTGACTGAGAGACCTGTGTTATGGACAGGGTACTGTGAATCAATGATCGTTGTTGGAATGTGGAGCTATTTAACACTTTTTTAAAAACAAAAAAAAATATCACATACAGCAGCTTTAACGACACTCTGTAAGAGTTCTCTTGCCTCCAGAAAGGGTGGCCTATTGCATCCTCACATGCGTGATGGATATTTAGAGAAACGTTTGGCTTTCTTGGTGTGTATAAAAGGTATTTATTGCCCCTTGTGATTCCATATGTGTGTACATAATTTGTATTAGACAAACTTTTTATATGAGCTGGAGGGAGTGGGTGCTGTTTTTGTAGGATTTACTTTTTCTCTTGGTTATGGAGAGAGAGAGATAGGGGAGGTCAATATGTTTTTTCTCTCTGTTTAGTGAAGTAGCTTTTCGTTTTTTTCTTAGCTTCTTTTGTTTGTTATTTTAGCATTACCCACGCCAGAGCCTTGATGCTCTTTGAAACTGAAATTGCTTAGATGTGTAAAAAAAATTACAGTGCACATTTGTTTTGCTTTTATTGTTTGCCTCTGCAATTTCTGGGGACGGGATAGGGATTCTTACCCACAGTTTTATTTATGTACCGCTTGACCTTACACTGGGCCGCAACAGAGAAGACCAAGTTTAGCACTGGGACTCTCTCACTATGGCGTCATGTTGTTGCAATATGTGCAGAATGTGATATTTTTCAGTGTCTTGCAGACATAAGGAAGAACTTCCCTGAAAGAGACATCTAGATAGCAATATATGTAGCAGCAAAACCTTTTTATCATTCAGAATTAATGGTATCCTCTCAGATATGCTAGTTACCCATGCCATGAGCACTAATGCACCCCCAAACTATCATGGATGCTAGCTTGTGAACAGTGTGCTGACAACAAGTCAGATGGTCCTTCTCCCTTTTGTCCAGAGGATGCAACATCTATGATTTCCGAGAAGAGCAACAAATTTTAATTTGTCAGACCACAGGTAACTGAGCTTCCCTCTGTCAATCCTAAATGAGCGCCGGCCCAGAGAGGGCGAAAGAACTGCTAGATTTTGTTTATATATGGTTTTGTCTGTATATGCTAGAGTTTGTAGATGCAGCGAAAAACTGTGTTTGTTGCCGATAGTTTTCAGAAGTGTTCCTGGCCCCATGCAGCGATTTCCTCGATCGAATCCTTTTGGCTTTTTATGCAGTGCTGCCTGAGGATCGTGGCCATTCAGAATTGGTCTTTGGCCTTTTCCCTTGCGTAGACAGATTTTTCCAGATTCCCTGAATTTTTTAATGATATTATGCACCGTAAATGACAAAATCCCCAAATTCTTTGCAATTTTACGTTGAGAAGCTTCGTTCTTGAATTGTTGAACTATTTGCCCACGCAGTCTTTCACAAAGTGCTGAAGCCCTCGCCATGTTTACACCTGAAAGACTCAGTCTCTCTGGGATGCTCATTTTACACCCAATCATGTTACCGACCTGCTGCCAATTAACCTAATTAGCTGTGAGATATTCCACCAGATGTATTTTTTTTTTTAGCATTGTTCAACTTCATCAGTCTTTTGTTGTTCCCACCCCAAATTTTCTCCAATGTTAAGGAGAGAGGTAGGACTTTTTGTTGTTTCACAGGGCATGTTGATCACAAAAGTGTGAAGTTCTCAACTATCAAGAGTAATGGTGGGTCTCTGATCTGGTGGGGCAGTTTTTCTTCCAGAGTTCTCTGACGGCTTATGGAGATTCATGTGATCATAGATTCCATCAAGTACTGGCAGATGTTTAAAGAATCTTAACTGTGTCTGCCAGAAAGCTTAAATTGGGCCACAACTGGATCTTCAAATAGGACAATGATGCTAAGTATGCATGGAAATCAACACAAAGATGGGTCACTGACCACAGAATTAAGGTGTTGTCACGGTCCTCAACAGTTTATTGACCTAAATTCAACAGAAAGTCAGTGAGACAAGCTAAAGAATAGAAATAATAAACTTGGACCCAGGAATTTAAGAGATTGCAAGACATACTGCTTTTAAGATCCTTTGCCATATCTTTTCCAAACTCATTATGTACTAAAAAAGATGACTAAAAGCTTTCATCTTCGCAAGAGGAGGCTGCACAATGTATCAGTTGAAGAGGATCCAATAATTTTAACACTAATATTTTTGAGAAAAACATTGAATGGTTATATTGCTTCAATAATTGTATTTCAATGTGCCTTAGCAGATGGAATGCACCAAATCATTATGAGAAAGTGTGGAAGCCGTTTTTGACCTTACTTGATGAGACCTAAATGACCCATGTATGAAGCAGGCTGCTGTGTGGTTATATGTATTTTCTTCTTGTATTTTTCCTGTACTGACCGAGGGTTTTGAATCTCCTCTCTCCTTTTCTCTTCTTTTTTTTCTTCTTTCTCTCATGTGTGTTTGTTTGTTTTTTATTCTGGACTGCTTTGTTTTTTTATCCATACTCCTGACTGTATCATGAGGCAGGGCTATTGTAAACATCCTCATATCATCCCCGTCTTTCCTTTTATTACTTCAATTACTTTATATAATATTGTCAGGTATTTTACACTAATTTTGTGTGTTTTTTTTTCTTTTTTTTTGTAACAAAGTCTGAAAAAGTTAAAATAAAATATAATTTAAAAATTGTATACTCAGCCAAAATGAAAACTTCAAACACGTTTGGAGGTTGATAAGTTGAACATACAAGAAATGAAGTATTAAATAATGATTTTATTTAATTCTGTACTCATTAAAGATGGTGTATCATAAAAATAATGTCCATAATGTAACCAGTTCCACCGGAAATGCTACAGAAATATCCAAGAGTAAAGTTACAGTATAGTAAGTTACAACTCGAATAAGAGCTGTACGCAGGCGATTACGTATGGTTTGGGCAGTCACATGACCTCTAAACAATTCATTCCTAGTGGACGTTGCAGTGACAAATTGATTATGCAAATGACGTAAGACAATTTGTTGGTCTTCTGCTTTTGACGTCACACGTGGGCTACCAGAACGAGGTCGGTCAGCTGTGGTGCCAGTTTGTTTGAGACGTGTCCGAAGATCATGGATAGTCCGTCGACTGCGTCCCATAACCCTTGCAATGTCAGTGGCGGACGTTTCCGTATTCAGCATGCCAATGGCACGTTCACGCTGAATGTTTGACAGCCATGGCTTTGAAAATAAACAAATAATTGACTGTAAAAACTTCTTTTTTCGAGATGTCACTCTAACATGCTAACGTGAGCTCAGTTGCACATCTCTCATATGGTCACGTGACTAGGAACACGAGAAAACATGGTTTCAGCTTAAAGTACGCTCGCATGTGCTACATACCTGTGCACGTCGGAGTTGATGTGTGTCATGATGTCTTTGACAACGCATTTACCCCTAGTGATTATAAAAACTCTTTTATTAAAAGTTTCAAGAAAATATTTACACATTTCTGAGTGTGAAGTTTCTTTTTTGACTCAGTAGATTTCAATGGAAAGGTTTATCTTTAGTAATATTTTAGGACAAACAATAAAGTAATTAACTGATAAAATTATTAAATTATAACCACATTTGTTCCTATTTACTGCCAATACTAGTGAAAGGCACCATATGCATTTTGGAGCAATGCATGCTGTTTATACATATCTTTTCAAGGACAGCCCTGCTTACTTCAGCAACACTGGTAAGCAACATTCTGCTTGTTATATTGGCAAGTGTGGCACCCAGACTGACCAGCCTACAGTCCAGACCTATCTCTTATTGAAATATTTGGTGCTATAAGAAGGATATACAACAATGAAGACCCTGGATGTCCCTGGATCAAGAAAGAGTGATGGAAAAAATCCACTCAAAGCTAAATGAAAGGACCTCAGTTCACCATATAATTGCATGGATGGCTGTTAAAAGGAAAGTAAATGTCACACAGGCAAAAACACCCCTGGTCCAAGTTCTTGTAATGAATCGCTGTTAGATCACATATGGAGAGAAACAGTGTCGTTGCCAGTTACGATAATTGGAAAATGCGTGAATAAAGGAAAATAGTTGAGAACTAGCCAGGACTAATTACTGTCATAAAGGCACATGTTTTGGCACACCCGCTGGCTACACCACTGCTGCGCACGCCTTTCTATACCCCAGCCTTGCTCAGACGTTCTATTTATATTGTATGTTGTGTGTGCGCCCGTCTTATTTCACAGTCACGGGAAACTTGTGGTCGACTTGCATCTTGGATAAATGGTTTTATTTCCATGACCAGTAAAAAAAAAACATGTCTGACCTGCGTGTTCCTCACGTGCCCCTTGCGTCGGGAGCAAGGGTAACTTGCATCCTTGGCTTTTCTCTGGAAATCGTACAGTTTTTTGTGAATGATCAAAATCCATCGTACGTGCTTACGGGCAGTCTTCAAGCTAAAAATTTCACAAGAACAACCTGCGTGGCTCGTGAACTCCTTGGAGTTTTTTGCTGTAGATACACCGTGGAGAGGCAGTACGGCCGGTTGTGACCGAGGCTTACAGAAGAAAACAAATACTTTTTACTGTTTGCAAAATAATACTGATCAAGGATGATTTACAAATCACTGCTTTATTTTTTAGTTTGATACTATCACTTTTTTTTGTTTTGAAAATGAATGAGTCCTTTCAAACAACATGTAGACTCACCATTGGCATGATAAGATTCAGGCCTTCTCTCTTAGAGCCAAATTCATACTTTTTGACACAAGTCAATAAATTGGCAAGTTTGCGAAAGTTTTGATAGTAGAGCTATACTAGTGTGACTAGTAGACATCTTGCATTAAAGTGTATAGATTGGAGTATATAAATCTTTTAAGGATAGGATTCTAGTTTTCAGAGGAAGCAACCATCTAATTGCATCATGCCCCTTCAAGGGGTATTCCACCACTATAAGGGCTGGTCTTTTCAAAAAAAACTTTGCTGTATATGCAGTACAAATACGGGAAAAAAATTGGTGCTTGATGACTGTTAATGTCTACTACAATAACCATAATGGACTGGGTGGGTTGCTTTCCCAGAACTGAAAATTAGGTTGGAACAGAACATCCCTACAAAACAATTACTAGTGCTAACTTGTTATATGTCATTTTTATTTTTTACCACATTTTCCATAGATAAGAATAATCCATTGGCAATTAAAGGCAGCTTCCTTCGTAATGCGATCCAAAGACAATTAAATTACAGGCTAAATTCAGTTCAGAACAATAATATGCTTGTAAACAGGCCTTTTTTTTGATAGGACTGATTGAAACACACCAAATTGCGCGTCAACAACCCCAATTCCGAAATAGTTGGGACGAAGTGTAAATTGTGAATAAAATCAAAATGCAATGACTTTCAGATCACATGAGCCAATGTTATTTACAGTAGAACATATATAACATTTCAAATATTAAAGCTGAGATATTTTACATTTTTATCCACAAAATGAGCTTATTTCAAATTTCCTGGCTGCAGCAAGTCTCAAAAACGTTGGGACACAGGTAGAAAAGGGCAGAAAAAGCATTAATATATAAGAGAATCAGCTGAAAGAACATTTAGCAAGTAATTAAGTTAACTGGCATCAGGTGTGTAACATGATTGTCGATAAAACGGATGTCTTAGAGAGTCTCTCAGAAATAAAGATGGCCAGAGGCTCTCCAACCTGTGAAGGTTTGCGTAAAAAAATTGCGGAATACTTTAAAAATAATGTTCCTCAACACCAAATTGCAAAGGCTTTGAAGGTCTCATCATCGACAGTGCATAACGTCATCAAAGGACTCAGACAAACTGGGAAAATCTGTGCATAAGGGACAAGGCCAAAGACCTTTACTGAATGCCCGTGATCTTCGGGCCCTCAAACGCTACTGCGTCACTCACCGGCATGATTCTGTCTTTGACATTACTAAATGGGCCCAGGAATACTTAGAGAAACCACTGTCTGTAAACACAGCCTGCCCTGCCATCCTCAGATGCCACCTAAAACTCTATCATGCAAAAAGGAAGCCGTTGTTGAGCATGATCCAGAAGCGCCGCCATGTTCAGTGGGCCAATGCTCATTTAAAATGGACTGTAGCAAAGTGGCAAAGTGTGGTCCAAATTTGACATTCTTGCTGGAAATCATTGGCGTCGTGTCCTCCAGGCTAAAGAGGAGAAAGACCACCCCTCCTATTATCAGCGTACAGTTCAAAAGCCAGCCTCTCTCATGGTATGGGGATACATTAGTGCATATAGTGTGGGACACTTGCATGTTTTCAAAAGTATCATGAATGCTGAAAGGTATATGAAGGTTTTAGAGCAATATATGCTCCCCTCCAGATGACATCTATTCCAGGGAAGGCCTTGTGTATTTCAGCAGGACAATGCTGACCAAATACTGCAGCTATTACAACAGCATGGCTTCGTAGGAGAAGAGTCTGTGTGCTGAACTGGCCTGCCTGCAGTCCTGATCTTTCACCGATTGGGAACATTTGGCGCATAATTAAATGAAAGGTCTGTCAAAGGAGACTTAAAACTCTCCAGCAGTTGGAAGCCTGTATTGAACAAGAGTGGGATCAAATTCCAATGGCTAAACTCAAGAAACTCGTCTCCTCAATGCCTAGACGCCTCCATGTTAAAAAGAAGAGGGCACGCTACACCATGGTAAACAGGCCCCTGTGCCAACTTTCTTGAGACCTGTAGCAGCCATCAAATTTGAAATGAGCTCATTTTGTGTAAAAAAAATTGTAAAATTTCTCAGTTTCAACATTTGCTATGTTATCACTGTTCTATTGTGAATAAAATACTGGCTGGTGTGATTTGAAAGTCATTGTGTTTTGATTTTATTCACAATTTACACTTTGTCCCAACTATTTCACAATTGGGGTTATAAATGAATAGTCATCATCTTACCATAATGAGGAGAACTTGTGACCTCTGATCTGTGAAGTGTTTTTGGAGTGAATGTACAATTTAAAAAATTAATGATATTGTGATAAAATTATTGTGAACAAGTCAGGACCAACAATTGTTTTAAAGGGATATTCTGTGCCTACCCCACCTTCAGTTCTGAATATGCCACTGCTGCAATGTACCAAGATAGTTGAGCTCTCATAACTGTGTATTGCATGATTAGGCTACGGTAAAACTGTCATGTCAGTAAGAAAATACTGTCATTTCTCTACTTCACCAGACACGTGAGTTTTTCCCAGCTAACTTTGGTGGTATTGTCTGGTTTTTATTCCAGATCCCAGAATTTCCAAAAATGCAGAAGAACAATCAACCTCCCAAAAACCAATAATTGCCAGCTGGATGAATAATTGCTGATGAATTAACAAAATTCTCAGTCCAGGCAACATTGACGAAACTTAAACATTGTCCATTTGAAAATTCTAGCCACAATGTAATTATAAAAAGTGCGCTGATAATTTGCAAAGTATCCCTTTGATGCAGAGTAGATCTATGCAAGTGTTTGCACTAGGTATAATAAATTAAAATTTCATTTTTTAGATGCTTCCAGCCAAACCAAAAATTCCACTTGAAACATTGTTTTTCATTATTGATAAGAAATGATCAATGTTCTGCATTTAATGAGGAAATTCACTGAAAATACAGTATTTGTCTAAATGTATACAAGCAGATTTTTATTTATTTTTCTTTTTTAAATCAGAGGTGACTCATACTACAAAAAAAAAGCTTGTCTTGGCAGTAATGATCACAAGGTTGGGCATTGCAGTTAACTCTGCGTAAAGGTATATTATAAAAGGTTAATTAACATGCTTTGAAATTGGATAACATTTACATCCAATGATAAGTAGGTCGCTCAGAGAATGGCTTGTTTTAGACACCCCACGCTTCAGGCTAAATGATCTCACGCAGAACAACAAATCTCCCATGTTGCACCAAACACAAAAAAACCTGAAAGTTGCATTATTTCATCTCTTGTCAGCAAGTCCCCCTCACGCCCCAATTTAACATCAGAACCAAAAAAAAAAGGAACACGTGCTGTACTCTCTAAAGCCTCAGCTTGACCTGAAAGTAATTTTTATTTTTTGTCCCTTTCAGTTCATGTTTTGTGCTTGATTTTCAGAACCTATTCGCAAGGACATTTTCATGTGTTTCCTTAGAGCGCAGAGGCGTGGTTCTAATATTCAAGTATATTAAGCATTTTGGAGAATGTAATAAATTATTTCCATGTTTTTTTTTTGCAAAACTTAAGTGATTTGCATCATCTAAGGGCAGCAGTGGTCATAAATACATGCACTGGTTTGAGATGCATGGCTACACTGAGTGACCATTAAAAAGTTCACTGCAAATATCAGTCTGAGTTTGCACATGCACCATCAGTACGATGTCCATGGAGAACATTAAAGCAATATTAATTGCTTCATTTCTTAACCTTCGTCTTGTGTTAGCTTTATGCTACTATCTATGGTGTTAGGGTCAGTTTTGACCCGTGTTTTAAATCAGCTATAAAATACACTTAAAACATTTTTTTTCCTCCAATTTGTTTTTCTTCTTTTCGTTATGTTGTTAGGCTTCCTTATCCATGGAAAAGTTGGTTTTGCACTTATGATTTCAAACACCACAAATGTCATCATTTTAACCAGAGCATTTTATAATTTTGTGGGGGAAAAAAAAAATTATTTTGTTTTGTTAGAGGTTCCTGACAAAGTCAAAAAGCCTTGATGCTCTGAACAAATTTATGTGGTACTTTTATGCACTTAAAACCTGAAAACGGGTCACTGGTGACCCGAACACAAAAGGAAGGTTAAACTGCATAGAAGTCAAAGATACATGCCAAAAATATGAGTAATTCAATTTAGAAACTGATCAATAAACGTCATTCTTATTTCCATTGTTGTTAAAACTGAAGACACTGTGGTTAGCATCTTTATTTTGGCAGATACCAATGCCCTTGTATCACAACATGGGTTTGTTTGTAGAATAGCAAATACCCTCAATCAATCAATACACCTGAGTAGGCAGAATCTGTACCCTTGCTCAAGATAAATAAGACCATGTGTGCTAATTCATTCCTGCCCTTTAGTTGCCCATATAATCGATTGTCTTTAATGGAATGCTAAAGAACATAATGACTCTGAGAATTTGACGTCCTTCCTAAGTGTGTTTTTCATCTCATTAGAGTTAAGAGGATATTCTCTCTACACCATATAAGTTTGTTGGCTAACAGTGCTAAAAAAAGTCATTAATGGGTGCTTGGAGGGGGCTTTAATGAACATGCTAAAAGAGAAATGAGATTAGTAACGCGTATATCATGGTGGAGGACAGCACCTCTTGTTTAAGAGCTGTGAGTGAATTATGAAGCTGTGCCTAAAAAGAACATTTTTAAATGGTGTCTAGAGTTTTTTTTTTCTCACTGTGGTTATGAGAGCTGCCACCACAAGAGGGTAGTATTGAAACATATTTTAACTTCCCAGTCCACCATTTTCTTGACTTTACCGGCTGGTTGTGGAAAGCCTCAGTGTCTGCAGCATATGATTTTCAACCAAAATTCAGAAACCAAATTAAAAGTCCAACAAACCAGTTAAGCTTAATTGGTGTAATTTGCTGCTTTATCAAATGCACAATTTGATCATATGGCCTAATAACCATCCCAGGCCTGGATTACACTCACTTTTTCAACATGGAATCAAATTTTCCATCCAACTTGTATGTTACATTACTACAGGTATTTTATACCTCCACCGCCATGTAAACTGACCAAATGTCTAGTTGATTTGAGCCCGAATCCTCAAATCAAATTCCTTGTGGATCATGAACATTTGATTACTATACCCTCGCTTTACCAGGAGCAAGGTTCGCAGCCAGTTTGTGTCATTAGTAGTAATAACTATTGAGTTAAATGTCCTGAGAGAAAAAAACTGTGGCTGGGTCAGGATTTGAAGGCCTAATTTGAGGATGCTTGCACTTGAGTCTACTTTAATTATACACTTAACAAAAATATGAACGCCCTATTTGACATTTTTAAACTTTAATTAGCATTAAGGGTTTTACAATATATTAAGTCATCCACAATTCATTTTATTGTTCATTATGCAACAGATTACTGTTCATTAAAGCAAGATAGTGGCATATGGCATTAAGGGATACTCGTGGACACAGTTGGGATCACGATGAGGACATCGAGCGAGTAGGTTCGCTTCTCTCAGGTAGTTCCAGACAGTTTGAGGTGTGATACATCTGTTGTGCAGACGAACTGTTTCACCTGCTGTGCGTGTTGCTGGTCTGAGGCGATTACGTGAGCGCCAAAGCCGGGTGGGACGATCTTATGCTCGTGTGGTCACATGCGGATGACGAGGGTGAGGTTGATTTGCTTTCCTGCCAGTCTGTCTAAAACGAACTCTTAAACCGCCAATTGTCAGATAGTGAACATTTGGCTGTGCAGCAACCGCTCTGGTGGACATTCCTGCATCCAGCATTCCTATGGTGCGTTCCCGCCTGATTTGCGACATTTGTGGTATGGTGACTTTTGATGAAATTTGACATTTCGGGATGGTCTTTTATTGTCCACGGTTTTAGGGAGTGTCTGAGTTCTGTTCACGCTGTTTGAGCAGCGTCTGCACATGCCACACCTGTGTTGTGGGTGGAATCAATGCATCACTGAGCAAGTGCTCACTGGCAGAGATGAACACAAATGTTGTATACAAATCAAGACAAATATCCATTTTGCACAATTGAGACATTATCAGCTCACTTAGGGTACCACATTTCATGGTACATAGATAATTTACATGGGGCGGTTATATTTTTGTTAAATGTACATCATAGTGAAATAGCGATATCTAGTTGACAATATTGCTGGCATGATAAAGAAATTAGTTTGTTTTATCATAATGACAAAGTGACAAAATCTTTATGCAGATCGCAGATGCAAGGGATCAGTGGAGGTGAAATTAAAATAACACACTTACAAATATTAAGTCTAATTACAAAGTAGTAATTTAAAAGAAAAACCTTGAGCATCTGTGCACTGGTGAGTGTGGCGCATACCCTTGGGATGTACACAGAAAATTGCTAATACTGCACATACTGTATACACAGCACTGACAAAAACCTGCACACAAGATCACAACGATCATCACATAAATGCTGAAGGAAAGCAAAAAAATAAATGCCCTATTACGGAAAACTTGGCTCCTCTGGATGTGAGCAACGCAGGTAGCTTCTTAATGAGGCCTAGAGCCCAGTTCTTTGGGGACACCATTGGCCTGTGTGATGAAGCCAGACAGCAAACTGTACAGGTTGCAAACTCAGACACTTCATTTTCTCCAGAAAGTGGATGCCTTGCCAACAGAGACAACGGCCGGTGTCAAAATGTTAGAAATGAGAATGCTGCCTGAAAAATGGTAAAATACCAGACGTGCAGTGAAGCACTCGCAGTGAGATTTGATGGGATTCATTTGGGGTGCGGCACTTCCACCCCAGCATCCTCCTGTGGTCTCTAAATAGTCCCCCGTAAAGGTGGGGATATCCTGACATCTGCTGCTCTCCGCTCCTCAGACTCAGACAGCTGCAGAGCCTGTCAGGGTCAGAGCCTAGATGGAGAAAATAATTAATATCATTTGTGCAGTACATTGTATCTATTTGTTAATACTGCGATTAACTGTTTATTCGAGGAGTAACGGACTGAAATCCTATTTTTGAGCAAATGGAGAGTAATACCACGATTTCAGCTTAATATATAAGGAGAATGGTATTCTGGAATATAGAACCATTGCAGGGAGCAGTCAAACATTTTAACAGAACGTGCTGTACATTTGCAAAACCATCAAAAATATTTTGAGTGACCACACACCTGCTCACTTAAATTTAACACAGGGAGGGTTGTAGCTATTTTACCATATAGCCAGAACTCATCTCAAATAATTTCTTGACAGAATTAACAAGCTCTCAGGAGCATAATAATCACATCTACATAAAGTAGATGGCATTTGAAAATACGGTGCTCCAGTATCATTGAGGGATTCAACAGGGATTGAGCAGCAGTAAAAACCCAGCCAATTTTCTGGAATGTAACATATAACTTAGAGCAGGGGTGGGCAATCATGGTCCTGGAGGGCCGGTGTGTATGCAGGTTTTTATTCCTATCGATTACCCTGACTAATTGAGTTAAGTGATTGCATGTACAAATATAGATTTTCGCAATGATTCGATAAGAGGAAAATGTTTTATGAAGGGACAGAAGACTAGTCTTTGTAGTTTCATAATAATTTAACGAAATGCGCATGAAACGTCAGATTTCATAAATGGTTTGGCTAATTGAGACAACTAATTATAGACCAGACGTTAGGGTGAAAACCAGGGACAGATACGGCCCTCGCTGCCCACCTCTGACTCAGACTGACTGCTGCTGGAGAGGTGGACATGTGAAAGAAAGGTGGGGGGTGTAGGGAGCTGTGTTTGAAGGAAACACCATAACAGGCACGAGCGAAACCTTGCCCTTTACTCATTAATAGATTGCTCAAGCTGGTCAGACAGGACTTCGCACTAACTCCATCAAGACCTGCCTGACAGAATGACAAAAGAATCCAACTGCCCCCCGGAAGAGAGATCAATACAAAGAGAGGCATCGGGAAAGACCATCAAATTGTTGTGTGTGTGAGGGGGCGAAGCGTGGCGAATAATGCCGAGGTCAGTAAAACAAAAATCAAAGCTAGGAACACTGAAATCAAAGCACTCGGCACCACAGCAAATGAACTGAAGCCCTGCCCCTGCAATCCCCCCTTTGATTTTGTGCTGTGAGGAGAGACTGGCACCCATAATCAGCGGGTACGGTTGCTGATTTTCAGACAAATTAAATGTCAGGGGGAAAGAGTCTGCCGTGGTGAAGGGCTGAGGCAATCATACATTATTTAATGGGTTTTTCTTTTGTACTTTACTTTGTTGGCTGCAGCATAAATGCAGTTAAGAAGTGAGCGAGGACATTAGTTTGTAACTTTCTGGAATTAAAAAGGCATAGAGATATGACTTAACAATTCCTTAGATACAATAGACAGTTTTAATGCAGTGGCCTATTTTTCTGCTTTTGTCATTACAGTTCGCAGTTATAGAGTAGAAAAACAGCAAACCAGTTCGTGTGAATGAATTGGTTTTTTACATATCATATTTCAATAAAGTCTCTCGTGTACTGAATAACTCCTAATCTTTGCAGCGTGTGTGAAATCAATGGAAAACTGTCACTCTGAGCAGAAAATAGAACTTGATGTATAAATCCAAGGATATACTGCTCTCAGTACAAAATGCCAATTGTCTACTGCCTATTCATTTGACATTTCTTCTTAACAGAGAGGTATTTTTTATGTCAGCAAATATCACAAATATAAGCAGACCTGTGCTATGGAAAATAACAACAACAACAATAATAATGATAACAATAATTTTCACTTCACCAAAAAGCTTTATATGAGACAATATTGTAGAAGTTAGCATTTAATTGATAGGAGAATGTGGCTTCACACCAGATTACAGTTGCCAGTTGGCACTGAGTATTGAGGGCTGTCACCATTTAAAGCCATGCATACTGAATAATATTTCAAAGCCAAAAATTCCAGCACTGAGCATAATGCATCCCCATATTCCACTTAACTCCAAATGAGAGACCTTTGGGATGAGAGTACATATTCTCAGTATTCTTCATGAACTTCGGAAGTTAGCATATGGCCATTGGACTTCTACAATTGTATAACTGAGCACTGTATGCCAAAATTGACATTGTGAAGAATGATAAGTTAGAGTATATTTTGCTTCAAGAAAATGTGTACCAGCTGAATTATACTATATGAATATGAATGCAATATTATATAAATTGCAATATTTCAATTACTTGAATTAAGTGAAGCACATGTCATATTGCGCAATGTGGGAGAAATTAATGCTAATAATTAACTTTCCTCATTAGAGCTTATATAGATTTTGTAACAGAATACAGAGTGAGATTGAAACGCTGCAAATGTGCATTGTGCAACTGATTATGGAAATGAGGCTTTATATTAGTGTGGATATTGAATACTGAAGGGGAATATTAACACATTTTCTATATGCAGGGTATTATGGTATGAAATGTACAGCTTGAGACCAAAGCTCTGGTAGCATATTGAGTGACGAGAAATGCTCAGAATCCTAATTCCCTTGCTGATGCCCTTTCTAATACTTAATGAGATTTGATTTAATTTGGAGATTCTGTCGAGCGACTTTGGTCCTGAGCGATGAAGCGTGCGGTTAGGGGCGAGCAATAAAAATGATTAAAACAAATGGTTATGAAGCTGTTAGCATTCATGGTGTGGCAACGGGAGGCTTATGCATGCAATTACAGGCCTTGTTGCTGCGTTATAGCCCTCATCTTCACCATGCTAAAATACTGCCTCTGCTTGTAATTTCTCGACTTGTTTTACTGTCATATTAAATGTGCAAAGGTTCCCATTAAGTAGAATTCTCCACAGCCCTGTCTTAGATTGGATTAAATGTCAAGTGCAGGGATGAATGTAAATGGAACAGGCACCTTGATATTGAGGCACACTTGCATTGTTGGCCAAGTATGGCTGCAGGTTGATCTTCATGGTGACCAATGACAACGGGTCCAAGTTTTCATTATGGACCCCAAGGTCATACAATACTATCGTCAGAATACCTTGAGTATAATGAACAGTCAACGATAATTTTTTAAATCACAAAACAAAAAATACAAGATATCGAGTAATGCTTGTAAAAAATGTAAAAAATGATTTCTTTTCAAATTCAAATGCTATGGACAGATATTATCTGGATAGTTTACACCTTGAAGAACAAAGCAGTCTATAAACCACTAAGTACGCCCTGTTTTATCCACAAACAAACAGGTCGTCTTTATATCGTAGTCTATTTCATCACATCAGTCACTTTGATAACATGCGGATGTTAAAGCATGCTTCAGTGTCATAGTGCCTCGCAGCAGACAGAAACACAGGCAACCTCAAGCAGGTTAAATGCACTAGCAACCAAGGCATATGAATCACACAACCTTAGTAGTGTCAGCCTCTATTGCCATGGAAACATTGACAATATTTTTATCCCCTGGTACCTCTCCCGACTCAGCAAAAGGAGACTTTGAGGTTTTAGGTTTTTAAGTTTTTGTTTTTTTCTTATTTGAGAAAGGATTAATTCAGTGCTTTGTGGAAAGTATTTCAGCTTCTATTGCATTAGCAGACAGATAGAAAGAGACTAGAGCAATTTTGTAAATAAATATATAATAAAATAAAACATAAGTAACATTTTGCTGCCCTAATAGTGTGAGAGCGAGTTGGGTATTAGGGGGCACAGGTGAGTTCAACAAACAGGAGAAGGTGATCATTGAGTACACTAGTTTGGGGAACATGAAGTGGGCATTACACATACCACAATCAGGAACTAACTGCTAATCATTTAATAATGCATTGCCTTCCTCATTTCAATCACCTTTTCCTCAGTCTAATTAGATTAGTTAAAGCTAAACTTTGAGGCTGGCCCTGGCACACAGAGAATCAACAACACAGAGTGTGAAGTAGTCATAATACGAAGCACGGCGAGGAGGGGGGATGTTATGTGATGCCTTAGTTATTACCTTATTAGCTGCTAAATGTATTTCTCTGTGTGTTTGCTCAGAGCCTTCTATAACCCCAATTCCGAAATAGTTGGGACAAAGTGTATATGGTGAATAAAATCAAAATGCAAAGATTTTCAGATCACATGAGCCATTATGTTATTTACAATAAAACATAGATAACATCTCAAATGTTGAAGCTGAGACATCTTACACTTTTATCCACTTAATGAACTCATTTCAAATTTTCTGGCTGCAACAGTTCTCAAAAAAGTTGGGACACAGGCAAAAAAGGGCTGGAAAAGCAATTAATATATAAGAGAAACAGCTGAAAGAACATTTAGCAAGTAATTAAGTAAACCGGCATCAGGTGTGTAACATGATTGGTTATAAAAGGGATGTCTTAGAGAGGCTGATTCTCTCAGACGTAAAGAAGGCCAGAGGCTCTCCAACCCGTGAAGGCTCGCATTAAAAAAATTGTGGAATACTTCAAAAACAATGTTCCTCAACATCAAATTGCAAAGGCTTTGAAGGTCTCATCATTGACAGTGCATAACTCATCAAAAGATTCAGATAAACTGGAAAAATCTCTGTGCGTAAGGGACAAGGCCGAAGACCTTTACTGAATGCCCATGCTTCGGGCCCTCAGATGCTACTGCATCACTCACCGGCATGATTTTGATATTGACATTACTAAATGGGTCCAGGAATACTTCAAAAAACCACTGTCTGTAAACAGTTTGCCGTGCCATCCACAGATGCCACCTAAAACTTTATCATGCAAGAAGGAAGCCATTGTTGACCATGATCCAGTAGCGCCGCCGTGTTCTGTGGGCCAAGGCTCATTTAAAATGGACTGTAGCAAAGTGGCAAAGTGTCCTGTGGTCAGACGAGTCTAAATTTTACATTCTTGTTGCAAATCATGGGCGTTGTGTCCTCCCGGCTAAAGAGAAGAAAGACCACCGCTCCTGTTATCAGTGTTCAGTTCAAAAGCCAAGCATCTCTGATGGTATGGGGATGCATTAGTGCATAAGGTGTGGGACACTTGCAAGTTTTAAAAAGCCCCATGAATGCTGAAAGGTATACAAAGGTTTCAGAGCAACATATGCTCCCCTCCAGACGACATCCATTTCAAGGAAGGCCTTATGTATTTTAGCAGGACAATGCAAAACCACATACTGCAGCTATTACAACAGCATGGCTTCGTAGTACAAGAGTCTGTTTGCTGAACTGGCCTGCCTGCAGTCCTGATCTTTCACCGATTGAGAACATTTGGCGCATAATTAGACAAAAAGTCTGTCAAAGGAGACTCAAAACTCTCCAGCAGCTGGAAGCCTGTATTAAACCAGAGTGGGATCAAATTCCAATGGCTAAACTCAAGAAACTTGTCTCCTCAATGCCCAGATGCCTCCACTCTTTGTTAAAAAGAAGAGGGGATGCTACACCATGGTAAACAGGCCCCTGTCCCAACTTATTTGAGACCTGTAGCAGCCATCAAATTTAAAATTAGCTAATTTTGTGAATAAAATTATAAAATTTCTCAGTTTAAACATTTGCTATGTGACCTCTGTACTATTGTGAATAAAATACTGGCTGGTGTGATTTGAAAGTCATTGCGTTTTGATTTTATTCACAATTTGCACTTTGTCCCAGCTATTTTGGAATTGGGGTTGTATAATTCTGATGGCACACAATGTATTGCTAAAAAAAAATTCTTTTTGAACCGAAATAACATATTAATTCAACAAGAACTTGCTGTGTAGTTCATGGTACCTGGTCATCAAACATATGCAAACAAAAATGGTGGAGAGTTCCCTTTATCCCATTGTTCTAAAAATAAAACTAAATGAATTCAAAAATGAAACCTAACAGTTTTGCAGAAAACAGATTTCTTTCCTCCTGTAGTATTATTGTACCATTACAGTATTCTCCCATTCAAGAAGCATCTGTTCACATACTGGATGAATATAAAATCTTACTGAATATTGTGTCGACATTTTTAACTTTGATTGTGAGAGGCAGGGAAAGCTTCTGTTTCAACAGATTATTTATACAGTAAGTCAAGAGACATTGTTCTGAAGGTATTTTCGAAGGTAACATGTCTAACATGGTTTTTGGGTGTTCCAATAACCTGATAAAACCCACACCATTTTATGATCTGCTATCAATGTAGTATTATTTGTAGACAGTAACCACGGACCATAATTGAAGCAGAGACCAGAAATAAATTATACTTTTCCAACTACTTCACTCTATGGCATGATTCAAGATAACAGAAGTACGCTTGTGAGCTTTAAAGCATAAAAATGACATGGGTAACACTAGTAAAATGAGAACTGTTTGATGAATGGGTACAGTGAATCCCAATTTTACCCTCATGAGATGCTGCATGGCTTATTGGTGATGTCACATGACAGCTAATGGAATTCTCTACACTGAATAGTAATGTAAGCCATGGGGAAAAGAAGGAAGAGATCATTCAACACAAAGTTACTTTATGTCTGAGATTAGAAAGAGAAAAATCTCAAAGGGAGCTATAAATTACACTACGCTGCACTTGCTACTGATATTCTACAGCAAAGTTACCTTTTTAGAAAATGCAACACCTTCAACCCTCACTTTCACTTTCTTGAAGTGGGGAGAAAAGTCGGCAGGGAAAACAAATTGCTAATAAAAATCAGGTAATGGACTATCAAGCAATATATATTGTTTTCCCAATATAGGAAATACATTTCAGGCAAATAAGCTTGTTTTGCTCTCTGAAGTTCATCTATAGGAGACAGGCTTTCTTGTTGAATGGCATAAATTCTCCTTTGAACTGCAAAACAGAGTCGAGAACATGCAGGTTTCATTTTTCTGTAGCAGAATGCATGTCAGTCTGTGTGTACATGAACCCAATTTGAATAACTCATACTCCTTCTGCCAGCCGTTGCAATTTAATTGTTTGCAGTCACACTGAAAAGCTTTAGGAATATAAATGGAATCATGAGCTGATACAGGTTTGAATGACTGATTTAGTGGAACTGTAATAGAGAATATAATTACAAGAGCTTCAGCAACTAATAACCTGATTATGACCGAGCCATTTACCTCAAATGTAGACATTTGCAGTTTTAAAAAATAGGAACACAAACCACATTTAGAACCACGTTCATAATTGAAAATTACTTCCATCGATAGACGTGCGCATTTATATATCAGAAGTGTAGGCAACAATCAGAAAGGATCTGTCACGCGCATTGTCCCGCATCCAACATTCTGTATTGTTGATTTTGTCGTTTATCTTGTTGCCACTTTAACCCTTTACTCCCTGATACTGCCTACAGTCTTGATAATTTAGGTCTTAATGCAAGTAAGTCCCGACTACAGGCGTGATAAACACATCACTTCTGCCGGCGAATCGCGACTACAGTCGTGGTATTTACCTGTTGTGAAACGATGCATGATTGGCCGAGATGTGACATTCCAGAGAAAAACCTTGAATACCAGCCAATCAGAAAGGGTCTAATAAAGCTTTATACAACTTCCGAAACCGATATGCCATTCTTTCATTGGTCATTTTACAATATAAAGGTTGAAGTCACACGCAATTTATGAATGAGATTTTCTTACAAACAAACATGGATTCTAGCGATGGTAGTGGGTCAGAATTTGATGGTTTTACTGCAAATGATTTAGAGTTAGCTCAGGATAGACTAGATAGGTTATTAGAGGAAGCTTCAGACATCGATCTGAGTGATATCAAAGACGATGTAGAAGACAGTGACAATGATGTACCCCTACCGAGACTGTTCAGAGTTCGACAAAACAATGCAGATAAAGGCGGCGTTGATGAAGCTCAGGACCCAGACGCAGATATGTGGACACTTCAGCTCACTGCTAAAAGATTTTGACGATTTTGTTGGGAATCCCGGGCCAGGAACAATTCTTGACTAAAAAAAGACGGAAATTGACTTTTTCCATTTGATCGTTGACTATTCATTATACCAAACATTTGCCAACGAAACGAACAGGTACGCCAGGGCAGTACAAGAAAAAAATGGCCCAGACAACAAATGGTATGACACAAATTATGCAGAAATGCAGTCTTACATAGCATTTCATATTATCATGGGGATCGTTGTTGCCCCAAATCAAGATATGTATTTCACAAAGGACAGTTTGTTCCGACTAACAGGTATAAATGAAAGAATAACAAGAGACAGAATGGACAAACTTCACCAGTATTTCCATGAATGTAATTCATCACAAAATCCACCCAAAGGACAGCCTGGTCATGACAAACTGGCATGGGTTAGACCAGTTTTGGAAAGTGTCAGGGAAAAACTAAGATCACAATATCACAGTATATCCCCCTGAAGCCGACGAAATGCGGGATAAAAGTAGAGATGCAAGCCGACCCAAACAATGGCTTCGTGAAAGATTTTGAAGTATACACCGGGCGAGAAAATAATGTTGCTGAAAAGGGTTTGGCAGAGCAAGTAGTCAAGGACTTGTCGAGAGAAATTTGGGGCCAGAACCATCACGTCTATTGTGATAATTATTTTACAACAGTCCCACTTTTTGAAGAACTCCTTCAAAATAAAACATACACATGTGGAACAGTTTGGGCCAACTGTAAAGGACTTCCGCGTGCTGTTGTCAGTGCTAAACTGAAAAAACAGGGAGATTTGGTACAGAGACAAAAGGGAAATCTCATGGCAACAGCATGGCACGACAAGAGAACTGTTCTCCTTCTAAAAACAAATGTTGATCCAACAGAACAAACAACCGAGCAGCGGAAACAGAAGGAAGGGGTAGTTGTTGGTGTTCATTGTCCAAATGCCATCAGGTCATTTACTCAAAATATGAATGGTGTTGACAGAGCAGATCAACTGAGATCCACCTACTGCATAAACAGCAAAATGTAAAAGTTTTATCTTGATGAAGGAATCCCTAAATCATCAACTTCAGACAAGGACAAGGAGACAGAAGACCAGAAGTCAATTGGACTTTAGACAGAAACTGTCTCATCAGCTTCTTGGGACATACTGGGGGAAAAGGAAGAGGGAGATGATACCCGAGAGACAAACTCGAGGATCGTTACATTGGCCTGTTGATTTAGGCAAAAAACATACCTGTAAACAATGCTCAAAAAGTGGCTTGAGAAAAGAACCCAAGACAGGGTGTGAATAGTGCGGTGTGAATTTGTGTGTCCCTTGTTTCAAGCTATACCACAAGGATTCATTTCCTGAGCTATTTTAGTTTCATTTGAAATCAAATAACACAATCTTATGTAAAACACTGAATGGAAACAAACTTGCAAATAGTTTATGTGACAATTTAATTAAATTTAATTTAATTTTAATTAATTTTTGGTGTTAATAAGGATTAAACTATTTGGAACGAGTTCTGAAAATTTGGTAAATAAATATTAAGTATTAAGAAAGCTACACCAGCCATATTGTCTTCGGGCACCAGGGGTCAATGGCTGCTAGGGCAGCAGTCTAAGATAGCTACTAGGGAGTAAAGAGTTGAAGGATTTGTCAAATAAAATGTAAATAAATACCCTTGGTGCTTACTGAGCACCGCATTTTTAATACTAATAACAGAAACAAAGTCTGCTCACTAAATCTACCACAAAAAACAAAAAAAAAAACTTAAGGGCACTTCGAATAAGCCGTGCAAAACGCTCTGTGCCAGTTCCGTTAGTTAATGAGCTATGCGATCATGTGACTGTGTGGCTTCATAGCATTGAAAACATAGCAGGATATGCAATTGTTTCCACAAGAGCAGCCATAGTTTTGAGAGGTGTCATCTGTCATCTTACATTTTTCACCGCACTATGGAAGAAGACAACCTCTGACCACTGAGGGAACTCATATCTGTCATCATCTAAATGGGAAAAAAAAATTACAAATGATCGGGATTGGACATGCATACACTGGCAGCACCACAAATGGAAATTTGGGGGCTACAAAACATCACTCTATAACAACATTAAGTCCTGGCTAGTTCTGAATCATTTTCATAATTAACAATAGATTCACTCCAAGAGCACTCCACACTATCAGGTGCTGCTTCTCCCCCTTTAGCTGGAGGGGAAGAGTGTTTCCGACGAGCATTCTCTCTTTTCCTATTGGGAAGGCATGGAGATACAACCCTTTGTTTCTCCCCAAGTTGAAATTGCAACCAACAAAGGCGCAGTACGGCATGTTGTCAATGCAGGTTATGGAGGACTTGCCAGTGAAGATAATGGCCTATACAATTTCCTACACAAAACACTGGGGATTCGCTGGTTTGACGTCACTGGCAGCAAATGCTGAGCGGTGCAGGGAAATATATGCATCTGAAAATGCAGTTTTTAATTAATAAAATCAATACGTAGTGTCCTTAATGCATTATTTTACCGAAATTTACGTTGTAGATTCCTGAACTCAAAATTCCGGCAAAATGTATATATTTGTAGTTATTTGATGAATCCTTTGACTGGCTTTTTGTCTGGATGAAGGCCAAAATGACAGTTACACAATTTTCAATTCTCTCAAAAATAAAAAAAAAGTTTCATTTGCTAACCAGTTTTTAATGCATGCCGCCATGTTTGCTTGCACATGTGAATAATAGGTCATTGCGCTATCACAGCATGTGGTCCTACTGAAAATGTGCAATAGAGACTAAGTGCAGAGGTAATCCGATGGAACATTTACATAGCCATTGAACCATTATCAAAAGGACAACACCTTTTTATTTCATTGACTTAGATTATTATTAGATTATATTATCATTATTGGTTAAACATAAGTAATGGTGCACCCCAGGGGTCTGTTTTGGGTCCCCTGTTATTTTCTATCTATATCCATAGATAAGCACAAAATATGATAAGCAACAATTTGCATTTTCGTCACACTTTAGATGGTGTTGCTCAAAAAGACTTTATATAGCGTGTATAATGCCTTCATATATGTGACAAAATGTCTTCATAAATCATGCATAAGCAAATCTCATGCTTTGTAAAGGGTGAAATAACACATCCTTTTTCAACATGTGATGCCAGATGTGACAATGACAATGTCACTTAGCTGATAATGTCACCTTGTATAGCCACTGTAAATCCTTATTTTTTGAAGATTGGTATGAGAGGAATATATGGTCTATAGTTGACTTGATGGATACGAATGGCAATTTCTTAATTTATGAACAATTCTGTATGAAATATACAGTGGCTCCAATAAGTATTTGTTCACTACTGTACTTCATGGAGCCGGGTATGGATGGCCTGGGCACAAACATGGCTTCCAGTTGCTTCCTCCACTTTGGTGGCAAGACTGGAGGCCAAGGGCTGTCTCTCCCTCTGTACCAGCAGGGAGATGTACCGGTCAGTGCGCTGGCTGGTCTTCCTGGGACGTCCTTTCCTGTCTGCATTGGCTATGCGTTCAGACTGTTTGTACTTCTTGATGATGTACTGCACGGTCGTGCGGCGCAACGATAGCCGAGTTCCAATTTTTCTGGTGCTTTGGCCTTCTTTATGTAGCTGAATGATTTGCTCCCGCATTCAACGGGGTATCTCGCCTGTCTTAGCCATATATCACAGGAATATATTATGGGCATGGTCAGGCCATTTACATAGGCCAGTCTGTGTACAGAGGGAGTGTCCAGTATGGTCACGCTTGACCAAATCAGACCAAGTGAGTCAACCATGTCCCGTAAACATCTTGAGTCAATTTTAGGTGAGTATCATAAGTTTTGTGACCCACTAATGGAACTGTACAGATACTTATTGGGTCAGATAATCGCCTTTCTGACCAAATATGCCA
The DNA here is from genome assembly GCA_029721435.1 of Gymnothorax reevesii. Lineage (NCBI taxonomy): Eukaryota > Metazoa > Chordata > Actinopteri > Anguilliformes > Muraenidae > Gymnothorax > Gymnothorax reevesii. The sequence continues at coordinate 22,520,244 of CM056581.1, forward strand.
TTTTGACATTAAATATTTGTTTAAAAAATAATGATTATCAAATATTTTAATCACTTTTACACACAATAGCAAGCATTTAGCCGAATATACAAAAGCTGTTATGTAGTCGAATTTTCAAGTAGTGTACAAATACTTATTGGAGCCACTGTAGATGCCGGGGTCAAGGTGGGATATTAACTATACACTGTTATAAACTCGCACCTTTTTTGCCAGTTAATTTAAGTGGCACCTTTTTTTTTCCTGTTATTTTAACTGTAATTTTACAATAGGTTCACAACAGAGTTCCATGTATGTTAAGTGTAAACCATAGTTAAATGCGTGCAGGACTTCACTTATAGTTAAAACAAGTGTTTGCCACTAACATGGCAATGTCCCCCGCCGCCTCAATTTTATTTGGACGTACGGACGGACGGACGTAGCCCAAAGCTATATCCCTCGCTTCACGCTAATGGTGGAGCGGGGGATAATAATAACTATGAAACAATGTGTTAATTTAACTGTTAAATTCAATATGTTTATTACAGCGTAGTAGCAGGCAAGAGTGATGCAGGCAATCATGCTTGCAGTAAAAGAGAGTGATGCATTTGCCACGGAGGTAGAGCAGCAGAGCAGCATAAACAGCCTGTCTCACAGAGGGGCGGGGCAGAGGCAGATATACATGAGAGTAGCTGGGTTTACATGGAACCTAATATTCCAATTAGAATCGGTTTAGAAGCCCAAACTGAATAAAAATGCTCCATATAAACACCTCAATCAGAATAAACAGTCCAAAACTGAATGGAATTTCATTCGGTTGCAGAGGGGTAGAATAATTTTTTTCCCAAACCGATTAAAGGAAAAATTTTATCATGTAAACGGAGAAACAGAAAGTTGTTTGGCTGCATTCTGTCTGCGCATGCTCTGTCTTGACGTAAACGAGCAGTGATGTTTCTTCACTTGCAACTATGGTGTTGGTGGCTTCCAGGCACAGCATGCCAAACTGCGGTCTACGGCGGGGTGTTTGTTTTTAATACAAACTCAAAGAACTGAAAATTATTGCATGCTAAGGGCATATCTCTAGTTGTCTGCCTGAACTAGCCCTGCAAACTGCACTGCATTAGTATGGAAAGCCATTGTTGCAACGGGAGAATGGTTTTATTACTGATGAGCACACACTGGGACAAACCAACAATTTATTTAAAGTTTTACCAGTGTCTACACAAGCAAATTAATTCCTGTCTTGGTGGCTCAATTCTGAAAAAAACATTCCCTGTGTTACTGCAGAACCAGCTGAACTGCTTCACTGTCGCAAAAGCCTTTTTGTTTTAGTCAAGGACATGTACGGTTTTCACTGAAATTGCAATTTAAAATGTTTTTGATAGCTGAATTTTCAAATAGTGTCGGTGATATCATGAATTTAATTTATAATACTGAATTGAATTATGTCCTTGATTTGATGAGAGGAACATTTTCTGGTTTCCTCCAAACCTACTGTACGTGGAAATATTAATTCCTCATAGAAAATATTCACCTTTTTGCCATGGCAACCAAATGCTTTTTGACCTTTCTGGACAGTTTTTGTGCTCTTTTCTATGCTTCATGGGGTGTCTCAGAATTTCATCTTTTTATTTTCAAGGTCTAGAACAGATAAAACTTTCCTGCTTGGCAAAGTCACTGGGATCCCTCCTTGTAAATGTTTCAAATGGACAGACAGGATATGTAGAACACTGTAATCAATTTATATTATTGTCAAGTGTGTTATTCTGTGATAACCACACGAATGTAACTAAATCACAAATTATTCCATAAATATTCAAATTTTTGCACGTAGTATCCAGTTGTGATTGTATGTTTTCGTCCACCAGCATTTCGAGCAAGCATTTAATTTCGTCTTTTGAATGGAGATATCTTTTCGCCGCGGCATTTGTTTGAACTAGAGAGCCATAACACATAACAGTAATCTTCCGTGATCAAGTATGGTTGCTTTCACATGGTACAAGTAGCCATTCATCTGTCTCAGCAAACAGATCCGCACGATCTCTAAAAATGCGCTCTCTGCACAAGGCCTGGATGGCCAAGGAGTCCAACAGCAATAAGCCATTCAGAAGCAGAACACAGGCAAGTATCTAAGGGTTTTTATTGCTTAGTCCTTATTAGGATCAGCTGGCCAAACTCTTTAGCCCAATAATTAAAAAATAAAAGTCATTATAATTTCTCAAAAAATAAAACAATCAAAATTTGATTACATGATGCATTTTTCATGTTCAGGTTTTAAAACTTGTGTTTCCGTGTATTGGACAAGCAATTTGTGGACAGAGATAACAGTTTTCTGTTTTCTCTAATCTCAGCAAGAGTGCTCTCAACTGCTTGTAAAATTTTTTTCTTACCTAAAAGAGAAGCAAAAATAAAAAAACATTGATGCATCCCAGAAATCAATGGGTAAGAACAATATAAGCCAAAGAAAAAAAAAATCGGGGATACGAACAGAAATGAGAGAAAATTTGTTCATATATCACTTCTTGCATGAGGCCCCTTGAGTCACACAATGGGAAAAGCCTTGAATTTAGCAGTGGATTTGGTAGATACTCAGAAAAGCACTACAGCTGTAACATTACACTAGTGGTTCAAATTATCACCACAAAACACAATCTAATGATAATTTCAGATTTAAAATATTCTTTTTGTGCACCCCGGAGGCTCATTGGTCTGAGCGCGCTTACCATGAAGGCTTTGTCCTTCCCGCGGCGACCTGGGTTCCATTCCAGCTCGGGTCATTTGCTGCATGTCTTCCCCCATTCTTCTCCATGACCTTCCTGTCTCTCTACACTGTACAACTATCAAATAAAGGAAACATTCCGTAAAAATATATATATATTCTTTTCTTTCTTTTTTCTTTTTTTTTCACCTTTGAAAGAATAGATAGCTTGTTTATTTCAAAGGAAGTCAGACAACATCACGCATTTAATTAGTTCATTAAAGAGGTGTTTTTTTTCATTTTGTTTGCATTTTTTTGTGCTCAAAGTCACATATTATTTAATGACATTGTGTTGAATATGATCACCTGTAACATCCTCCCTCAAAGCTCAAAGAAAGAGTATTTGTATTTGATGATGACTGATTGTGCCTGAGACAATGAAAACAGCAGGTTTTTTTGGGAACATGAATAAGCGACTCCACTCGGACAGTCAATACCACATTCTCCCTTCTCCAATTCATCAAAATCATCATACTCGTCTGTGATGGCTGGTGTTTTGAGTCGCCAAACGCAGTGGCCAGAATGAAAGGAACTACAGGAATTTAAGAGAGACAAACACAGACTAAATAGGAGAGAGAGACTTGCGCTACCAAAGGACATAAATCCAGTCCGAGTGAAACAAGGAAGCAGAGCGAGCTAGACAGTACAAAACAGAAGAAGAAGTCTCGGGAACCGAGGTAAAAAGACAAAGCACCAGACAGTGCAGAGAAAAAGGAAAGGAAAGAGAAAGATTCCCTTTACTAACTGACACTTTCCTTTTTTGCAACTAATTCCTTAATACTTCTCTAGCTAGAGATCTTGCGGGCTACAGTGCAATGGTAACACGGACACTCCAGCAAACGCGGCGAGGCGGAACTTATATTTAAAAAGAGTCCGGGCGCCGCCCACAATTGATACCAGCTGGCCACAGAATCTGATTGTGGGCAAAACGATATCGTCCCGGACGAGAGTAACTAAGAAAACTTGCCAGCCTCCAAAAACCATGACATCGTCAGTTATATTAAAAAACTTGAAAACTTTAAAAACTAGTGCATCAGTTTCAGCTAAATATAGCTTGGAATTTCAACGTGGCAAATTAATACAAAGAGTCTAGCGTCTGTAATATTGAAAACTACCTCATAGGCGTGTAGTTATCAGAAAATAATTCATATGCCTAGAATATCCTTCAACCAATCAATTGAGTATTCAACAGACCTATAGTATAATCCAACTCACCAGCCAAAGTGATCCCCTTTGACTGTCAAAAATGAAAGCATGCTTGCATGACCTTAGATTTTAGGTTGGATATATTCTCTGTTTTCATCTTTCTAAATTCAGTTTAATGTTACCCTTTTTTGCGGGTATCACTGGATTTCTAACTTTCTCTTTCATCAACATAATATTCAATTTCAAAAATAGGCATATAGGTAGGTACATAGGCAGTACAGGCAAATGCTATAGGGGTGCTGTCCATCCATACGGGTCCCACCAGTGCCCAAAGTGAGGAAAGAAGTACATTTTTTTAAAAAAAGAAGAAAAATCTGTGTGACTCCTCTGACTGACTATGTACTATTTTCATGCTATCATTAAGAACTATTTCAAAGGAAACTCACAAAAACACCACATACCCTAATTCAATTAACCTCCGAATTCCAAATTCCAGGGGATCATAAAAAGGCACATATTCATCAGTGAGACTTTTAAATGACACTGTTTTATGATAATATTCATACAGTTCTATACAATGTCTCCCATTTTAAATGTATCCTTTTTTACAAATTAGAAGAGAGAAAAAACCCTCAACAGTATTGAAGAGTTGGTGACCAAGGCAAAAATACAAATGCAGAAGGGCAGGTGCGCACTCATAGCCATGATGTGATGACAATTCATTTACTAGATTATAATATTACTAACGTTCAGACAAAAGAAACATTGGAATTTACTAGCAGTAAATTAATTATCATTGCATTGTGGCAATAAATGTGCGACTAGCTGCCCACTTCACAAACGAAGCAAATTTGTTTGGACATCGAAAACATTTTGATTGAGAGCAATCTTGACATACTGCGCTGGGAAAAAGTATTTACCCACTTCCTGATTTCGTTTTTTTTTTTTTTTTGCATATTTGTCACGTTTCAGATCATCAAAGTTTAACATTAGACAAAGATAACCCAAGTAAATTAAAAATGCAGTCTTTTAAATGATGATTTCATTGATTGAGGGGAAAAAATTATCCAAACCTACCTAGTCCTATGTGAAAAAGTAATTGCCCCCTAAACCTAATAACTGGTTGCATCACCCTCGGCGACAAGAACTGCAATCAAGCGTTTGCGATAACTGGCAATGAGTTATTCACATCGCTGTGGAGGAATTTTGGCTCACTCCTCTTTGTAGAATTGTTTTAATTCAGCCACATTGGTGGGTTTTCGAGCATGATCAGTCTGTTTAAGGTCATGCCACAGCATCTCAATCAGATTTAAGTCTGGACTTTGACTAGACCACTCCAAAACCTTCATGTTTTTTTTAAGCCATTCAGAGGTTGACTTGTTAATGTGTCTCAGATCATTTCTCTGCTGCATAATCCAAGAGTGCTTGAGCTTGAGGTCACAAACAGATGGCCGGACATTCTCTCTCAAGATTTTTGAGAGCAGATACGGCAAGTCGTCCAGGTCCTGAAGCAGCAAAGCAGTCCCAGATGATTAAATTTAATGTATTGTTTGAGAATGAGGCAACTTAATGCTGAAAACATCTTCAGTCTGTGCAGAGTGTAGCTCATTAGCCTCACTGCAAGAAGGTTGTGGGTTTGAATCCAGCCTAGGTCCTGTTCTAGTGGGTTTTATCTGCATACTTGGGTTTCCTCTCACAGTCTAAAGACATGCATGTCAAATGAAATGTAGAATCTAAATTACCCATAGGTAAGATTGTGTAAGTAATCAGTGTGTGATCCTCAGGATGGATTAGCAAACTGCCCAGGCAATGTTCCTGCCTCTAGTTGATTTAATGCTAAGATAGTCATCAGCCACTTCTGCACCCAGAGATAAGCAGATGACTGCGGATTACGGATAAGGGTAGATGGCAATAAACCTTTATTACAGAGAAAAAAATCATTGTACAATGCTTAGCACTTATATGCCAAACTATTTAAATATTTATACAATAACTGAAGACTTTTGGTTTGATGGTTTAATGCATTTTAATGACGCATTTTAATTTATGGCTTATGGCAAGATTTTAGTCCTGCCCGACTCAACAAACAATAACCGATACGACAGCAGTTTTACTTTTGAAATTGTGCAAGTTAATGCAGCAATTTGTTTTAATTGTACAACTTATCATTTGGGTCTGTGTTTCATCTCGGTTGGTTCAGTGTCGTCATAGCCAACAACATTACCCAACATGAAGATAAATGTATATCACTGGAAATCTTATTCGCAGAAGAAAATAATTTGTATGATAATATCACCAAATTAAATGATGGGAAGGAACTGGTCAATGGTGCACAGCCTATAAAAGGCATCCAAAAGGAAAATAACCAGATACCCAACCATTATGGAGGCAGCAAAGTAGAGAAAGAGGGCAAGTTGTAAAAATATGCATAATTAATGGAATTTCATACTAATGTAAGACTGTCATATCAAGTTATACAGTAATTTTATGTTCTGTAGAAATTCTACTTTAGCTATTTTACCCGGGAGGCCTGAAAATGTGGCATCAATGCACTTGGCCATCAAAGTCCAATTTCTTGAACTTGAATTAAGCCTCATCTTGGACTAAAAGAAATATTACAATGAAACGCTGCACAGAGAAAATAGTTTGGTCTGGCACAAGGCTTAGTATGGTGTATGTTTGAGAAACCAAAACAAGGAGTTGTCTGTGTACTTTTCATAAAATGTACTTTTATGAAAGTAGTAAAATATTATCAGTTTATTTCTCCCACAGCCTTTTACCACTGGGGCAGGCTGTAAAATGTGTGTCAGTACCTGGTGTGACAGAAGCAGGCAATTCGTAGCAGGGTCAATCTGTGCAATCTGAAATAATTCAGTCTGACACCATCATCTTACGCCTTTCCATATACATCCCCTGTTTTCCTGACTACACTTCCATACAGACAAGTTAAGGCTAGCTGGATAAAAAAAAAAATTCTGTACACTGTGCACTCTTGTTCACAGGCTTAAAATCTTGCGTAACAGCACCTTTGAGAGGTGGGTACAAAACTCATTTCATCCGGCACAAATTAGAAGTGGTTGGTACAGTGGTCAGCTCCCCCTCTATAGAGGAAATTGGCCTTTCACTTTCTATAATTCAGCAAAAGGTGATGTCAGGGATTTTTGGTCCCAATTCACCACAATTTAATCTTTGCTGAATTCAGTGGTACTATTGTAAGGTTTTGCTGCACTATTGACTCTATTTTATCATTGTCAGAAGAACCCTCATCTCTTTTTTTATGTGGGTGTAAGCATTTGTTGTGAGGTAATTGTATTGCTACTGTTTTCACATTAGTATACAATATATATATATATACTTCTGGTGCAAATTTAATATGGCCAGATATTTATACCAATAATGTTTGCCACAGGCCAGATTCAGGAATTAAATGATTAATCATTGCAATGTATGATTTGAAAATGCTTAAAATGAATAAAATCATTATAATATATATTATGATGAGAATGTATTTATGTTGTGGTGTGTCTGTGTCCAGAAAAGGTGCACATATACACACACGCGCGGGCGCACGCTCTCACACACGCAGACATATGCACACCTGCGGACAATACACAACAACAACTAGTCACTGAAATCTGAGCTCCTGGCATAAGATTGGATTTTAATACATTTTTGAGGTGGCAAGCCGTGCAAGCAGGTAATCAGTAATGTCACAGGCAGGCTTTTCTCGGCAAAGTCAGCAAGCTTGATTACAAAGCACTTCCAAGATGTTTTACAATCTGCGTTAAATCTATAGGGAAATTACATGCTGTACAAACAACAATTTTATGAAATGTTCCTTGTGAGTATTTTAGAATCCTCATAGCACAGTGTCCATCATTTTATGTCTGCTGCATGCATTTGAATGCATTTTACAATACACATTGTAATTACTGTAGATTACAATTTATCAGAAAAATCTTACTGAATTTTCAGTTGACTCCAGAACAAGAAAACGAGGAAATGATCAAGGAGAGAGAAAAATAGAATGAGAAAGTGTACATATTTTCATCCACAAATATTCTACTTTTATTGACAATATTACCTGACTAAATGTATTGCAAACATTTTGTTTATTAGTGAAAGTTTTTCAAAAAATATCTAATTATTTCAGCCAGCAATACAAGGAAGAAATTTACCACTGAAGTAATTCATAAGATGCAATCCTGCTGCTAGTCGTATTCTGCACCATGTGATTGTATTAGCAGGGTGACAATTTAATAAAAAAAATCCAAAATATATTCATGCCCAAATGCACTCAACAGAGAGGATAATGGGACAACTCTTTGATTCCTTGAGACTCTTGATGCATCTCAAATGGAAAAAATACAGTGTCATGAAAAAGTATTTGCTCCCTTATTCATTTATTACTTTTTTGCATAATTTTCACACTTAAATGTTTCAGATCATCAAACCAAATTTAAAATTAGACAAAGATAACCCGCGTAAATACAAAATGCAGTTTTTAAATTACAATTTCATTTATTTAGGAGACAAAGCTATCCAAACCTGCCTGGCCCCAGCGGTGTAGGTATTGCCGGTACCCCCGTTGCGCTCTGAGGGCCCATGGTGATTTGCTAGGTCTCTCTTTCTCTAATCACGACACTCAAAGACATTTCAAATAAGTTTGATAGAACCCCGTGAGCTTTGTTTAACCCAGTGACACAATTTTGAGTACAGTAAGTTCATGAGTAAATATATTGCTTTACTGTTTCATACAACACAGTCATGGTAACAACCCCCCCCCTCCCACATTGGCCATTTTTCCTCTTTTCTTTGATATATGTCTTTTGTATTTCAGTAATGATACTTTGTCCGTTATAATCACAATTACTTATCATATATTTGATTGTTTTATTCTCAGCATTTTCAAAAGAACATGGCCTGCTGGGAAATGTGTTTGTCCAATTAGTTAACATTTACTTAATCCTTTCTGATAGTAGCTTCGTAGGCTACGCGCTTGTTCGTGAGGTGGTCTTTTTTGAGAGATCAGCTAACCCATTAGCCTAGTATTAGAGGTGAAAAGTCTTGAGCACCATGTTGAGCAGCACAAAAGCGGTGCTCAAAAAAGAAAAGAAAAAAAGAGCTCGATGTACGGAACTCCAAATTGTCATCTTGTCCAGATCTAGTTCCTGCTAGCTGAATGATAGCGGCGACACGCAGCAGTCAGACTTGGAGGCTAATGCTACCACCTCATTGCCCCTCTTGCTCAATGACTTTTCAGAGCAGAGGGCACCCAGAGTTAACTTCTGAATGGGTGAGTGCAGTTTTTTATTAGGCTACTGCAAGTGATCAGCTTGCTGGTTGTGGTTAAATGGCTGCTGTGCCAGGATGTGCGCCTATCTATCTGTTTACTTTTTGATTTAGCCACTGTTGTGCTGTTAGGGAAATATGGTTGACTGTTCAGCCGTATGGATCTTTCTTGCATTTTGATTTGCAATGTATTGTCATTGTTGTTCATGGTTCAAAAAGCCTAACGTGTTGTGTGATGTAGAGATGCAGTGCAAATATTCATTGTCCATGGTTCTAATAGCCCTAGTAATTATGGGTGTCTACGTTTTTCGGAAAACTGATTTTTCTTAATTACTGATTTGGATACCTACTGGCTCACTGTAGCTGAAGTGGTTGGCTACCGAGGGCAATTGTTTCTGTGAATATCCAATAACTGATGCGGGTGGGCAATCTACTGATCGAATATTGTAACTACGTGCATAAATATGCAGCTCCGTGTCCCCGCACTAACATACCCTGCTGCCGAGCACCGTTGTTCTTCTCGAAGACGCCAAATCCAGAAAAACCTTAAACGATGAATTGCGTTCATATTTTAATTCGTAATGAAGTGGCTAGTGTCAAAGTAACGAAGTAAAATGATAATTTTTTAGTTTTAAATGTTGTAGAGTAAAAGTCCAGGTTTAAAAAAGAACTCAGGTAAAGTACAAATCCTCAAAAAACTGAAGCTCTGTTACGATTTACATGTATTTCGTTAGTATACACCACTGCTTCCAAAATAGGCCTGGGGGGGGGGGGGGGGGGAGTGCCATTCTCACACCAGGGCCCAGCGCCTCTACGCTACGCCACTGCCTGGCCCCTTATGAAAAAGTAATTGCCCTGCCCCCCTTCTTAAATCATGTATTAACTGTGAACCCCATTTTCACTGGCCACACCCAGGCTTGATTACTGCCAGACCTGTTGAATCAAAAATGACTTCAGTCGGACCTGTTTGACAAAGTGAAGTAGGATAAAAGATCTCAAAAAGCAACACGTCATGTTGCGAATTAAGAAATTCAAGAACAGATGGGAAATCATCTTCAAAGAAATTGACATCTATCTGGAAAGGGTTACAAAGCCATTTCTGAGGCTTTAGGACTCCAGTGAACCACAGTGAGAGCCATTATCCACAAATGGAGGAAAACTTGGAACAGTGGTGAACCTTCCCAGGAGTAGCCAGCTTACCAAAATTACTCCAAGAGCGCATCAATAACTTATCCAGGAGGTCATTAAAAAATAAAACTCAGAACAACATTTGAAGAACTGCAGGCCTCACTTGCCTCAGTTAAAGTCAGTGTTCATGATTCAACAATAAGAAAAAAACTGGGCAAAAATGGCATTCATGTGAAAGGTGAAGACGAAAACCACTGCCGAACAAAAAGAACACAAAGAATACAAAGACTCTTCTCACATTTGCCAAAATAGATCTCAAAATTTCCCATATTTTTTGTAAAAATATTCTATGGACAGATGAGACAAAAGTTGAGCTTTTTGGAAGGTGTGCGTCCCATTACATCTGGCGTAAAACTAACACAGCATTTTATAAAAAGAACATCATACCAAAAGTCAAACATGGTGGGGGTAGCGTGATGGTTTGGAGTTGCTTTGCTGCTTCAGGACCTGGACGACTCGTCGTAGTTGAAGGAACTATGAATTCTGCTCTCTACCAGAAAATCCTGAAGGAGAATGTCCAACCATCAGTTTGTGTCCTCAAGCTTAAGAAAAACTTTGGTTATGCAGCAGGATTATGATCTGAAAGACGCTAGCAAGTCCACGTCTGAATGGCTTTAAAAATGAGGATTTTGGAATGGCCTAGTCAAAGTCCAGACTTAAATCCAATTGAGATTCTGTGGCATGACCTTAAGCAGGCCGTTCATGCTCGAAAATCCTCCAATGTGGCTGAATTAAAACAATTCTGCAAAGAAGAGTGGGCTAAAATTCTTTCACAGTGATGTGAAAGACTCATTACCAGTTATTGGAAATGTTTGATTTCAGTTGTTGTCGCCAAGGGCAGCATAAGCAGTTATTAGGATTTTGGGGCATTAACTTCTTCACATAGGGCCAGGTACGTGTGGATAGCTTTTTCCTCTTAATAAATGGAATCATCATTTAAAAACTACATTTTGTATTTACTCAGGTTGTCTTTGTCAAATATTTAAATTTGTTTGATGATCTGAAACATTTAAGTGTGACAATTATGCAAAAAAATAAGAAATCAGGAAGGGGGCAAGTCCTTTTTTGCGGCACTGTAGGTACTCAATGAATACACATTCTACTTCGGATTGGTAGTTCACTGCAGCCTAAGAAGTTTTACTTACAGACTTACAACTGGATAGTATGATGTTTACTTTCGCACATGCAGTAGACACAAAAACCAAGCTCACCTTTCCCTCTTCGTGGCAGAAAGGAATAATCAAAAATCATCTTCGATTTGAAAGTATGAGGACCACTAGAAGGCACTGGTGAGTCTTTGCCACTACAGCAGTGTTTATCTGTTCACAGTTCACAAAAATCTATTAGCCCTCGCCTTCTTTCCCCGTAGTGTGCTTCTGTTCAAACAGTTTTAAAATGTCTCTACCCCCCTTCTCCTCTCTCCATGTTTAATTAAGCTTGTATCTCTGTTTGACCTCATGAAGTCAGTGCCCGCACAACATTCTGAGCATTAAAGCAACCAAAGATCAGCATGATCAATTTAAAATTGCCTAAATGAATATATTCTTTTCCATTTTAATGCCCAATAAGGTAAATCAATTTTGCAGCTCAACCAACTCAATATGGTAATTATATCTTCAGTCCTCTGGCTTAGGAGTTTCTTTTTTCTCAGCGAAAAGTCACTGTTTTGAATGCACTCAAATTTAGCACATAGACCTTGAACTCATAATGAAACAATGCTATGAATTTTATTGTGTAAACATTATATGATTACAAAAATATCATCCTTGTATTACTTGTATTACCTTGTATAGACGTAAAACTTGAACTTTCCATAAGCAATGTGAATAAAGGATGATTTTTGGTTTGCATTCAAATTGCGGTCTATTAATTTAAGCATTATCTGTGAGGTATCGATCCGGGACCAAATGCAGGAACACAGGATTGCAAAAGAAACGGCTTTTAAGACCTTAGCTCCATGGAGTAGGTTGAACGCGGTATTCATGAGGGGCAATGGGTGTCTGTTCTTGATGGTGATTTCATTTAGACCTCGGAAGTCAATGCAGGGCCTTAAAGTACCGCGGACGAAGAAGAATTCAGCCCCCGCAGGTGATGAAAAAGGGCGTATTATCCCCACCGTAAGGGACTCCTTGAGGTACTTCTCCATGGCCAGCGTCTCGGGTTTGGATAGTGAAAACAGACGACCTCTAGGGGGCGTAGTACTGGGTTTGAGTTCTACTGAACAGTCGTATGGTCTGTGCGGGGGGAGGCTGGTGGTACGGGCCTTGGAAAATACTTCACGGAGATCCTGATTTTCAGAAGGAACCTTCCAGGATCGGAATTTCCTCCGGAGGAGAAGCAGGGACAAGAACTTGAGCATCCCTTAGACATGACTGGACGCACCTGGGACTCCACCCCTTGATTTTGCGTCTACCCCAGTCAATGTCAGGCAGATGTTTGGCCATCCAGGGGTGGCCGAGGATCACAGGAGCATGGGGAGACTTGATTAATGCTTTCATGATGATTCCCCAAAATGTGGAGTTTAATGGGACTGGTGACGTGGGTTATGTGCGCAATATTCTAGCCGTTGATAGAGCGAGCCACTCTATCCTGAGTGACTTGTTCGATGGGAACCGACCATTCTCGGGCAATGCCCTGGTCGATAAAGTTCTCTTCTGCTCCTAAGTCAACGAGGGTGGTGGTCTTCCTTCCTCCCCCAGGCCACTCGAGGGAGATGGGGAAGCAGGTGCGATTTCTTCAGGAATGTTCAATAGGAGTAACGCCCACCAACGCTCCTCTCCTCGTTAGTGGGCGTTGCTTTTTACTGGCCACCGGGAGATGTAGTGTCCTTCCTTGCCGCAGTAAAAACATGCCTGTTCCCTCCGTCTGCGCTCCCTCTCCTCACCGGTGAGATTGGTGCGACCCAACTGCATAGGTTCAGGGTCAGATGGAGGCTTGGGTCTCTCTGGTTGTGGGAGAGGAAGCTTAGCTGGTGGCTTAGAGGTACTGGCAAGGTGGGCGGACCATCTGCGTTCCTCCAGATGTGAGTCGATTCGTATGGCCATCTTAATGATTCGTTCCAAACTTTCTGGCAGATCCCTTGAGAGCAGTTCATCTTTGATGCGATCAGATAGTCCATAGATGAAGGCGTCATACAAGGCTCTCTCACGCCACCCGCTGTTAGTCGCCAGGGTCTGGAATTCGATGGCGTAATCCAAAACTGAACGACCCCCCTGACGAATCCAAAGGATCTCTCTTCCTGCTTCATGCCCCATGTCTCGAACGGTCAAAGATGCGTTTCATCTCCTCCCCTAGTAGATCGGTGGACTGAATGCACGGTAATCCCGCCTCCCAAGCAGCCATTGCCCATTGCTTCGCTCTTCCGAACAGCTGCGTGATGATGTAGGCAACCCGAGCTTGTTCGGTGGGGAAAGTGGAAGGCTGAAAATAAGTTTGCACTGGGTCAGGAAGGCGCAGCAGGATCCCGGTTCCCCGTCATACTTCTCAGGAGGTGGTAGGCGTGGTTCGGCAACCGGAGCAGGAAGCGTTGCAGGAGGTGCAGTCCCTTGAGCAGGCGTGGTTGCAACAGGGTTTTGGGGGGGTCGTATGGTCGACGCATTCTGCAGAGTGCGGATGAGGTCAGCCTTCTGGTGTGTCATGGCTTGCATGTGTTGCATCATAACCAGAAGTTGTTCCTGCTGGAGTGCAAGCTGGGCCCCCTGTTCCTCCACAGCAGCCTACAGAGGCTTGTTGCTCGTTGGTTCAATTGTGGTCAGATCTTACCGTGAGGTATCGATCTAGAACCAAATGCAAGAACACAGGATTGCAAAAAAACGGCTTTTATTGAGCGAGGGGGGTAACCGCCGCAGGGCAGAAGGCAACAGTAAAGAATCCGAAATCCAAAAGTCAAAATCCAGTGGGGCAGAAAAGGAATCGTAACCAGGGCAGCAAACACAAAAATCGTAGTCAGACAAAACAGATTCGGTACACAGGCAATGGTTTGTAAGAGAAGCAAACTCATAGACTAAAGGGCAATCCGAATCGTTAACAGGGCAGCAATCCACAAAAAACGTAGTCGGGCAAAAAAGGGTTCGAACACACAGATGCAACGGTAATCCAATAAGGGCAAGCCAAAAAATCAGTAGTTGGGCAATCCAGTCAGAATCAGAGACACAATGAGTACGAGGCGAGAGAAAATAGCAGCACAGGTAAACACGAGAAATGATCTGACAGAAAATGACTGTTAAGAGACACCTAATATACACTTCAAGGGAGATCACATGGTAAGACACACAGGTGCAAGCAGTCAGACTGATTACAAAGGAGCAGCACATGAGGGAGAACCTGATCACATGAAATCTGGCAGAAGCTAAAACGTGGACAGGGATCACGGGACCAACCTATACAAAGACATACAGCTCCAGTTAAGGAGTTCTAACGTGCATAGATAATTAGAGAAAGGACAGCGTGATCAGATGTGGAGTTTCCACAGAAATGCAGCACAGGAGATCAGGGAAAGAAAAGAGGTGGAGACTAGAACAGGGCGAGTGCAGAGAGCTTGTTAATCAATTAGTAAGTGAAACTATACAATCCCTCGGTGCTTGTTAGTAAGTTAGTATTATATACAATGTTAGTTGGTGTTAGTAACTTCTAGCGAAAATAACAAACTGTTAGTATGATTAGTAAGATAGAAAAGTAAGGTGAAGTAAGTAAACGAGATCGGAAGGAAGGCTGAAATCCAGAATCCAATAAATCACCCGAAGAGTAACACGCAGGACTAGGGCTGTGAACAATGACAAGAGGAGAGACCAGACGGGGGAGACAAAGTGCAATGCATGATGGAAAACATGGACCGGAATGAGACTATGGCAACATGTAAACCATGGAAAAGTACAGACTAAGACAATACATGAACAAACCAATGATAACAGTACACAATACATAAATCTAAGAATGGTCAGACGATGCAAAGTTCAAATACCAAAAAGACAAATATCAAAAACAGAGAAACATGATCGGACGGAGCAGAATCACAACGTTATCATATCATTGTGTTGTTACGTAAAGTACATGAGTGTTACTCTTAATAGCATTTAAATGATCAATAATAGCATTTAACAGCATTGCATAAAAAGTCTGAACTACTAATCGCATACTTAATGTGACCCATAATGCACAGAAACAAAAGGAGGACTGCATAGCAATGAACAATATAACTGTCTGCAAGTCAATGCAATCTACGCGGAAAGCAAGATGCACATGGTGCAAATAAGAAAAAAAAAAAAGCAAAATATGCCGCTACGGCATATATTGTTGCTGGTGAACTTTTCAAGTCAAAGTCCTCAGTTGTTGCACTGCCCCATTTGTTTTTCATCAACATTAAATTCCATGATTTCACTTTGTAAAAATTCAAACAGTTTCAGAGTTTTCCAACTCCACTCGACATGTCAAAAAAAAAAACCAAAGAAATGCACCTTACTCACCAACATGTCCGTCATTTACAGCCTGTTTTGAGTGACAGCTTTTGTGGTCTCCTATATCTGCCACAAGAATAAAGGAGCAACCTCGATCTCCCTTGTTATCTGGCTGTTAATGTTGCTTCAGATAGCATAAATTAAGTACTTCTGGTACGTTCTGACACCACAGTAAGAACTGACAATGTCTTCAAATGTTCATCCTGTGTAACACTGTAATCAGAGAGGAACCCTGCTTTTTAGCTTTCATTACAGAAAAGATTTATCTAGTCTTTGTTTTGAGAACCATCTACAACACCAGCACATTTAGTTTTAATCTGAGTTACTTTTATTTTTGGCTTGAGATCTTGTCTTGACAACGAGGTAGTTGAACCACCCTGTAGTCCTCTCCGGCACTTTCCAGTAGCTTTCAATCAGGTTAAAGTCCGGACGTTCTGGCTGCCAATTTGTATGTGAAAATGATTCCTCATGCTTGTTTTCCTCATTTATTGTTTTTTTTGCTAGATGCAAGCGATTAGTTTTCCCCCTCTAAAACAAGATACATACGAGCTGACTGGATTGTACGGGACCCTGCAATGTGGTGTCTTTTTGACCATCACAGACGGATGCGGCGACGTGCAGGAGTCAACACCAAACCACGGCAGGGATGTCGGTTGTGCAAGTCGGCTTTCCGCAGGTGGTTGCGTACGGTTTGGTCGCTAATCCAGTTCTGGTGATGACCTCTGGTCTGAGCAGCAGTGACTGTAGCTGGCAGGAAGCGATTGCGCAGGTGCTGGAGGCGAATACGGCGATCCTGCTGAGGGGTGGTGACACGTGGTCTGGGGGCACGTGGTCGATCACCGGTGCTTCCTGTTTCGTTATACCGGCTCCAGAGACGTGATATGGTCGACACGTGGACGCCCAGGTTCCTTGCAACCCGTCTTTCCGACATTCTACCAGTGAGCATACCAACGGCTCGCTCTCGCTGATTTTGACCTAGGCGCGGCATGGTCACGCGTTGACCCAGGACAATGCAAAGGAATATTTAAGTTGCCCATTGCTATTTATTGACCACATTCTCGAAAGATTGGTCAATGAGTTCAACTTAACCTGACGGGAAAGGCAAAATGCTAAACAATGTGCAATCAAGCGGAAATCAAAACAATTTTCTGAGCTTTAAGTTGTAGTTGATTTATCTTGGCTCAAAACCAATATCCCATTTTATGTACACCAAATATTTCAAAATTGTATGTGTTGCGTTGGAAGTTTTGGTCAGTGTATTTGTGACACTGAGCCTTTATCAGGATTTGACTGAATCACTAATAATTTTGTTAATGCGCTGGCTAGCTTGGTTTGCAAGCAACCTGATAAAAGCAACATGCAGTCCTACTTAATTGGAGAGAATCACACAAAGAGCTGCGTTTTTGCATATTAATTTAATGATGCAACTTCAGGAATTCAACCAAATTTTAATCAGCTTGTCCACTGCTTTATGTCTGTTGATATCTAAGGTTATAAGGTTATGGCTTGTACCATTCTTAACATATTAAGTATGAAAGGATCATGACTCACTCATTTACTCACTACCATTATGGGTATATTAGCCCACTATCACAGGGACTGCAGTAACATCTTTTCTGCCACCAAGGGATACGTCTTCCAACATCTCAAGAAATAAGAAGCTATCCGCTTCATCGGTTAGGGTTAAAATAATTATTGCCAGCTGAAACATATTAATTGCTGCAATAACAATGCAGTCATAGTATTTGTTTATTTATAGCCAAACGGCGACTACTTTTGGAGAGGCAGTGTATTTGCAAGGACGCAGTGAAGCGTGTGTCTAGAGGTACGTACCTAGACTCACTAGGAAATGGCTGTGGTCAACGAGGAGAAAGGGCACATACAAAAATCAGAAGCGGCTGATACTCAGCACCAGTGACTACCGGCCCATTTTAGGAATTGTAAGTACTACTGGCACCCGACAAACTACATATTTTTTGCTGATGTGTACTTTAGAAACAAAAAAATACTCAAGACTATCATATATTTTATGGGTCTTCATTGGAGTTACTAAAGCATTGCAATATGTTACAGTTTTATTGATGCAATATTTCAATGACAAGCAGTAAAATGAGTGACACAGCTGCTAACTTTATGTTGTTTCATTGAGTCACACACTACAATATTGCTGTGCTTGATCAGGCATGATGCTGAAAAAGGAAATAATGAAAAGAAAATTGTCTTACTTTCCATGAATAAGATGACTGTGAAATTTAACATATGTGAATTACAATTATCTGAAAGATTTGAAAGCATTTGAATGCTGTGCTAACAATTATAATGTTGTGTGCAATATCACTACATTAAACTGAGCCATAACTCTCAAAACTGAGACCATGTTGTGGTTTGACAGTGATAAGTTTCTTTTTGTGTTGCCTTTTTGTATTTGTTGAGTCTCCGTGCATTCCAACACTCGTGCACCATTGCTCTTGAAAGTACTTTCATTTCCCTGCCAGTTCCTAAAATATAATCAAAGAAAAATGTCCCAGAATTGATAAATGATAAAGTCATACTGAAAAATTCCAGAGATATATTGATGATGGATGCTCAAATTTGCTTTTCTTTAGAGATTGATGTGGAGAAATCAGAGCCGTTGTGCCTAACCCCTTCTGTGTTAACTGTCAAGATAACGCACCGAGAGAGTCACCTAGGCGATAACCTGTAATTGTGGGGCCCCTCTTTTTATCAGTGCCACTGGCGAATAGGGCTCCAGGGTAGATTAATCCGTCATCCTGTCAGTTTAGAAACCTGGATGTACTTGGGTCACAAGTGTTTTGGGAGACCTCACATTCCTGGCTTTATCTAAACTGTCTGGAGTAAAAATGCGAAATTTGACAGCCAATTTCTTATGCAGAATTTTGCCAACCCTTATTGATGTTTAGCCTTTATTTCCTCACTGAACATCATTGTTTTACCTGGCCTTACTTTTGAATAATTATTTTGGTATTTCAACAGAAAAACCACTGGTAGAAACCTGTAAATTGATTTGCAGTGTTTACCTTTCTCAGCCAAGACAAATGGTGCATGCTTATTGTATCAATGTTTGATAGCAAGGTAATGCATGCATTCATTCACTCATTCACATGCATGCACGCACAGACACACATGCACACACACACACACACACACACACACACACACACACACACACGCACACACGCGCACACACACACACACTTTTTTCTTCCGGTTATAGGGCTGAGCCAGAATGCTTTGCATGGCTTTTTGCTTTCAGCCAAGGAAATTGCTAATGACGTAACCATCTTCTCTTGAATCATGCTGAAATTGAGCCTGTGAACACCTGGCTGCATCACTGACACCAGACCCTCTGACCGCGACATACAACAATTAATTCTGTTCTCTGAATTAAGAGGCCCTGTTGAGACATTCTATTAGTACTGTTTCTTTCAATGCTGAGCGCCATAAGTGCCACATCTCTGGGGACACGGCTCCAGGAGAATTATTTCCTATCACAGCATCCAGGCGCTCTCAACTCAGTTTCTTACAAAGGGCTGAAATCCAGTGCAGTCATGAGCTTCTGGACGGTATAGAAAAACCATGTGGGTTTTAACTGAGATATTGTCATTACTCTCAGTATAATTATGGTAACTGCTGATCCATAGCCGGTACACTAGTATGACTGGTAAATAGATGATAGAGTTTGATATTGATTTAGCAGGGAGCAAATCTAATACCTTGAAATTGTAAAAGACACAAGAAAGAATAAAAGAAAGAAAAAAGCTATTGTGACCCCACCCAGTTGTGGGCTAATGTGTGGATTATAGCAGTACAATATATGGTAACATTTTTGAACTTTCTATGATAACATGTATAACACACTTGTTATGACTGAATTGAATGTAAAAGCCATTTTTATTATGGCAATCAGGCAGAAACCCCTCCCAATGCGTTCATGCCAAAAAGTGACACGACTGTGTCTTTAAGTTTTTTTTTTTTTTTCTTTGATAAATGCATTACAGAACTAAAAATAAAACCAGAGCATTTCAATAGCAGATGGCTTTTGGAACCCAGATGGTGCTTCTCGCCATAAATCTGCATCGCTGGAGCTGTGTGTAGAGTATTACAAAATTGTATACAAGAATTTGTCGTATGCCCATTTTGTTAAATTCACTTTTGTTATCATTTCTAAGGCTCAATCTTCGTCAACTAAGATGCGTGTTTGCATGTGAAGCCAATAGCCAAACCCTTTCCCTTAATATGGTGGTACAATGATTACATTAAGAGTCCCCGTCGCTTTCCATTTAGGTTTGAAAGAAAGTCTGGCTTTTGAGGAACCCCAGTTTATGCAGGTGAAATATGGAAAATCACCTCAGAAATACATATATTATGAATTTGTTAGCACTCTAAGCCAGGTATGAGCTTCATATTATTCTTCGTACCAGAGGTGTTCTGTCATAAAGTCAGCTGGGAAAAAAACAAACATTTCTCACGAGAAGAATAAGTAAACAGACATGAATAAAATCTGAGTTTCTTATCGAGCCTGAGCACTGACATTTCAGGACTTCATCTTAGGTGGTGCCAGCAGCAGCAACAGGGAGACGACACTCTGTTACAGCCTTGCCTGGAGTATTTATGTCGAGCTTGCAGATTTGCGCTCAGCATAGCTACAAACAAGCTCCGCAAGGCCTTTCAAGAAGCAAATGTATGTGTGGAGAAAAATGCTGATACTCGGGTCTGAATGAAATCCCCAGGCTTCAGGACAAGCCATGGGACTAGAGAGTCTCACTGTATATGCAAATATTATTCCAGCAGCTGAATATCTGGGGCAGAGCTGTTTATGTCGGCTGAGAAGTGAGAGTTGAGGGGGGACATAAGCAAACCCACTGCTTAGCAAGGCAGTGGAGAATCCCTCGGCAGAAGCGTTTTGCCTCGGGATTAAGACATGCTGACCCCTGTGGATGTAGTCCTGAGTGCAGAGTAAATATTAAAACAGGTTTGGGGAGAATTGACCCAGCCAAAGCAAGTAAGACTGCCCCTCCAAAAAAAAAAAAAAAAAAATCAATCAGGAAAAAAACGTGAGTAAAAAGAAAGAAAAAAAACTTCACAGTACAATTGGAAGAAGACTGTATAATAGTGGGGAAGCATCAGACAAGAAAGTTTAAAAGAATCACTTGCCAGCGGTATTTGAATTTTTTAAACTTTTTAATTTTTTTTACTTTAGAGTTAAATTTGGCATCTCATAACATGTTCTGCTGGATTTTCATTGTATAACCTCCCTTTCAAAAAAAAAATATTGTTTTCTCCATTCCTTATGCTCTTTGCTACCTGTTTATTTTTCTGACCCTTTAGGGTTTGACTGGCAGCAGCACATAATAAACCTCTTTATATTCTGTTTATACTGCAAGAATTCAAATGAGGGAAACTCCTGTACAAATGCAGCTCTGCCTGACAGTTACAGCCATAGATGAAAGTCCACAAAGGGAATGCTGTTCACAGTCTAATGGATGGGCAGCGCAATGACATGATTTTCTGTGTCTACAGGGGAGACAAGTGCATGGAAATCAGCATGCTTTGAATGTTCAAGTGACGAGCAGAATTTATTTAGGTTCAATAAGTCAGGACAAAATAGCAGCAGCAATTTCAAAACACAGAATAGGATGTTTACCCGTACATTTGATTCTTCATTCAAGGTTCAGTTAAATGTACTCATCTTAAATAGGATTGAATTACACATTCAGTGGTACAAACCAAATGTTTCTGGCATATTCAGATCAGAGGTCATTGTGGTTTGCGTGTTAAATAAGTTGGGTGCATTTAGAGAATTGGAATCAATGGTGACTGAAAAAAAGTGGTGTATGACGTAAATGGAAAGGTCCAAATGGGGCAATCTGTCATGGTTTGTGAGGTGTGCAAATGGTTTGGACTTTTCTTTGCGGCTCTCATCCCAGGACGATATTGAATTTGATATCATGACCACATTATCAAAAGGGAGATTGACTTCATGTGCCTTGTTGAGACCTGGCAACAACTAGAGGTCTACTCTGTCTTAATGAAGCCTGTGCCCCTGGTTACAGCTACCTATACAAAGCCTGCACCATGGCTGCAATGGTGGCCTTGCTGTTGTACACCGGGGGCACTTTGATTTCACCCTCCTCACCCTGCCTGTTTACGCATCTTTTGAGTACCTTGCATTCAAATGCTGACCCCCACTTTCTACTATATTTCTCCTGATCTACCGGCCCCCTAAACCAAACCTAGCCTTCATCCCTGAGATACACGACCTCCTCACTGCACTCTGCAGAACCCGAGGCAATATCATTATACTCGGTGATTTTAACATTCATGTAAACACTCCCTCCCCCCACTCTGTAGCTGAATTCCTCCATCTTCTTCACAACCTCAACCGTACTCAACACGTAAATGTGCCAACACACACCAGGGGCCACACTCTCGATCTGCTCATCACAAACTCCACCCCTGATCTCTCAGTGTATGATTTGGGCATGTCAGACCATAAGGCCATTTTATTGGAGTTATCTACCCTGTTCCCCCTCAATAACCCCAGCAGACAAATCAGTTTCAGGAACCTCAAAAACATCAATCCAGACACCTTGACCATTGATCTCCACCATCTTTCCGCTGCCAATTTTTCATCAGTCACCGAATCCGTGGATTTCTACAATTCTTCACGGAAGAGTCTCCTGGACCGCCATGCCGCAGTCAAGACCAGAACCATCACCTTCATATGCTCAGCCCCCTGGTACACCAGTGAGTTGCGGCTACTGAAAAGAGCGGGGCGTGTCCTTGAACGGGGTTTCAAGGACACAGGTGTTGTGTTCCAGGGTTCTGGCCTTTGGCCAGAACAGTATTGTTTATGGTTTTAACAGTTTCATGTTTCAAGATTTCATAGTTCATAGTTTCATGTTCCATAGTCATGTTCATAGTCATAGTTTTTTCTTGTTTCAGGATTTTACATTTCGAGTTTCATTCCTAGTTTCTTTGCCAAGTCCATGTTCCAGTCTACTTTTCATGACCATAGTTCTTGTCGTTTTGTATATAGCGTTTTGTATTCTTAGCATCATTGTTCTTTTCTGTTTATGATCTTCTCGCCTGGAGTTTCCAGTGCCTTTTGTTTTTTGTCGTTTTGCATTCTTTGTTTATAGCTCTGTGCAGCATACTTTAGTTTGTCTTTTGCAACCCTTTGGGCCAAGTTTTTCGTTGGCCCTCGTGCCTGTTTTGTTTTTTGTTTAATAAATCCTCATTTCCCTTCACCCCGCTTTTGGTGTCTAACTGATTCCATATCAGTAGACACTGTCTCCTAGACACCAGCGGGATGGAGCGCAAGATCGCCCAGCAAGAGGCTGAGCTGCTGCGTCAACGGCAGCGGATCCGGGAGCTGACGGCAGCACTTACCACTCTGCAAGCCAGCCTCCCCTGGGCGGGTTCCAGTCAGGCTCCCACCATGCCTGCTACCCAGCCCCTTGCCACCGCTGCACCTGTGCTCCAGCCCGGAGCAGAAGCACCCCAGCTGCAGCCGGTCACGCACCCAGGTCCTGAGCCTTGCCTTCCACCACCTGAGCGGTACGGCGG
The DNA here is from genome assembly GCA_029721435.1 of Gymnothorax reevesii. Classification (NCBI taxonomy): domain Eukaryota; kingdom Metazoa; phylum Chordata; class Actinopteri; order Anguilliformes; family Muraenidae; genus Gymnothorax; species Gymnothorax reevesii. The sequence goes on from CM056581.1 coordinate 22,543,647, forward strand.
AGAACCAGGGTTCTGCAGGGCCTTCCTCACCTCCTGCGAGATGTGCTTCGCTCTGCAGCCTTCCACCTTCGCCTCGGAGTCGGCCCGAGTCGCTTTCGTCTTTTCCCAGCTGACGGGGCGGGCTCGCCTGTGGGGAACTGCCGCATGGCAGGCTCGGCTGCCCTGTACTACCACCTACCAGGCCTTGGCGGAGGAACTGCTGCGCATCTTCGACCGCTCCAAGCAGGGGAGAGCTGCAGGGCGAGAGTTACTGAGGATGAGGCAGGGGAGGAGATCGGTGGCGGACTATGCCATCGACTTCCAGACGGTGGCAGCTACTTCTGGCTGGAGCAAGGAGGCGCTCTGTGACGTGTTCCTCCAGGGGCTGTCCGAACCAGTCAAGGATCGACTGCTCTTCTGTGAGATCCCTGAGTCTCCAGAGGCCCTTATAGACCTGGCCCTGCGCATCGACAGCCGCCTGGAGGAGAGGGCGCTCACCCTTGGCCCTGGCCGACGTTCTGCCCCTTCTGGCCAGATCCAACCCCCGTGCCCTGATCGCGCGTCGCCTCAGGACCAGCCGAGGGGGGACGCCACCACACTCTCTCCTGGAGAGGCATCTCCCCTGGAGATCGGGAGGTCCCGGCTCACCCAGCAGGAGCGCCAACGGAGAAGGAGGTCGGGGGCGTGTTTTTACTGCGGCCAGCAGGGACATGCGGTCCGAGGCTGTCTGTCAAGACAGCGCCCACTAGCGTCTGGAGGAGTAATGGTGGGCTCCTCATCCAAGCAGACCTCCTCCTACCGCCGGACCTGCGTTCCTGTGACCCTGACCTGGGAGGGCCGCTCCCGCAAGACCACCGCCCTCATTGACTCGGGGGCTGAGGAGAGCTTTATTGACGCCAGAGCTGCTGCCGAGTGGGGGGTTCCCCTATGCCAACTTCCCAGCCCATTGTCCATCTCAGGGCTGGGTGGGCAACCCCTTGCCAAGGTGTCCTTCCGGACTGCTCCCATCCAGCTGCTGGCGTCCGGTAACCACCGCGAGCGGGTCCAGCTGTTTGTGACTGAGACGCCTCGCTCTCCGATTGTCCTGGGTCATCCCTGGTTGGCGCAACACGGGCCGGTGATTGACTGGGCCCGCCATGAGGTGCGGGAGTGGAGTGCCTCCTGTTCGGCCAGCTGCCTCCTCGACTCCCGACCTTCTTGCTCTGCGGGTGGACCAGCTCCCGAGGGGAGGCCAGACATCTCCAGAGTGCCCCCCGAATACCACGATCTGGCTACAGTCTTTAGCAAGTCCCGTGCGGTGTCCCTGCCCCCGCACCGCCCGTATGACTGTGCTATCGACCTCCAGCCTGGCACAGCACCTCCTAGGGGTCGAGTCTTTGCCTTGTCTGAGCCAGAGAGGGGGGCCATGGACAAGTACATCCGGGAGTCCTTGGCAGCAGGCATCATCCGTCCATCCTCCTCGCCTGCGGGGGCAGGCTTCTTCTTTGTCAAAAAGAAGGATGGTTCCCTGCGCCCCTGCATCGATTACCGAGGCCTGAATAAAATCACAGTCAGGAACCGCTACCCACTCCCACTGATGACCTCGGCATTCGACCTCATTCAAGGGGCGGCCATCTTCACCAAGCTGGACCTGCGGAATGCTTACCACCTCCTGCGCATCAGGGAAGGCGACGAATGGAAGACCGCTTTTAACACCCCCAGCGGCCACTGGGAGTACCTGGTGGTTCCATTCGGCCTGACCAACGCACCCGCAGTGTTCCAGAACTTGGTGAACGATGTGCTTGGAGACATGATCGGGAGGTTCGTCTACGTCTACCTTGACGACATCCTGATCTTCTCCCGGGACAGGACGGAGCACACGAACCATGTTCGCCAGGTGCTCCGCCGCCTCCTCGAAAACCGCCTCTTTGTCAAGGCCGAGAAATGCGAGTTCAGCACCACCACTACCTCCTTCCTGGGGCACGTCATCTCCCCAAACCACCTGGGAATGGACGAGGAGAAGGTCAAGGCTGTGGTGGACTGGCCCGCACCCAAGGACCGCAAGGCCCTACAGAGCTTCCTGGGCTTCGCCAATTTCTATCGGCGATTCGTCAGGAATTATAGTACCGTGGCAGCTCCCCTTACGGCCCTTACCTCCATCAAGGTGCCGTTCCGTTGGACTCCGCAAGCTGAGGTGACCTTCTGTGAGCTGAAGAGGCGCTTCACCACCGCGCCCATCCTCACCACCCCCGACCCCGCCAAGCAGTTCATTGTGGAGGTGGATGCCTCCAATGTCGGGGTTGGTGCGGTCCTATCGCAAAGATCCAGCAATGATCAGAAGGTACACCCATGCGCGTTCTTCTCCCACCGGCTGACACCTGCGGAGTCCAACTACGACGTCGGGAACCGGGAGCTGCTGGCGGTGAAGCTGGCCCTGGAGGAATGGAGGCACTGGCTTGAGGGGGCAAGGGTTCCGTTCCTGGTCTGGACGGACCATAAAAACCTAGAGTACCTCCGTTCTGCCAAGAGGTTGACACCCAGACAAGCCAGATGGGCCCTCTTTTTCGACCGGTTCAACTTCTCCCTGGCCTACAGGCCGGGGTCCAAGAATACCAAGGCTGACGCGCTCTCCAGGCGTTTCGACGCTTCCTCGTCCAAGGGAGAGCCCAGCTCCATCCTGCCAAGTACCTGCTTTGTCAACAACGTGTGCCTCCGGATTGAGGAGCTGGTCCGCAACGCCCAGAACGGCGCAGCTACGCCCAGTGCCTGCCCTGCCAACTGCCTGTACGTCCCTGCAGCTGCCCGGTCTGACGTTCTCCAGTGGGGCCACTCCTCCAACCTGTCGTGCCATCCTGGGGTCGGCCGGACCCTGCGGTTTATCCAGCGCCGTTTCTGGTGGCCCAAGATGGCAGCAGAGGTCCGGGGGTTCGTTTCTGCCTGCTCAGTCTGTTCCCGCGCCAAGTCCTCCCACGCACCTCCCTCTGGTCTGCTCCAACCACTGCCCATTCCTCACCGTCCCTGGTCCCACATAGCTCTGGACTTCGTCACTGGCCTGCCCGTCTCCCATGGAAACACCACTGTCCTCACCATAGTTGACCGGTTCTCCAAATCTGCCCACTTCGTGCCCCTTCCCAAGCTCCCCTCTGCTAAAACCACAGCTGATCTACTTATCCAGCATGTTGTCCGTCCCCATGGCATCCCTGTGGATATAGTATCAGATCGTGGTCCCCAATTCACCTCCCAGTTCTGGAAAGCATTCTGCACATCCCTTGGCACCTCCTTCAGCCTCAGCTCCGGATACCACCCACAGACCAATGGACAGACTGAGCGGGCCAACCAAACCCTGGAGACGGTCCTCCGATGCGTGTGCTCGACCAACCCAAGATCCTGGTCCACCATGCTACCCTGGGTCGAGTACGCCGTAAACTCCCACGCCGCCTCTGCCTCCGGCCTCTCCCCCTTCGAGTGCTGTATGGGCTACCAGCCTCCACTGTTCCCCAGCCAGGAGGAGGAAGTCGGAGTACCTTCAGCCGGGGCATTCATCCGGCGGTGTCGCCGTGTGTGGCTGTCTGCTCGCCGCGCCTTGGTTCGGGCGGGTAAGACGATGAAGACCACGGCAGACAAGCGTCGGCGCCCAGCCCCTCACTATCGGGTCGGCCAGAAGGTCTGGTTGGCGGCACAAGACATCCCACTCCGGGTGGAAAGCCGCAAGCTGGCTCCTCGCTTCCTGGGTCCTTTCCCAATCCAAAGAATCATCAGCCCCACTGCTGTCCGGCTCAAGCTCCCATCCACCATGCGACGTCTCCACCCAGTGTTCCACGTCTCACGCCTGAGGCCTGTTGCCACCTCCCCCCTCATGCCCCCACCTGAGCCTCCACCTCCACCTCGGCTCATCGACGGCGGGGAGGCCTACACAGTCAAGTCCTTGCTGGACTGCCGACGGAGGGGCCGGGGCCTCCAGTACCTCGTGGATTGGGAGGGGTACGGCCCAGAGGAGCGTTCCTGGGTCCCGGCCAGGCACATCCTAGATAAATCGCTCATCCGTGACTACCATCAGTCACACCCCAAGCCATAGCTATACCCCCAAGCCCAAGCCACAGTCCCAAGCCATAGCCAAGCCAAGCCATAGCCACAGCCCCAACCCCATAGCCCATAGCCCATTACCATAGCCTCTAGCCATAGCCGTTACCATCACTCCAAGCCATAGCCCTAAGCCTTAGCCCCAGCTTGCTGGAGACCCCAAGTCATCTTGTTTATGTTTAGTGTTTCTTGTACTGTTTCTTGGTTAGGTGTTTTGTCTTTTTGTCCTTAGTATTTACTTGGTTATTAGTCTTGTGGATTCGTATTTAGTTGTGTGCGGCTTCATGTATTTTAGTTATTGGTGTTTTTTTGTCCGCGTCAGGTGCCGCTTTTGTAAGGGGGGGGTACTGTTGTGTTCCAGGGTTCTGGCCTTTGGCCAGAACAGTATTGTTTATGGTTTTAACAGTTTCATGTTTCAAGATTTCATAGTTCATAGTTTCATGTTCCATAGTCATGTTCATAGTCATAGTTTTTTCTTGTTTCAGGATTTTACATTTCGAGTTTCATTCCTAGTTTCTTTGCCAAGTCCATGTTCCAGTCTACTTTTCATGACCATAGTTCTTGTCGTTTTGTATATAGCGTTTTGTATTCTTAGCATCATTGTTCTTTTCTGTTTATGATCTTCTCGCCTGGAGTTTCCAGTGCCTTTTGTTTTTTGTCGTTTTGCATTCTTTGTTTATAGCTCTGTGCAGCATACTTTAGTTTGTCTTTTGCAACCCTTTGGGCCAAGTTTTTCGTTGGCCCTCGTGCCTGTTTTGTTTTTTGTTTAATAAATCCTCATTTCCCTTCACCCCGCTTTTGGTGTCTAACTGATTCCATATCAACAGGACTTGCTGTACACAGACTAGCCTACCGGGAACATCAGAAGGCCTACGGCAGGTCCCTCAGTGACGCACAGTCCCGGTTCTACTCCCACATCATCAACAATAGCCCTGGTAACTCCAAGCAACTTTTCTCCATCATAAGTCATCTCCTCAAACCTCAGAGCCCCCTAAACTCAGACAACGCGCAGGAGCGGTGTAACAGCTTAATCTCTTTCTTTAGAACGCAAGTAGACAACATCCGCTCCCTTTTCTCCAGCCCCTCTACCCCCCGGCACCTCCAGTCTCAACTGTTGACTATCAGTGCGAGACTACTCAGCCCCGTTGAGGACATCTTGAGGAAGATGAAACTTTCCATCTGTGCCCTGGACGCTTTTCCCTCAGCCCTGATAAAAACCTATTCCTCTGAAATAAGTCCCACAATCATAAAAATCATTATCCACTCCCTCCAGGCCGGCCATGTCCCTACTGCCCTGAAAACTGTAGCCATCAATCCACTTCTCAAAAAGCCCAGCCTTGACGCCGAAGTTTACGCCAACTACCGGCCCATCTCTAACCTCCCTTTTCTATCAAAGGTGTTAGAAAGGGTAGTTTGTACCTAACTCCACAATCATCTCAAATCCAACAGTCTATATGAGAAGTTCCAGTCTGGTTTCCGCTCTGGCCACAGCACAGAAAGCGCCCTGGTCAGGGTCAACAATGATCTGCTGATGACAGCTGATGCTGGCTCACCATCTCTTCTCATCCTTCTTGACCTCACTGCAGCATTCGACAGCTGTTGACCACCGCATCCCTTTACACCGCTTCCACTCCATCAGACTCTCTGACTCTACTCTGGCTTGGTTCACATCGTACCTCACAGACAGAACAGAGTATGTGCCCCTGGGAGGAGCTAAGCCGGACACGCACTCTGTCACTTGTGGTGTCCCTCAAGGATCGGCCCTTGGCCCCACCCTCTTCACTTTATACATGCTCCCCCTGGCCGTGTCATCAGCCGGCATGGAATATCATTCCAGTGCTACACTGAAGACACCCAACTCTACATTAAAACCAACCCAATCCCCTCTGCAGCCCTGCCCTCTTCCACACTCTCCACCTGTCTGGAGGAGATAAAGGCGTGGATGACGACCAACTTCCTGCAACTAAACAGCACAAAAACGGAAGCCATTCTTGTTGGAACCCCACACCAGACTCGGTCATCCACCATCACCAGCATCACCTTCGCCGACCACGACATCCACCTCTCACCTTCAGTCACTAACCTCGGTGTCAGAATGGACCCTAACCTGACCTTTGAGGCTCACATAAAACACTTCTGTAAGACCTCCTTCTTCCACCTCAGGAACATTGCAAAACTCCGCCCTACACTCACCCTCTCAGATGCTGAAAAGCTTGTCCACGCCTTTGTCTCGTCCAGGCTGGACTACTGCAACACACTTCTCATCGGGATCCCCAGTATTAACATCCAGCAGCTGCAATACATTCAGAACAGTGCTGCCAGGATCCTGATGAGGGTGCGAAAGTATGATCACATCACACCCCTTCTCAAATCCCTCCACTGGCTTCCTGTCCAGTACGGGATCAAATTTAAAATCTCCCTGCTGTCCCACCAGTGCCTCTATCGCACAGCCCCCTTTACCTCAAAGAACTGTTCACCCCCCATTCCTCCCCACGCCATCTCCGCTCTGAACAGGCCAACCTCCTCCAGCCTCCGAGAACAAGGCTTAGAACTATGGGTGACCACGCCTCCTGCTCAGCCGCTGTAGCACTTTGTGATCAGTGATTTGATGCAAAGTGCATTTACAAATAAAATCTATTATTATTATTATTATTATTAATCTATCAAATGAATTTGTGTCCGAAAAATCCCGATGAAGGTAATTGTTCATTAAAAAAAATAAATTCTGGGACATCAATGATGTACTTGATAAAAGTAAGAGTATTCTCTTTCCACTCCAACAATCACCAAGGCCATAATCTGCCATGTATCGTCTTAAAAAAAGTGGAATGGTCAGATATATTACCAGAAGTGCTTTTCTAAAACAGAGTTGAATTCACCTACTATGATTAATTCCAAACTGGGGAGGTTGTTAAAAAGGGAGAAGAGTTTATGAAAAAAAGATGGATCATCTTTATCGGGCCATATAAATTAGCAATTGTGATTAGATTATTGTAAATGGAGATAGCAACAACGACCAAGCGTCCCTCTGATTCTGAAATTGTAATGTTGTGAGGGAATTGAATTTTATTATTGATCAGAATGGCAACTCTTCTTTGCTTTGAATCATAATTGGGTTGGAAGATGAGGAGGAATTGAGATGATTTCAAAACCGCGCTGAATCAGAATCTGAATCAGTTAAATCAGTCTCATGTAATAAATGTATATCTGCCTGCATTTTCTCTGATTTCCAATTCCACATATATTCCAGCAAACAAATCTGACCGAAGACATAACCAATTTGTAACAATATACACTCAAAAAAAATATAAACGCAACACTTCTGTTTTTGCTCCCATTTGTCATGAGATGAACTCAAAGATCTAAAATTCATTCCAGATACACAATATTACCATTTCTCTCAAACATTGTTCACAAATCTGTCTAAATGTGTGATAGTGAGCACTTTTACTTTGCTGAGACAATCCATCCCACCTCACAGGTGTGCCACATCAAGATGCTCATCAGACACCATGATTAGTGCACAGGTGTACCTTATACTGCCCACAATAAAAGGCCACTCTCAATGTGCAGTTTTGTCTCACAGCAAAATGCCACAGATGGCACAAGCATTGAGGGAGTGTGCAATTGGCATGCTGACAGCAAGAATGTCAACCAGATCTGTTGCTCGGGCATTGAATGTTCATTTCTCCACAATAAGCCGTCAGCAAAGGCGTTTCAGAGAATATGGCAGTACATCCCACCGGCCTCACACCCGCAGACCACGTGTAACCACACCAGCCCAGGACCTCCACATCCAGCAGGTTCACCTCCAAGATCGTCTGAGACCAGCTACTCAGACAGCTGCTGAAACAATTGGTTTGCATAACCAAAGAATTTCTGCACAAACTGTCAGAAACCGTCTCAGGGAAGCTCAACTGCATGCTCGTCTTCCTCATCGGGGTCTTAACCTGACTCCAGATCGTCGCCGTAACAGACTTGAGTGGGCACATTCGACGGCGTCTGGCACGTTGGAGAGGTGTTTTCTTCACGGATGAATCTCGGTTTACATTGTTCAGGGCAGATGGCAGACAGCGTGTGTGGCGTCGTGTGGATGAGCGCTTTGCTGATGTCAATCTTGAGGATTGAGTGGCCCATGGTGGTGGTGGGGTTATGGTATGGGCAGGCATCTGTTATGGACGAAGAACACAGGTGCATTTTATTGATGGCATTTTGAATGCACAGAGATACCGTGATGAGATCCTGAGGCCCATTGTTGTGCCATACATCCATGAACGTCACCTCATGTTTCAGCAAGATAATGCACGGCCCCATGTTGCAAGGATCTGTACACAATTCTTGGAAGCTGAAAATGTCCCAGTTCTTGCATGGCCAGCATACTCACCGGACATGTCACCCATTGAGCATGTTTGGGATGTGCTTGACCGGCGTATAAGACAGCGCGTACCACTTCCCACTAATATCCAGCAACTTCGCACAGCCATTGAAGAAGAGTGGACCAACATTCCACAGGCCACAATGGACAATCTGATAAACTCTATGCAAAGAAGATGTGTTGCACTGCATGAGGCAAATGGTGGTCACACCAGATACTGACTGGTTCTGAGTCCCCAGACCCCCAATAAAACAAAAACTGCACATTTCAGGGTGGCCTTTTATTGTGGACAGTCTAAGGTACACCTGTGCACTAATCATTGTGTCTGATGAGCATCTTGATGTGGCACACCTGTGAGGTGGGATGGATTGTCTCAGCAAAGCAAAAGTGCTCACTATCACACATTTAGACAGATTTGTGAACAATGTTTGAGAGAAATGGTAATATTGTGTATCTGGAATGAATTTTAGATCTTTGAGTTCATCTCATGACAAATGGGAGCAAAAACAAAAGTGTTGCGTTTATATTTTTGTTGCGTGTATGAATATAATAGTGATTAAGTAAACTGGTGGTTTAGTGTGTTTGCATGTGTATGTGTGCGCGCATGCGTTTGGAAGCATGTGTGTGCGGAAAGGTGGGGGCCAACATAAGGAAAAGGGAGACACATAAAATATAACAGAAAGAAAGGTTTCCAAAAGGTGGAAATGTTTTACTTGCCTTAAGAAGAAACTAGAAATGTGAAACAAATAGACATACTTATTTACTCAGCGCGCTGTTTGCTCGAATGGAATATGTCAGTTGGTTAGTTCAAGAGCGACTCTGTTTATTCGAGCAGCTGAAGCGCTGTTAATTTTTGTAATATAGCATATAATTAAAGTGGTGTATTTCGGTATTCCTCTTTTAGGCCGCAAAAATATACTGTTACTTTGGGTCCGTTCACAACAGTCAATCGCCTAAACCTCCATCCAGCACTATGCGGCAGGAAGCTTTCTACTGCATATAATGTATGTAGAGGCTATTTGTAGCTCATACAACCTGATTTCAAAAAAAGTGAACTATCCCTTTCAGGCGCTACGCACGCTCTTAACGCCAAGTGTAGTCGCAGGCAAAAAGTTAGTATTCATAAACCCTTCTTAGCGCTATGTGAGTCGTAACTTCATGCGTAGGTCTAAGTATGCCTTGGACTAATACTACACCCATTCGTAAGACAAAATCCAAATTGGCGGCAGGATTTTACCGATTGCGTGCTGGTTGACAATTGCAAAGAGTAAGGTTGTGTCGAGATCGAGCCAATTCTGTAGACTCGCTTGAAGATTTGGAACTATAATCGAAGTATCCTTTTGAAAGACGACATATCTTGGATTTAGCCGATGAAGTGAGCGAATGGATTGAACCGGTGGACAGACGTGGTGGTGCTCTGCCTGCTGCCTTGCAAGTGTGCATCCTGTGAAACATGATAGATTTCTAAACAATTTTATGTTGTTCAAAGAGTTGCCAAACCCTACACTGCTGCACTGCCCCCCCAATCAATCACATTTTTTTCTTTCACTTTCAAAATGACCATATTACCATTTTGATATTTGGCCCATAAAACTGCTCCTCCACCGATGTAACTATCCGTTTTGTGTATGGCTAGACCAATAAACAGAGTTTTAAGCGAAACGTTTCACATGGTTCCACAGTTTTTTGTTTCTTTTTTTGCTTTACAGAAATAGGCTACTTGCAGCCTTATACACCCTGCTTTCTTTTCCAGTCAGCAAAACTCACGCTCAGAGGGAATACCACAAGGGTGTTTCTCAGTCTTGGTGGTTATCTTGGCGCTTACGCACGTCAGAGCTAAGGGGAGCCCTGCACATCGATTGTGAATACCTCCTCTACACGTGAACTTAGCTCCGACGTACTTAAGCCTACGCACAACATAACTTGAGCACGGTTTATGAATACGGGCCCTGGTCATTCATTATATTCAGATAGTCAGCTGGCCTAATTTGTCATATATCATTGCTCAACCTTGGTCTAACCAACTGAGGCAACCCCTGATCATAACATTACCCCCACAAACTTATACGGGAAAGGCACTAGGCATGATGACTGCATCACTTCATCTGCCTCTCTTCTCACCCCAATGCGCCAATCACTCTGGAACAGGGTAAATCTTGACTCAGTAGACCACATGACCTGTTTCCATTGCTCCAGGGTCCAATCTTTTTTCTCCCCAGCAAATTTAAGCCTTTTTTTAATTACCTGATTGCCAAGTGGTTTTCTTAAGGTTACACAGCTGTTTAGTCCAGATCCCTTGAGTTCTCTTTGTATTGTGCAGGTGGAAATGCTCGTAATTTCTCCATTAAACAAAGAAATGATTTCTACAGTTGACTTTTTACAATTTGATTTCACCAAATGTTTAAAGGAGCATTTCACCACTGGAAAGTATGGTCTTTTCATCAAACTTCGCTGTATATGCGTTAAAAATGCAAAGAGATTTTTGAAATTCGTGCTTCATGACTTGACAAAACAGAGACAAAGGGCTGTGGTATTTATTTTTGCACAAAAGGTAGAAATCCTATCATAACCAGAATGAACTGGGCACGTTGCTTTCCCAGAATTCAGAGTAAGGAAGGTAAACTGCTACTAAACTTTTGCTCTACCTTATTAGCAGATCAGACAATCTTACCTCCGCCTAAACGCACCAAATTGCACATCTGAATGAATGGTTTATGTCTTACCATAAAGAGAACTTGCGATGCCTGATGTTGCGAAGTGTTTTTGCAGAAGATGTATAGTTAATTTGGAAAAATGATTGAGAACAAATCAGGATTGATAATTGTTTTAAAAGGATGTTCTACGCCTACCCAATCTTCAATTTTGGCTTCACCTGTGCCACAGAGTACCAAGATACTTCGGGTTTCATAAATGAAAATATGTATTGCATAATTTCATTCGTCATGAAATACTGCTATGTTTGTAAGAAAACACTGTCATGACTGCTTACTCCGGCACAGTTTCACCCAGCTAGTTTCAGGGGATTATTCTTGTTTCTATTCAGGATCCAAAATTGCTTAAGTACAATCTGTTGTTCGATCATCCTCCAAAGGGCCAGATAATTTCCAAAGAATACGCAGAATATTCACGGTCCAGGCAAAGTCACGAAAATTAAGCTTTGCTCATTTGCATATACAAACCACAATGCAATCATACAAAGCTGGTTGTAAATGGACAAAGTATCAGCTTTTAATGTAATAATCCCACAAAAGTAAAGATTTCCCATGAATGTAATAGCAGTTGCCTACTGCAAACATAATAACATTTATCACAAGCACAATAACTATTACATTTGCAAGGATTTGTCATGTTTGTAAGAATGTTAACACCCGTACCTTTCAAAATTGTGATAACTTCCCACAAATGTCATAAGAAAATGAAAAATGATCTTTAAAAAACAAGAATGCAAGTAAATTAAAGGCATGTGCAATTGATAATATGGATGCATGACATTCAAATAAAACCTGCATTCAAATTACTAAATCATGCATGCCCTTTCTTAAATGCACAATTTATAAAACATGTGCTTGAGATGCAAAGCACATCTGCTTTTAAAAAAATTTTTTTTGAATGAAAATAAATATTGAATTTGATAAAATTATATATAGATAATAGAATATTGATGCCACCTCCCAAGCTCCATGCTTTCGGGTCATCATTCCCAAGTCTTAAACAGGTGTTTTGGAAAACTCTATGATCTAAAATTACATTTACAGTAAGATCGTGAAAATTATCATTTTCATTTTTATTATGAACGTCAACAGTTAGAGAAACCATGGCAAACTAAACCCAGAGAGTTTAATAAGAAGCAGGGTAAGTAACAATTCCACTGAATTTATTCACCTGAAGTATTGATTATTGATTGAAAACAGTTTCAATTATGAGTTTTAATAATGAGTAAAATCTGACCATGGGTTATTGAAATATCAGTGCCACAAAACATTTTCAGAATTTGTCATTAAAGTGCTGTTTCCATGCCAACCATGTAAATTTTTAACAAAATACTACATTTTATGAGGTTAAAATCATGTTGTATGGTTATTTCTTAGTCTTTAGATTATTATGGTTATTTTCTTCACTTTACCCCGAAGACCCCTTAATCAAGCCTTTCTCAACAAAAATAGCAAAATGAGCTGCAGTTTTGGAGATGTTTTGGAGACAGAGAACAAAGGCGCTGGATGGTTGTATGATGTCCTCTTTGCCGTGTGTTCGGTGCAAAGATTTTGCCCCAACATTGGCGATAAGAGGTAACGGCACAGGGGACGTCTGAGTCAGCGATAGTCTTTAGTGTTACTCTCATAGTCCCTCTCACCCCTGACTAGTTCTCCACAATCCACGCATTGTCTGGACCCTCCACCATGTCCTGGAATGAAGCCCATTCTATTCCAGCCACTGCCCTTGCAACACCACAAAGTCTGCTGATCAGAACCAGGGAACCACTGAGAGTGCATCAAACCTATCCAAGATGGTTCAAGAATAGTGGGACCTTAGGGAGGCAATCTCCAGACCAGAGCCTACTTGTTACCATCTTACTGTCGTCATGACTGCGTCATAGACTTAGCTTGACCCCTCCTCATGGTTGCGTCTTTCCCCTCTCTCGATCAGAGACAGAAGCTATAGAAAAGAACATCTGTGAGTCCTTAGCTACTGGCATCATTCATCCCTTTTTATCTTCTCTGAGTACTGGATTCCTCTTTGAGGGGTCGAAGGATAGAGGTCTTTGTCCATGCATTGACTACTGAAACTCAAATGATACCACAATCAAACACAGTTACCTATTCCATTTGTTGTCTATTCCCGTCAAGTCCTTTCAAGAGGTTTAAGTGTTCACCAAGCTCCACTTGCGCAATACTTCCCATCTGGTCCACATCTGAGAAACAGATGAGCAGAAGACTACCTTTAACACTCCTTATGGCCACTTCTAATACCTGACTAATTGCCGGGGGTCTTTCAAATGCTGGCCAGTGACTTCCTTCGAGGCCTCTCAGGGAAGGTCGTCTGTATTTCCCCGGATGATATATAGTCTTTTCAAGGAGCCTCTCTGACCACACCTGTCACATCCACCAGGTTATCCAGTGCCTATTGGAGAACTGTTAAGAAAGTGGGGGCAGACACCATATGCGGGAACTCAGGACTGTATTAACAAAAAAAAAATACAAAAGGCAGGGACAGGGAAGAACCATAAGGGGGCACTCAGGCGAAACAAAACACCATGCCACACAGACACCGAATGGGGAGAACTAAGGCACGGGACTAGGGAATCTAACTGAGGGGAAAAGGCACTCCGGCCAAAACGAAACCATGAAGCACTGAACAGATGAACTAAGCACTCGGATGTAAAACTAATAATGGGGCGCTGGAAACACAGATCACAGGGTCATAGCTGACTGACGACTAGAGACGAGGGATGACATGGACCACTGGGAGGACACAGGACTGGAAGAGGCAGCTCGGAATGATCAGGTGTCTCGGACTCAAGCAGCTCAGAGAGCACACAGCTCAGGAAGGGTCAGGTGACTTGAACGAGGACATCACGGGATGGGGGGAACTCGGAAGGGGAACTCGGGATGGGTCAGACAGCTCGGATGAAGACAGCTCGGACCTCGGGAAGGGTCAGACAGCTCGGACGAAGACATCACAGGGAACGGCAGACACAGGGAACTCGGAGATCTGGCTGGCGCAGAATGGTACATCGCACAGCAGCAGGACAGCATGGGGAACAGCAGACACAGGGAACTCGGAGATCCGGCTGGCGCAGAATGGTACATCGCACAGCGGCAGGACAGCATGGGGAACAGCAGACACAGGGAACTCGGTGATCCGGCTGGCGCAGAATGGTACATCGCACAGCGGTACAGGGAACTCTAGGGATCCGACTGGCGCAGGTGGTACAGCGGGCACAGGGAACTTGGAAGATCCCACCGGCGCAGAAGGAGCAGCGTGCAGCGAACACAGAGAACTTGGGAAATCCCGCTGGCCAAGGAGGTGCAGGAAGCGCAGCGGATACTAAAAGCTCGGGAGAATCCCAGTTACAACTGTTGGTGAGTGCGGGGATAACACAGAACGAAGGAAGTAGAACGTAAGCAAAGGCAAAGTCCCGTCTGGCGTCTGTGCCTGCTGCACGGGAATATAAAGGGGAGGGGGGAGACACACACAGCATGACAACAGGTGCTGAAAATAATACAATTAACAGAGGGTAATCACACGATGGAAACTTAATTACAAGAAACGGAAAAACATTAACACAAAGACGCGGATCACAAGACTCTCTCTAAAAGGGACAAATAAACTGAATAAAAAGACTCCTAAGTGTACAGAATAAGAGCCAGAATAGATAATGCGAATGCAGAGGTTCTGCAGAACGCATAGCTAAGCCAGTTAAGGAAACGAGATACGGAAACTAGAATAGGGCGAACGCGGAGAGGTAATTAGTCAATTAATAAGTGCAGCTGTGCAATCCCGGGTGCTCGTTAGTAGGTTAGTATTATAAACAATATTAGTATTGGTTAGTAATTTTAGCAAAACAACAAACTGTTAGTAATTGTTTGTAAATATAGGAAAGCAAGAGGAAACTAGCAAACTAGAAGGGAAGGAAGGCTGAAACCCAGAATCCATTAAATTACCCGAAATAATGTCACAATCAATTAAGAAAAAAACTGACTAACTATGACGCAACACCTTGGTAAGACATAGACTGGAATAATACCGGGGAAATCTAAAATGTGCAACACTAGACATCAGACTGACATCAGAAAATAAATAAACCTAAAATTAAACTAACCAAAAACACACAGTAACCTCAGAACCTTACAAGAACAGACTATTCATCAAAGCCTTCCATCCCTCTTCAGTGACTTCTCTGGGCTTCATTGTGTCAGGCCAGCGCATATCCATGGAGCAAGGCAAGGTCAAACCAGGGGTGGAATGGCTCGTCCCATCTCCTCTTGCGGAATGGCACCACTGGCTGCGAGGACTCCAAGTACCTTTCCAGGTGTGGACGGATTATCGTAACCTGGAGTGCTTAGAGGATAAATCCCTACTAAGCCAGATGGTTGCTATTCTTTCATTAATTCAAGTTACCCTGTCTCGCTGTCCTCATACTGCACTTGTCTTTTTGTAAACAAACTGACAGGTCATAATCAGTAATTATAACATCTAAGAACAGCTCGTCCACTTTAAAAGAATTGAAAATAGTGACAAAGCCACTAGGCCCGCTTGGCCAAATATGGCCAAAGTCAAACTTAGCCTAGATTTTCATCCCATATACACACACATAAAATGTAGAGGGTCCTGTAGTATACTGGCAAGCAATCTTATAGTGATGACACGAGTTATGAAAATTGCATATGAAATTTGACCTTCGAAACATTGAAGGTCAATGTCAAGCTCACAACATAAAAGTTCACATACATTAAAAAGACCTCCTGTAATACTCTCTGCAATCCTTAGCCCTGAAGCAGTTTCAGTGATACATGTCACTGAAAATTCAATATGCCAGTTGTGATTTTTAAAGGTCAAAGAAGGTCAAGTTGAAGTCAGCAAATGGACTTCATATACGACTTCCGATAAGTCTCTAATACAAACCTAGGCTCCATCTGTGACCGTTTTGGCAATACAAGTCATTGTATATCAAGTTTGACCTTCAAAGGTGACCAACAGTCAAGTTGAATGCCACCAGTGAAAGTTCATTTGCGACTTTCTTTATGTCTGGGATGCAAACTTAGGCTCTATCTGTGACCTTTTTAGTTACAGAAGCCATTTAATTTTCACTAGGTCAAGTGGAGATCACCGAATGAAAGTTCATATATGACTTCCTATACATCTCCAGTACAAACCTACATTCTATCTGTAACGATTTTGCTGATATCGGTCATTTAAATTTCATTCTAAAGTTCGACCATTGAAAGTCACTGAAGATCAAGTTCAAGGTTGCCAAATGAAACTTCATATATGACTTCCTATATGCCCACAATAGAAGCCTCTGTCTGTAATACTTTTGGTATTACTTGGTATAGTCAGGTACTATTTGGTATAGAAGTCATTGAAAGTTTGAAGGTCACCAAAGGTCAAGTTCAAGGCCACCAAATGAAAGTTCAAATATGACAAGTATTCAATGCATATATGTTTCCTTCTATATTTTCAATCCTAGAAGCCTTTGAAAGTTGTAACATTTTGCTTGACCTCAAATTTGACCTTTCAAGGTCATCTGTGGTTCACTTTCACACAACCATAATATACCTCATATATAACTTCCTAAATGTCAATAATACAAACTTAATCTCTATCTGCAACCATTTGGCCTCTGCAGCCATCTTGGATTTTCATAAAGTACAGACCCCACTAGACCCTTTTCTGTTGATTCAATCAAAATGCTGCTCACACTGTACATTGACAGTACCAAGGAAAGTTGAAAAAAAAAATTATCATGCAGCTTTTGAGAAATATTTCTTTTAAATTTCTCAGTCCTCAGTTTATAGGCCAAATTTTCAAGGCCCTATAAAAGGACAAAAATTATTCAATCCAAAATCAAAAAAAAAAAACCGTCTGGAAATATAGTCTAGTAGTATGTTATGGCAAATTTACACAAAAATTCATAGGGCCAAAAAAAAGATAAAAAATATTCTAAAAAACGAACGACAGACGACACACCATGACAAAAGGATCAGTGAAAAACTAAAGGCGTTAGAGCGCGGACAAGGCAAAAAGTTTAAGGATGCACAGACACACGACAAACCACCACAAAGGCGTGTAACCACAGCATAAGCCCAATTGGCCTAGAGGCCAAGCGGGCTAAAAATGGAGCTGAAATGGAGGAGAATCAAGCTTTTAGGGGACAAAACGACCTTTTTAAAAGGTAAGTTAAAAAATAGCAAGTAGTCACTCGCCGGATGTTGCTGACACTGTACATGGCCTGTGACATGGGTGTGCTGCATCCAAAAGTTTACGTTCTTGAAAGAACTATTGAAAGGAAAACTGACAACTCTAACATTTTTGGCGTGAATGTAAACACTACAATAACCCATCGATGCAAATTAGCCAAAGAGGCTGTGGGCTATCTGCTTGCATTGCCCCTGCACTGTTGGAAAGAAGATTTAAAATAACAATAAAAGTTAGTAAAAGTAATTTTTTACCTAGTTTAATTTATCTCACTCAAATTTTTTATAATTAAGAAATCAAATTGTATGGAAGCATTATCATGAATAATTTAGACTTGGTTGTAAGAAAATTTTTGTATTTTTTTTGTAACTACTCTCAGAACATTGTATGCTGGTACTTCCACGACACGCCAGCTGATATGCGTACATTTCACAAACTGACTAGATGTCTGTGGTAACTCAGAGGTTGTGTAGGAAACGCGCAAATCGCGGGAGATGGCAGAGTATTAGAAAGTATCGCTTTACGATGCGTCATCTCAACTGTGATACCTTTCCTTTTCTTGAGAACAAAATGCTTCCTCGGCACCGGTAAAGTTATTCTCGGCGCAATTTTCGTAGAATAGGGACAGCATAGTAACTTTCTCAAGGGGACTTGGGGAAACAGAATTGGACACAACGCCGTTGCTTCTAATTTAGCTACGAACAGGATCGTGGACAAAGAAACGCATTTAATAAATGCAGCAGCTTCGATGAAAAAACGCAACCTTGTTTGAAAGGAAAGGCAACACACAGTATATTTATCAAGCTGCCTAAAACAACACACGTTTCAAAAACACAATCTGAAAACCTGTTTCAGTGATGGAAAGTGAAGCCTGTTTCCTAGCGATAATGCGGAAGCGAGTTGTCTATCGCAGCCAATTCTCTCTGACCAATCAGTGGGCTGCTGTTATCGTCACGTAACATATTTTATAATTTTTTAAGCAGCCAGTAATAGGCCAGTCGGTTATAGGCCTGCAAGTTATTCATGAGTGGGGCCAAGTAAAACATTTTATTTATAATTTTATTTTATTTTACAAAAAGTTTGAACACTGCAGTGCTAAGGTCTCCAATTAGCAACTAAGGGCCTGATCTACTAAAGCTTTGGGTGTGCAGAAATGCGTGCAAAGGCCATATCGCCCGCAAGTTAATCTGCAATCTCATCTATTGAGGGTGTGCACTGAGCATTGCGTCTTTGAAGTGTGCAAATTTGCACATTCTATGCAGTTCGTACTTTTGGCCATAATGAATATGTAATAAGGGGCGTGCCTATCCTAGCCTGCAAAATATGAGAGGATAAAATGCAAATGCAAAATTTTGGCACACACATAATGACTTATCAAGCCTGAAAGCACTTTCAGTGATGGTAATTGCGTTTGCTTGCTGCCAATTTAGGAGAGTGAAGACAGTTCACAGCTCTCCTCCCAAGCACGTGCCTGTCAGCCACTGCTTCTTATACACTCATTGGTTGAATCTTCGCAAGTTCAGAATGAGGGTGGAGGATACCCGGCATGAACAGACTTAGAATCTTCGTGATGAGCGCCCGTCTGGCCAACAGGAGGTGCCGGAGCAACGAACAAAGCCATTTATTTATTTCCCTTTCCCTGCAGGCCCTTCCCAATTTGACACCCTGTAGCACGATGGCCAATTGTGCGCTACTCTGATAAAGCTGCCGACCACTGGTTGGTACAACCGGGGCTCGAACCCACAGTCACTTCTGCACTGCAACGCAGTGCCTTAACCGAGTGAGCTATCAGGCAGCTCTAGATTTCTTTTTTAATTACCTTGTAATTAATTAGATAATTTCTGTTCATACAATGTCATATTGTACCCTTCCTAAAACTTTCCCTGAAGCTGGACTATAAAGACTTCATCAGTGATTTTGCTCTCAGGAAAAAAAAATCAATTACCAGCGTTTCGAAGTTAAATAAATTCATTATTACACACGCGGCAACTGTGTTTCCCTGGGAATGTAGCCTACTCTTTTGAATGCTGAAAACATTTTAATCAAATGCAATCTTAAAATAATTTTGGTTACACTGTAGGAAAAATAAAAGATAAAACAGGAGATGGAATTCAGGGAATGAACTGGATTACTTAATTTTTTTTTTACATCGGTACAATTAATACCACTATTAAGTATGTTGTCAATGTAGCTCATTGGTGATCTGTCATTTCTTAATAATTTTTCATTTACTCCAGGCTATTATATTTGTCTTGATTACTCACTAAATAAATTTTTTAATTGTAAAGCGATCGTAAACAAGAACAGCTGGGAAACAATTATGTGTTTAAGAGTCAGAGGCGAACAGCGTGCCTCAGAAAATCCTGTATTGCAGGCATTACCTCAAGGGGGCGCTGGGCTTCAGGGCGTCAAAGGGTAAAAAACCACCAAACGCTTCTGCTGCAAGAAGGGGTCAAATTGCCAGACCAGCTATTTGCAAGCTGAGTTCTTAATGAAGGGAAAAAATCCCTTTCAGTACCCGAATGATTATAAAAGGTCTTACCTTGGAAGCAAGTATTAATACCTTCTTAAAAACTTTTTAACTCATAAATGAATGTCAGCAAACACTTAAAACACCATTTAAATCTTCTTTCCAACTCCAAATAATTCTCGTCAGACTACGGTTTTTCCACTAGTCAGCAAAAAATAGCAATATGGGAAATATTAAAGGATAAGCCCAAGGAAATCCTGGGTTGAAATGTGCAGTCTTTCATTGGCAATCAGCTGCTGCGACAAATACAGTGCTCCAGGCAGGGCAGCCAATTCAAGAACCACCTCAACTGAAGAAACAGCTTTGCAGCCTGCCCGTAACTAATCCCCTACATGCTGTGACTTAAGAGAACTCAAAAGTAAGAACAACCAAATACAACCCCAAATCAGAAAAAGTGAGGACAGTATGTAATTTAAAATAAGAACTGAAAGTGGTGATTTGTAAATTGTCTTTGACATGTATTATGTTGAAAACAATACAACAGTGCATTCTTTGATGCTTCACCACATGAATTTTATAGATTTTTCAAAAAGGCTTGTATTTAAAATTTTTTTTTACCTTTTATTTATTTATTTTTGAGTTGTAGTTATACTGAAAATTTTCTTATCAAACACAGAAACAAAATTAAGCTTAAAACATAAGGAGTTGCTGAATACCCCTCAGCCTGTTCAAGATTTCCTGCCTCAAGGTCACAGCGCTAAGGTGGAAGGTCAAATCCAGCAAAAAACGTGATGTTCCACATTTAATGTGTCACAGTGAGTTACCATACCAAATTTGGTGAAGCTGCGATCAGTAGTTGCTGAGTATTAACCCGTGCAAAATTTCCTGCCTCAAGGTCACAGCGCTTAGAAAGGTGGAATCCTTCAAAAAATGTGACGCTGCACATCTGTGGGTCACAGTGAGTCACCATACCAAATTTTTTGAAGCTGTGATCAGTAGTTCCGTGATGGTCTTTTTATTCACAACTGTCAAAATTTTAAAGAGGTAGATGTCCTTCTTTTGAATTATATCACTAGGTATCAATCCCAGTGGGTACCTGAGGATCTCTGGGGATCTTGAAACAAAAAACCTCCTCAAGGATTTGAATAACTCTTTCCCAGAATATTTGTATCTTCGCACAAGACCAGAAAATACTGTATGAGAGAGATTAACATTCATCAGCCCACACTCTCTCCAGCACTGTTGCTGTTTGCCCACTTGTTTGTTGTAGCTCCCAGACGAAGTCAGGCGGCTAGTATGGATTCAAGCGTCTCCACCGCCGCGTCCGTAGAAATATATTATAAGATATATTATATGTATTTAAGATGTGGAGCAGGCCAAAGGTGGGCCCAGGCCAGGACTTGAACCTCCAGACTCCCGGGTAATAGTCAAATGTGCTGATCACATCATCAAAGAGCCAGGCTCATTGGCAAGGTAGTCAAGGCAAGCACTTATAAGGAGACAATTCTAGTGACAGGACCCTTCAACTGTCACAGATGGTTTGAGGAAAATCCTGACACTCCCTGATCTTTTCTCTACAAGCTCACTTCTTTGTGGACGCTTTACAGGCTGCAATTTTTGACCGATTTCTTTTATATTTGGTCTGGATGTGTTGTACTTCACTGATGACGCCTACCGATTTTGGTTGCCATGGCGACGGTATTGGCTGAATAATGCGCAAATAAGTGACAAAACATTGATATCTCCTTGTGGACAAATGAAAGGCTGCAATTTTTGACTGAAAACTTTGATATTTGGTATGGACATGTTACACTTCACTTATTACACCTAAAGATTTTGGTTACCATGGCAACAGTATTGGCCAAATAATGCGCAAATTTGTGCTGAAACATACGCACTTCCTTGTGGATGCAGTACAGGCTGTATTTTCTGAAAGATTACTTTCATATTTGGTATGGACATGTGTTATGCTCATCACACATTGATTTTGATTGCAATGGCGACAGTATTGGCCGAATAATGTACAAAAAAAGAGGAGAAGTGGGCTTTTGGGGGCTACACCCGTGCGGTGGCGGCCAACCAGACGGTCTAGTTTTTTCTGTGCGGTTCAATAAAAAAGCGAATAAAATTTTTCCATCTGAATTCTCTCCATCTTTTAGGACTGGGGGAGGTTAAATTGTTTCCTTATATACATGGGATGCCACTTACTTTTTGACAGTTTAATGTTCAATTCTAGTTCCCATTTCAATTTAACGTGGAGTGAATTTCTTCCGTTTAGCTTTTGTATGCTGCTGTACAATTTAGGAACAATCTTTGAGGGAGTTTGTTGGCATGCACTAGTCATCACATCAATCGCTTCATTACCTTCTGTTGGAATCACCTTTTATTTCTGTATCGTAGCAATGTCTAAGCTGTAAATATCTGTACCGGTCCCTATTTTTCAGATCAAATTCTTCTTTTGAGTTTTCCAAAAGTTTGAAAGGTTCTTCCTTCTGTGAGAGTAGAAACAGCTGTCATTCCTTTATTCCCTCCTCGTGAATGTTTTATCTATCTCTCCTGGTCTTAACCTGGGGGTTTGAGAAGGCCCAATCAGAATCTACGTCCAGTTTATGTTTTTTGTCCACCTCGCCCCGCACTTTTAGAGATTCTCCTATAACTGAAATTTCTCACTTTTGATCTGTGTGTTCTTTTCCGCCTCACACTATGTGCTAAGGACCCATTTCTCCCACGTATAAGACATCAAATACAAGAACCAGCTGTTTACTTGCCAACTAAGGTCTGTCTGCAAACCTTATGTGTTTTGACGAGATGAGCAACATTATTTGCTTCAACTGTGAGCGGTCTTAATGCTCTGGCTCATCAGTATATAAGTGAGCTGTTGCTCATTCACTGTAAATGATTGCTGCTACTCATTTACTGCGGACATCAAACTAAGATATACTGTCTACTCTGAAGCTCATCAGTACC
Source organism: Gymnothorax reevesii (assembly GCA_029721435.1). NCBI lineage: Eukaryota > Metazoa > Chordata > Actinopteri > Anguilliformes > Muraenidae > Gymnothorax > Gymnothorax reevesii. The sequence continues at coordinate 22,566,413 of CM056581.1, forward strand.
TTTGCCATGTAAACTGGCAGTATTAGCAATAAATCCACTCAATGCATTGACTATATCTTCTTGCTGCTGTATTTCGGGTGGATTGCCGGGGTGCTTAGTGGCCCCTCTGGATTTTAATTTGTGATGATGCTCTTTGGAGGCTAGAGGTGCCTTTAGCTGGAGTGACTATGCAACAGCTGGTGCCAGAGCCAAACATTAATTCAGGGCTGCCAACTCTCACGCATTCAGCATGAGATTTAGTGCTTCATTCACGTTACCGTGCTTTAGTCAGCAATTATTCAATCAATGCAATGCATGTGTTTCACGATTGTTCAAATTGTTTAAACGAAATAAGACTATTTGAAATGTTTTTATGCAATTCCATTGCTTTAAAACCCTGAGTAAAGAAAAGTGTGAGAAGTCGGGAGTCATAATTGATTTCCCTGTTACTAGAGGTGGAATCCACCACACATGTGAAACTGATAAACCTCCATGCACAAGGTCTTCAATTCCATCTGAGAATCTCTTACAAACGTGCTGATTGAATAATTGCTGACATACAGCACGGGAACGTGAATATGCCACTTAAACTCAGGCCGAATGCGTGAAAGTTGGCAACCCTGATTAATTGCTTCTCTTTGCAACTTAGTATACAGTATGTCCAAATTGTCATGGCCACATGGCGACAGATGCCACATAGTTAGGTTCAATAACATTAGTGCCTGGTACCTGGCAACATACTAAAGCCGATTTTAACACAATAGATATTTAAGATGGTTTGAGGAAAATCCTGACACTCCCTGATCTTTCATCTACAAGCTAAGTAAGCGGCAGTGTGTGTCAGGGTCAGAGCCAAGATGCCAAACCTTCGTAGTATCCATTTGTGATTACTGCAATGACCTGTTTACAAATAAGTTGGCTGACTGAAATTGGGCGAAGCTTGTGGAGGTGTTGTTCAGGTGGACAACTCAAAGTATGCAAACGAGTGTCAATTAAAACGAAGGCATAGCTGCCATTGTTCCATCTGCCAACAGGCAGGCTATTTAGGCTGCCTAGCTATGGTGCCTCAGCTGCAAAATTGCCTGTTCCTACGGCACTACATCACTCTGCTGCTGCCATTAACACTAGTTGCTGCTGCATCACTCCTGCCTGGTGCTAACATCCAATCTCCACCCCAACATCCACCTTTGAACCCTGTATTCTCCCCCTGAGGGCAGGGGAATGTACTGACACTCCCTGTTCTCTTCTCCTGAAGCCCAGTAGGCCGCAGGGTGCGTCAGAGTCAGAGAGAACATGTCAAACTATCATTGTATCTGCGTGTAAATACTGCATTTAAGTACTTCCATGAGATATGGCTGACATTAGTGTAATAAATTTGTCAGTATTATGTCAGATGAGGTAATACTGTACAATGGTCAGAAAGTAAAGGTTGTTCAACGGCATCAAATTATTATTAAAAAAAAAAAATTTAACAGTGAGCAATATGAAACTGCAGAACCTACATATGTGCAGTTCTGCTGCAATAATTAAATGTCACATTGAGCCATGGCTACACTAAATTAGAGATTTTAACCCAAGGAATTAGCAGGAGTTTGATTAGATCAAGGCCCTATTAGAAACCAATTAGAAAGATAACCAGCAAAGCCCTCAGACCTGTTTAATCTAACATGAGTGGCACAGCAAATGCCTTTGAGACACATTTGAAGGTGGGAGCATATGGCATCTGTTTCTTGTACTAGCACCTTTACACAACAATATGGTTATAGTGGGAAGAATACGAACTGTCATGACATCTGTTATACAATTAAAGGCCGAAAGTTTTCTAAGTGGCCAAAAATATGTGGACACCTGCTCATCAATATTTTATTTTGAAACCATGGGCTGTTATAAGGAACTGATCCCTCAACTGCTATTGTAACAGTTATTAAGATAAGCCTCCACACTTATGCAAAGGCTTTTACTAGAACATTGCTGCTGGCATTCAATTGTTACATTAAGGCCATGAAAGAATTTGTGTGGTCAGGCGATGATGTTGGGCATTTGGTCCTGGTTTGAAGTCTGCATACCAGCTGATCACATTGCTGCATGACAGGATTATTGTTGGACAGGCTCATGTTGGCCAGTCGAGTCTATAATGTTAAGATTTACTTTTGGTGAAAGGCCTTGCCAAAACCAGTAAAAACACAAAACCAGACCATGGAATGTCTTGGTTTACACTCATTAATTTAATAATAGATTCAAAGGCAAATTGCTTATTCTTTGCCATATTGCTTGCAACTTTTGGACATATTGTATTTAACACCTTTGCACTGAGGCCAAATCTGGCAAGTCATGCGTTACTGTATTTGATTCTTAATATCTCAAAACTTGAGTTTCATCAAGATGGGTAAAATAGCATAAATGAAACAAAACATTTGTAGCATTTACAATACCATCATATATCAGTTTATTTTCATAATTTAAGTGCAGGTGAAGGGCTGCAAACACAAAAAATCTTCATGAAAATTCAGCATTGAAATTGTAGAAAAAAATACTGAGAATTGAAAAATGGCTCAGAGTTAAAACAACAATAAACTACTGGGATCAGAAACTCCTCGACCACAAGTATGCTATATCTGAGTGTAAGAGTTGTGCCTTCCACACTGATGATGTGCAAGGAGGACAGGAAGCTGGGGACTGGACTCAGATGCAAGGATGGACTTGGTTGTATTTTTCATGCTGAATGCGCAGCAAGGAGGCTCACAAGAAGCAATACAAAGCTGAATTGTACTATTAGTAATACAGAAACTGGACTTGAGCTACAGTAACAGTGTATAACAAAATAGGAATTGAAAATAGGAAATGAGGTTCCTTCAATAATAATGATTAAGTGCTGATATAAACAATAAACAACATTCAAGAGTTAGAATTAAAACACGCAATCTATGGGGAATAAGTCTATTCAAGACTGAGATACAACACAGGCATGTGGCTACGAGACTTCACAAAGACGATGTATGAATCTCAGTCTTATATAGCAAAACACTACCGCCAAGAGGAAATGAAAAACAGGCACCGGAAATGATTATGGAGCTGTCAATGCGGTTTGGGTCTTAATAAACTAGTGAGCTAGCAGGCTGGAGGCGTGACTTTACACTGAGTGTGATTTTCAAAATTAGACAAATAAGATGGCTACCCAAGAGGCTCTCCATGCTCACTGAGCCCTCAAAATTGAGCACCGTCAAATGGTAAAATAATCACATTTTTAACTCAAATCAACTTTTACTCACGAAGCTCAATATAAATTCATGATTTTCAAGTGAGATTTAGAAAGAGTTTGTCCATGTGGGCAGGGAAGGATATCAATGGTAACTAATAACCTCCATAAACCTAAAACATGTTTTCTCTCTATTATCCTAAAGGTTTTAAATTTGTCCATTTGTCATCAGAGGCCCATCAGCCAGCACACTTACTCATTAAAAATAACAGCATATTTTACTGTCAGAATGTTCACCCCACAACGAAAAGCTCACCATCGCCACCTCAGAGCACCCAAGCTAAATGCAAGCTTGTATGAACACTTACCAAACCCTACAAGGTGCAAGCATAACTCACAAAAACAGTAATATCTGAAATATATAAATATTATGAAATATATTTTTACAAAACAGATCTTCCACTATCAGCAAAAAGCAAGAAATCTGCTAGCCTAGATTGAACAGCATCGGTGCAAAGAATGTATTTGTGGGTTTACCAAAGTCCTTGAGCTGTCCGCATTTTAAACCAGCAAAAATCTTGGCGTTCTGTTTTAATGAATGTGGTATGAATTCGAAAACAGATTGCCACGCTGAGCAAAACACCACTATATTCAGTATTCCTAGCTAAAGCTAATGGTTACTGATAGTGAAATTGACTGCAACAATCATGGCAACAGTGGTAAATGGAAAAAAAAAAAAAATTAGCAGGCTAGCTAGCTATAAGTAGCATATACTCCAAACAACAATAGGACTGCATACACATTAATGAGAGAGACTTTCTACCACTGACTCTCTGGAGGAGGAAGTCAATGACATCAGGTTCAGGGAACACTGCAGCCTGGTGTGTCCATGTCTGCATAGCTTTGCCCTCTCGTAAACGTAAGCTGGACACTCCTGGGTTGCTTTTGGCAGCATTTTTAAATACATCCACGTAATTAAATACGTGCAGTTAAGAAAATGCGACCTAACTTGCTATTATTCAAGGATTTGCATACTTTTTCTTAAGTAAGTAAGTAAGTAAATCTTTATTTGTATAGCACCTTTCACAGCTTGAAAACACAAAGTGCTTCACAGTGGTAAAAACAGAGATAAAACATATAAAACAATAAAAACAATAAGAAAACAACACAGTTATCAATATAACAATAAACAAACACTGTGCAACAGACAAGAGATTTGCTTATTCAAAGGCTTGTCTAAAAAGATGAGTTTTTAGCCGACTCTTAAAGATGTCCACAGAATGAGAGGCTCGCAAGTCCAAGGGGAGTGCGTTCCACAGTTTTGGGGCCACTGTTTGGAAGGCACGATCTCCTTTAGTTTTCAGCTTCGTACGAGGAATGACCAGGAGGCCCTGATTGGAGGACCTTAGTGACCGACTGCAGACATACATCCGGAGGAGGTCACAGATATAAGCTGGCGCCTCGCCATGCAGAGCCTTATAAGTGAGCAACAGAACCTTGTATTGGATTCTGAAAGCCACGGGGAGCCAGTGTAGCGAGAACAGGATAGGTGTGATATGACAGTATTTCTCCAACCGGGTTAACAGCCTAGCTGCAGCATTTTGAACAAGTTGAAGACGATCCAGGGATGATTTGCTGAGGCAGGTGAAAAGTGAGTTACAGTAGTCCAGCCTGGATGATATGAAGGCATGGACAACTAAGTCCAGTTCTGAATGGGATACAATAGATCTGAGTTTGGCTATGTTTCTGAGGTGGAAAAAACAGGTACGGGTCAGTGAAGATTTGTGCTTATCTAAGTGCATGGATTGGTCAAAAATGACACCGAGATTTCTAAGGCTGGATCTAATGTTACCACTTAAAGCCTTCATGTGATTAACAACCTTGGTCACGGCAGAATCAGCGGCTACTACGAGAACTTCTGTTTTGCTTGCATTGAGTTGCAGGGAATTACAGGCCATCCAGTTTTCAATAGTGGACAGACATTCATGTAAAATGTTGATCTTATCTGGTTTAAATGACAGATATAATTGGATATCGTCTGCGTAGCAATGATATGATATTTCCTTAAAATTGCTGATAAGGAGGCCGAGGGGGAGCATATACAGACAAAACAGGATCGGAGCCAGAACAGAACCCTGCGGCAGGCCACACGTATGAGGAGAGGGGTCAGAAGTAAAAGGACCAACAGCCACTGAGAAACTTCTCTCAGTGAGATAGGATGCAAACCAACTCAGGGCACTCCCAGATACACCTACCCACTCCCGCAGCCTGTCCAGCAATTCTTGCAATTAATGTGTGAAATTCATACTATCTGGAATTGGATAAAGACTTGTCAATCAACCGATGATTAGTGGGAAAGTTTCACATGGGCGTGGGATAAAACCAATATGCAGCTGCAATGCCAATTGGCAATGCAGCTTCAGAAAGATTTTACTTCACCTCCACTTCAACGAGCAACAGGTGTGGCTCGTTGAAGTGGCACAAAAAAAAAGGCACACTGGAACACACCGGGCCCGGCACGCTGGAGCACACTGGGCCCAGCACGCTGGAGCACGCCTCCACCCGGCACATACTGGAGCACGTTTCCACCCGGAACACAATGGAGCACGCCTCCACCCGGCACACAGCGGAGCACGCCTCCGCCCGGAACACACTGGAGCACGCCTCCGCCCGGAACACACCGGAGCATGCCTCCACCCGGAACACACTGGAGCACGCCTCCGCCCAGACCCCACTGGAGCACACCTCCGCCCGAGCCTGGAACACACTGGAGCACACCTTCACCGGACCCCGGATGACTGCTCCCCACAAGCCCCTGCATAAAAAAAAACTTGCTGCTGCTCCCCTCACAATCGACCTGGCTAGGTCCCAAAGTGACAGCTGCATTCTGTCATGGTTTGGTCTCGCTAGAAGCAGTGGCGTTGCACAATATTTTGTGGCCCCCTGCAGGTTGGACTATGGGGACCCTCCCTCAGCCCTATCTAAAACAATAATAGAGTGACATGGAATAGACATTGTGGCCACTTAATGCTTTAAAAAATGTTTCTTTTTCAGGCATCACAAATTTTGTGGCTTTTTTTGTAACATTAATTAATTGTAGAATATTTGTATCATTTAAGTTCACACAACGGAACGGTTTAAACAACATTCTGTACTACAGAAAAGTAGCCAAAAAAAGAACAAAAAAAAGGACCAAGAGTCCTGCGGCTTTTTCACTGCACTATATATATATATATATATATATATATATATATATATATAGTGTATATATATATATATATATATATATATATATATATGTGTGTATTTATTTTTGCAACCAGTCATGATTAATTTAACTTGCTAACTGACTTGTGTCAGCATCAGGTGGCGATTTCGCTGGTGCTGCTGCTGTTGCCTCACTTGCAGGCAGCTGGTTAGCTGGCAGTGTTCCCGCCAAAGTTGCCAATTGCAGCTCATTAGCAGCCCCTGGATTTTCCGTCACTACTGCTGATGGATTTTCAGTCTCGTCGTCCCTGCTTGAAGCTTTAAAATATCCCGTCAGTCTACGGATTTTTTTCAAAAGCTGTGACTCCCGTTGCAGCTTCTCCATTGATTTTTCCATTTCTGCGCTCCGCTGTGGTATCTTTTACTGGACATTTTCTTTTGCTACTTTATTATTCGTTTCAGAATTTAAACTCTGGCTATGTGAATATTTCAAGTGCAACAACTAATTCATTTTATTGGACAATAAAGCCAAGCACACACATCATCCATTAACCAATCACAATGGCTTTTATTTATTAAAGATATTTTAATATCTCTGCCCAGCTTAAGATCCTTTCTACACAAATACACAAAGCAATCTGAGTGCTTTACAAACATTATGAGAGTTTCTCCTGATGGATTTTATGATCCCGAGTTTTGTCAACTTGCTACGGAGGTAGTTACATGAAAACCATAGTAATCCTTGAACTGTCAGCTTGTTTTTCACGTAGGTCTGTGTGGCTGGCTTGCTTCTAAAATCTACCAGATAGCTTGCTAACAAAACTAGCTAGCGAGTTCATAAAATTATTTGCGATGCAGTCGAAATTCATTAAAACAATACAGTATTGCAAACGATGTTTGCTTTGTGTTTCTTGCTCCAATTAAGGATGCTGCACCAACGTTACTAGCCAACTAGCTAGCCTCCTACTGAGCTACATGGATACAGCATCGGTTACTGTGGGTGTACAAAGAGCTGCTGATTCTATTCTTTTTCAATGGACACTGGACGCTTTGCAGCATTAGCAGCGCTAAACGCCCGTGTCCATTGAAAATTAATAGAATTGGCAGCATTTGCAGCTCTTGGTGTATACACACAGTTAGTAGCTGTTTTTCATAGCTTTATTTCATCAGTGCTTATGCTTGCAAAGTTTGTTCTGTATTTTTGGCTTAGAAGGGTACTGCACTAACGTTACTCATCAGCGGGCTGACATAATTCTTTTTGGACAAAATACGTTGTTAATTATGGTAAAAATTAGCATATGATAAAACGTTCAACTATTCCACCTGTCTCGAAGCATGAGGCAAAGCTACTCGGCTCAGCTATAATGGGGCTGGGCTGTTTGTCCGCTGTCTGCCTGGACTCATAGCTGAGCGGCGGGTTGTAAACATTGGCCGGGTCTGGTGGTGAGCCAGCTGGCTCGGCTGTAAAGGGATTGGGGGCCTGACTGCGCTGTCTGCTTAGACTCAGAGCTAACCAAGGGGTTAGAGGTAGCCGGCCAGGGTGAAGAGCTTACTGCCGATGCATCTGCAACAACGTGAGATTCTACCTTTGCTACCTGCTGGTACAGTGATGCTATTTTTGGTAGCTTGGTCCTCTCCTGTTTTCGCTTTTTAATAGCACTTGGGTATTTGCGCTTCATGTTACTTCCTGCTTTGTTTTGGGTGCTGCCCTACCAGCCACTGAGCACTGGCAAAGATGATGAACAGCCGGCAAGCCCTATCGCAGATGAGCAACAAATATTGGAACGATATACATGACGGGTCACGTACATGGACTGTATATAAAAAAAAAATACATTAATTATATATTATCTTTTATATAGAGTCTATAGGCGCGTAGCAACATCAAACGGACGGGGCCCCGCCCTTGCGCCCTGCTCCCATTGACGGAAACCCAAGTAGATATAAAATGTAAAGGGGAAAAAATCAAGTAGGAAAATCAAGTAGGGCCCCTGAACTGCAGGGGCTGCGAGGGCAGCCACTTCGCCAGTGACCGGATGCAACCTGCAATCCAATGGCCACTGGAACTATGTACCCAAAAGGAGAAAAAGGGACCCACTAGCACAGGCTGATATAAAAAATAGCAAAGATTTCAGCTTTTATATAGCTTTTATAACATGCGCATATTTTATAACGAGTTGGATGTTTGTTTGAAGATATATGCCCATATACGCCATTATCGTCTAATTTCTGCATTTTCAGGAAACCCCAGCGTGTACATGCAAATATGTGTTCGCTTAAAGGTCGAAGTACACCCTGAAAATAAATCAAATTTTATGATTTTTGAAGATACTTAAGATAGAAGCGAGGAAACAGCCCGAGCTCCCAAGCGCGGAACCGCGATGTAGCATATTTTGATTGATAGCAAAATTGGTCAGAACACCGGTAACTGCACTGTGGTGAACTCAATGTTAGCATTTGTGTACCCGCCAGTGGCTACTGGAGAACTGGCAATGGGGGAAGCTAAAACCCATCCCTTAAAAATAATGATTGGACATGACCCGTTTTCAATCATTTAGTGAAATTTCATTTACTTAAACTTCAAAAATCCTAAGGATTATCATGTGTCGCTAGTTCTACTTGTTAAGTTAGAATGAGCTCCGATAATTATTGCCCTGCTTTCAATTCATTTAAATTACCATTGCAGAAACTCTGAAAACTCTCAACATTTTCAGGTGTGGCCAGTTTTCATTAATGACGCGTATCAGTCAACTCTCATGCATTCAGACGCAAGTCTATGGAAGCCTAAAGTGGACAATATTCAAATGAAAATTTAATCCCACTATTGCATTATAATTTTCCACTTATGAGTTATTTGAGACAATATTAAATTGAAAATGCATTAATCCAATTATCTCTTTCATTTTCACTAACACTTATGGGAAATCTATGACTATATTCAAATGATAACAAAAAGCTGTTAGAGATTTCATTTTCAAAGTCATGCTCCGCAATACAGTGGACAATATTCTAATGCAATAAGCAAAACAGCACCCCAAGCCTATTGCATTTACATTTACATGTCATCACGCTCTTTAAGGGTCAACATGGTAATGAAAATGCTGTTTTCTAATCACTTGGAAATAATAATGATATAATAATGATGACGACATTTGACCTTTCATTTTCAAAGACTTATCCTGCAATATATGGGACAATATTCAAACGCAGTAAGGGAAACAGCGCCTCCCAGTCCATTGCATTTTCAAATACATGTCACCACACTCTTTTTGGGATACAATGAAAATTAAAATGAAATCTATTAGCATCTCATCAAGGCGGGTCTTCCGCTAGGACGTCACTCATTAGTGGCGCGAATGGAAACCATGTTCCTCATTTGCATACCAACCAATCAGCTTCTGGATAGCGTTTGTACGCATGGAGTGTGATGGGTAATGGAAGTTGGACGCAGCGGCCAGAAATAAAAGTCAAAACCCGCAGTGTGCTGAGAGACTAAAAACAGATTGAAATAACGAGATTTGCGCTACCAACGGACCTGACGCCGACTGTGGTAGATAAAAACAGGCGAGCTCGAGGAAACCAAAAGAAAAGGGAAATAAACCAAAGAGCTCACTAACACTAAAATTGTTATGCAGCTAAGTCCCTGACAATGCTCTTTCAAGGGATCTTACCGGCTAAAGCGCCATAGAAACACTGACACTCAAGCAACGAGAGCAAGGCAGAACAGGAGCTTAAATAGAGTCCGGGTAACGCACCCAATTAATCCCAACTGGCCCAGGAATCCGATCGGGCGCAAAAGGATATCGTCCCGGACGAGAGCAACAAAGCTCTCAAAAGCTCCAAACCATGACACGGAGGCTTACTGATAATTTCATGATAGCTAGGGTGCTATGCATTGTGTGCCATCGCGCGGTAGGCTACGTTGCGCTTTGGATGTAGCCACCTCGGCAGCTAGAATGCTAACTAACGTTAACTAAGGAAAATATTTGTAAATGATATGATTTCATTTTTCCCCAACTCTATTAACTGAGCTAGCTGTAATATGCATGAATTTATCCGAGCCTTCGCGGCAGTGTTTTGCAACTGCAACCCAAGTATGCTTGCAGATTTCAGAGACGTTAGCTAGCTTGCAAGTGAGTCTCAAAGAAATCGCTTAGGTAGAGCTAGCTAGCTATGATGCCAACGGGAGAAGCTCTTGCAGCAGATTTGTCATTTTCAACGCCATCTTGCACACACGAACTCTTTCACCATTGATTAGCAGTTAACGTTAGCAAGCATACTAGCTGCAGAGATGGCTACATCCAAAGTGCAACGTAGCCTACTGTGCGACGGCACACAATACATAGCAGCCTAGTCATCATGACATAATCAGGAAGCCTCAGTTCGTACAAGCGCTACCCAGAAGCAGATTGGTTGGTATGCAAATGAGGATCATGGTTTCAGTTTGTGCCCCTAATGAGTGACGTCCTTGCAGAAGACCTGCCTTGATGAGATGCTAACAGATTGCTTTTTTAAATAAAAGAAATGTCAAACAGCTTTTCATTATTGTTTAAATTTAGTCATAGATTTCCCATATGTGTATGTGAAAATGAAAGTGATAATTGGATTAACGCATTTTTTAATATTGTCTCAAATAACTCATTCATAAGTGGTAAATTATAATGCATAGTGGGGTTAGAATTTTATTTCAATATTGTCCACCATGGGCTTTGATACAAGTCAGCTGTCTAAGTTGGCCAAGGATACAGGTAGTGTTTCTCTGAGAAGCTCAAAAAAGGAACTTTTTCTTGTTGATGAAGCTCAAAGCCAAAACATTGACTGAAGAATATTATTTCAAATGGATATATAGAGGATCTTGAGTGGGCGTGTCATATGAAAGTTATGAAACCAGTTGAGTAAATTTTGCATTTGTCTGGGAGCTTTAGTGAGCAACAAACCCAAAATTTACTCAACCAGTTTAATAACTTTCTCATGACATGACCACGAGTACAAGTTTTTGTTTATCACATTACCAAATTCAGTAATTTAATGGAAACCAATTGTAATTTCCATTAGCACCCACTGTATGTGTGCACTGCGCTTACTACACCACTCTGGGGTGCATTTCCCAAAATCACCGATACTAGCTCACATAGTTGGAACCACTGACTGCGAATGGATGACTTATGTAAGTCGCTAACTAAGTTACCATCTATGCTTTTGGGAAATGCCCCCCTGCTTAGTCACTGAGTCAGAGACATTTGCGGCTGACCGAGCAACGGTTTGTAAATTCGGTCAACTGAGTAGTTAGCTAATGGCAGCTCGCTAGCTAACAAACTATGGTACATAATGGTTTTGAAAAGTATTGGGTGCACACTACCTAGCTATGTTATGTAACTTAGTTATGTGAGTGGTGCTTAACTAACTTGGCACAATGCAGAGCCATTCCGATTTAACCAAAGTTACACTCGGTATTCAGTCTGGCTAAGTATTAACAGCGCGTGATGTAACACAAAGCGATTTTTTCCCCTACGCTCTCAGCTAATGAAATTTTTGCGAAAGTGATGTTACACTAGAGTAGTATCAAAAATATGTTATGAGCTGAGCTGTACTGCAGGTATCTGATAAGGCAAAATAAGAGTCATTCTAGGATGTTTTCTGTGATTTTATGAGGCTTTTCTTGCTTGCAAGTTCTTCTTACAGCTGTGTTTTATGTGGCCAAGCAACCAGATGATATCACGATCCCGAAGTGCATTGTGGGCTTACAAATATCACATCCCCCAGGAAATTCAAGCAATGATATGGCCTTACTATTCAGCTAATAAAATAAAAACTAAACGCCAAAAAGAAATGACCTTCCTTGAAAGTACAATCCCAATTCCGAAAGAGTTGCGACAAAGTGCAAATTGTGAATAAAATCGAAACGCAATGACTTTCAAATCACTCCAGCCAGTATTTTATTCACAATAGATCAGAGATAACATAGCAAATGTTGAAAATGAGAAATTTTACAATCTTATTCACAATATGAGCTCATTTCAAATTTGATGGCTGCTACAGATCTCACAATAGTTGGGACAGGGGCCTGTTTACCATGGTGTAGCACCCCCTCTTCTTTTAACACAGAGTGGAGGTGTCTGGGCATTGAGGAGACAAGTTTCTTGAGTTTAGCCATTGGAATTTGATCCCTTTCTTGCTTAATTCAGGCTTCCAGCTGCTGGAGAGTTTTGGGTCTCCTTTGACGGACTTTTCGTTTAATTATGTGCCAAATGTTCTCAATCGATGAAAGATCAGGACTGCCGGCAGAACAGTTCAGCACACGGACTTTTCGACTACAAAACCATGCCGTTGTAACAACTGCAGTATGTGGTTTTGCATTGTCCTGCTGAAATACACAAGGCCTTCTCTGGAATAGATGTCATCTGGAGGGGAGCATATGTTGCTCTAAAACCTTTTTATACCTTTCAGCATTCATGGTGCATTTTAAAACATGCAAGTGTCCCACACCATATGCAGGAATGCATCTTCATACCATCAGAGATGCTAAATTTTGAACTGAACGCTGATAACAGGAGGGGTGGTCTTTCTCCTCTTTAGCCTGGAGGACAAGACCCCCATAACTTCCAACAAGAATGTCAAATTTGGACTCGTCTGACCACCGGAGACTTTTCCACAGTCCAGTTTAAATGAGCCTAGGCCTATAAAACATGGCAGCGCTTCTGGATCACCCTCAACAATGGGTTCCTTTTTGCATGATAAAGTTTTAGGTGGCATCTGTGGATGGCACGGCAGACTGTGTTTACAGACAGTGGTTTCTTGAGGTATTCCTGGGCCCATTTAGTGATATCAATGACAGAATCATGCCAGTAAGTGATGCACCGGCATCTGAGGGCCCGAAGATCACAGGCATCCAGTAAAGGTCTTCGGCCTTGTCCTTTACGCACAGAGATTTTTCCAGTTTCTCTGAATCTTTTGATGATGTTATGCACTGTCGATGATGAGACCTTCAAAGCCTTTGTAATTTGACGTTGAGGAACATCGTTTTTAAAGTATTCCACAATTTTTTTTTACACAAACCTTCACAAGTGGGAGAGACTCAGTTCTCTAAGACAGGTGTTACATACCTGATGCCAGTTAACATAATTACTTGTCTAAATATTCTTTCAGCTGATTCTCTTAAATGTTATTTTTTTAGCCCTTTTTTTGCCTGGATCTAAACTTTTTTGAGACCTGTTGCAGCCAGAAAAGTTTAAATAAGCTCATTTTGTGGATAAAAATGTAAAATGTCTCAGTTTCAACATTTGAAATGTTATTTATGTTCTATTGTCAATAACAGATTGGCTCATGTGATCTGAAAGTCACTGCATTTTGATTTTATTCACAATGTACACTTGTCCCAACTATTTCAGAATTGAGGTTATATTTATTTATACTCTGACAAGTAAAATATATAAGATTTATCTAAATTCTAGAGATTTCCTTTCATTCAATTATTCTCAATGCAAACTAAAAGCAATGGACCTTAATCATTCTATGAACCATTGCACATGCTCCCAGTGCCTCTCAACGTCAGTTCATTCCAATGATTATACTGTTAGCAAGGACCCAGACAGTCCACAGCAATTAGTCTTCCCAATGAGGGAGTGCAATTGCGCAAACCCCATACAATTACCTGCCATGGCTATTGTACCCTTCCCTTTCCCGGTGTGTTCTTGGCTGCAAGGATCGAGCATAGAGCTCAAACTTTTCACACGCATCGATTTGGATGTCAGGGTTTGTGGAAGGTGTAATGTCTATTGATCGAAGGAGTGGCTGGAGGTTAAGGGCAGGGTCAGCCTTTTCAATCACTCCCAAGGATTTCCTGCAGCCTCCGCGCGGACCGGGATCAATATCTCATTACTCCGCTTTCCCTCACTCTGGCGCTCCAACCGCAGGAAATGAAAACAATGCCTCCTCCTGCCTAGCAGCTGATTCTCCCCACCCCCTCCTCCATACAGTCACCCTTGAGGCAGGGAAAAGTGGCGTCGGACAATGGTCGAGCGAGCCAAGAACAAGGAACTGCAGGTTACGGCTGAGAAAATAAATGACTGCAAGTTGGACACCCCAGATGCATCTTGGGACACATGAAAGGTTGGTACTGTGTGGATTTAATGCGGTAAAGAGAGAAGGGAACAGCTAGTGAGATAAGACAGCGGGAAAAATGTCCCCCACACAGTTTAATGCTCCTCTGGGGAATTTAGTAGCTGCATCACAAAGGTGTTTGGAACCAGGCAGGTCTTCATCAGCATTCCCAGAAAATCAGTGACAATTCAACCAATTTAGCAGAAACAAGTGCAACCTACCAGTGCAGAACAGGCCCAGCTGAATCTAATAAATGAATTCAGATTTTGATTTGGGCTCACTGTTGCAAAGCCCAAAAAAAAAAAAATTAATAAAATAAAGCATTAACCTCGATCAAATTCACATACTTTACAACAATCAAAAACACACTCACGAGAATGGATTACATCTTGAGAAATTGACGTAAGACAGCTTGCTTGTCCCAAAAAAGTCATGACAAAGCACTGCCCTTGAACCTATACTGGGTCCTGGTGCTGGTGAAACAGGTTCCAGGAGCTCATTTCATGGAATTCTGCCAATATTTCAAGGTTACCCCTGAAAGAGATAATCTACCTAAAAAAATGAACTTCTGTTGGCGGAATGACGTTTTCATGGTAAAATCAATGGAATACATTGATACAATGTGTTACATCAGGACTAAAATAAAATAAGAAGCCATTGATTCAGACTAGTACACGTACCTTCCGTTCATGACTTCACATTGGGCTGTTTTTTTTTTTTTTTTTGGCCCTTGGATTACATTGAGTTTGTCTGACACATTTCTGAGCTCACGTTGAAATTTAAATTGAGAACATAGACAATGATAAAATTTGACATTTCCAGGTTCAGAGTATGCTGCTTTACCATCTTAAATCCTGATTGACGGCTCTTGTTTTGTTCAAATACCATCCTATCACCAGGCTTAGCATTTCAAAGATTTTTTTCCTTCATTTGATAGATATACAGTGGAGAGTGACAGGAAAGTTAGGGAGAAGAACGGAGGAAAACATGCGGCAAATGACCCGAGCCAGAATCAAGCCCGGGTCGCCGCGGGAAGGACACGGCCTCCAAGGTGTGCACGCGCCCAGACCAATGAGCCACCGGGGCACCCCCGGCTAAGCATTTCAAAATCATCATCAAATGGGCAGTGCTGCCCTTTCCTGAACAACTGAAAAGTGCACCAACATTCCGAATCTCACAGCATCTCTGAGAATCAGTTTATAAGATTAAGCTGCATACACTATACCAAAATATTTAGGACAAAGTGTAAATTGTGAATAAAATCAAATACAAGGACTTTCAGATCACATGAGCCAATATGTTATTTACTATAGAACATAGATTACAAATGTTGAAACTGAGACAAAATTAGCTTTTTGGTTTGTCCGTCTTCGATTCTTGACATAGCCCTTCTTGTATTTCTTTGTCTTTTTGGATTTTGACCTATTTTTGTATGACCACGATTTCTGTGTTTGGATGCCGCATGTATGACTCTTGGCTTTGTTCATCGACTATGACTTTTTGCCTACCGTCTATGTACCTCTGCTCATCTGTTTTTCTGGTTCTGACCCCTGCCTGTCTAGTCGACTCTGTTTTTGGATTTCGTATTGTGGCTTGGCACTTCCTGTGTTTTTTGGCTTTGACCCAGACTTCATTAAAGGCATATGTTTTTTGCATTTCCATCTTTTGCGTGTGGTTCCTGAACGCACCGTCACCGAGTATGCGTATGCATAATCATGCAGTCTTTCAAGTATCCAACCAATGAGTGTAGAACTCCATATGGGTCTCCCATTAAGCCGCTGGCGTCTCCCCCCGTGGCTTGGGGGGAGATAAGCCGCAGCGTTCCTGATCCCCTCCAACACCCTACTCACTGATCCTACTGATCAGGGATAGCTTGAGAAACATACAGAACGCGATCGGTCATTTTATGAACAGAAATAGGCCAAATTGCCGCATGAAACGCTCTTTTGATGAGAGCGTGTACAGTGTTGAAAGCGAAAAATCACCATTAACAAAGAAAGATTACAACCACCGTTGTGGTACCAATTATCTCTGTGAGTTCAGGGTTTGTTGAGCCGGCTCACTGCAATGTAGCCTGTTTATGTGTGTCTCCCATTAGACCGCTGCCGGCGCCCCCTGGTGCCACGGAGGGAGATAACCTGCAGTGTTACTGATTCTGGATCAGGGATAATGTCCTCATGGAACATATAACATGCGATCGGTCATTTTGCGAAAGGAAATAGGGACAATTAACGCATTAAACGCTTATTTGTTGAGAGCGCCTACAGTGTTGAAAGCACAAAAAGGAGATTAACAAAGATTACAACCACTGTTGTAGTAAATTATCTCTGATTGTGAGTTCAGGATTTGTTGAGCCGGCTAACTCAAATATAGCCTGTCTATGTTGAACTTGCTTTGCAGTACCCGCCAGGAGTAATGAGTGACAAATGCCCACCAGCCGACCAATCACTGAAGTCAGTCGTCGGCCAACCAATCTCTGAAGTTCTTCCCCCCTGGACGTCCAAACGCTGTACTTCTTCCCCGCCGGCCAGCCAATCATTGAACTTGATCACTCAGGCAGTCAGTCAACCAGTCAGTCACTCAGATACTCAGCGACATTCGTGTTTAAAGGGGCCTGGCCACTATTTGGCTAAGAAAACATTTTTTTAGCTTTCAATACACTTAAAATAAGTGCGGGCAATGGAGAATTGTGCATCTTGGCCACACTTATAAGTGCGTATTACGCAAATTTAAATCAATTTTTGCGATGGTACGCACTTAAATATGTGCGAATAGTCACTCAATGAATTAAATCAAACATTAGCTTCACTCCGGTTTTCCATTACCGCAGCAGCAATAGTTTTCCAAACTGCAGCCTTCTGGGCTCCCTTTTTGCCACTCTTCAGGCTCCCAACAGGGTGTATCCAGGCGTATTTTGTGATTTTGTGCCCTGGCGTAAGTATTCCTCTGTCCCGCCTCTGTCCCTCCTGTCGGCGCAAGTGGGAAAGAGGGAGGAGAGAAGGCACGAGTAGGTTTAACACAGCCGAGTCAAATCTTCACCAGTCAAATGAGCTCCTCTACCCACCTTTAAAATGTTGGAATAAAGAAGCCTCTGTCCTATATCTACATGATGCGTTAATGTTGCATTTAGCTAGAGCTTTCATGAATTATTACCATTAGCGGACTTGAATGGAATTTCAAAACAAAACTATGTCAGATCATTCAAACTTATGAAGTTGGAATGAAATACAACGGTAGCTCATTTATTTCTTCTGCCTGCATCATTTGGAAGAGAAACGATGGACAGCATGTTGCTATTATTACACCCGGCTGCTGCTTAAAATTTTGGGATTAACATTCAATGACAACAATAAAAGACAAGATCACATTGAAAATAAATGTGTAACGTAACTCAGAATAAGATCATAGCTATTAGGCTGTATTCCTTTCCCCCACTAAAAATGATAAAACCTAAGTGAAAATTATAGTATTAAGCCACTTACTCACTGGACACAAAATGAATTTTTCGCATGACAGATTTCGTTCAAAGTCAATGCAAAGACAACAGCAGTACCTTTGAGGGTACTACCCCAGTGACAAGCCTTGGTTGTCACTGGGGCAGTACCCTCAAAGGTACTACTGTTGTACCCGAGAAGTGGGTTTTTATTTGTTTTAGAACATAAAAGTACCTTTTAGACCCTAAAAAGGTTCAGATAGGTACCTTGAGGTCCTATAATTAGCCCTAAAGGGTACATAATACCTTGGGGACCAGAAATGGACTCCTGCTGTACCCCTATTTCTGAGAGCGTACAGTGCAAAGCCAATTGTGTGCTGCTTTGAAAAATCTATCAGGCACTGGCGTCACCTGGGTTCCAACCTGAGTTTTTCCTGATAAGGATCGACTGTAGAGCACTACAAGGGTTTGCTACAAGCGATCTTATGAAAATTCTTTGTCGTTAACGTCCATTTCCCATAGCAGCGCTTACGCGGGAGCACGTGCACGGAAGTTAAGTACTTCATAACTTTGATTTCTGCTGTCCACTTTAATGGTGCTGAGATGTGGTGCTGATTTTAGGCCACATTGACCGATTGAAGGCCTGTGTAAGCTATGTCATGTCATCAAATTAAATAAAATATACATAAAATAGTAAGAATAAATGAAACATATGGCGCAGTGAAAGCATAATAGGCTGTACAAAGTAAAGTAATGGTTAAGTGCCAGAAACGGCTGAAATTAAGGAACAAAAAAAAAAATCCTTGTTAGTAAGTTGCAGTCTTGACTTGTTTCCAATCATTATCCTTGATCAAAATTTTTCTAATGATAAGAGTAATCTATCAGTTAAATGCACTGCTTCCTTCTGAACACAATGTTGTGACTGTTAAATACTAGAACTCAGGGAAAACAATGTTCTGTGTGCTTTTAGAGAACTTTCTTAAATACCCCGCTTGCTTTTGTGCTTCATGATTGTTGGAAGTAGGCCTATAACAGTAACGGAGGTTTGCAGAAAGAATCAACAACTCAATTACATGGATTGAAATGCAACTTAGCCTCGATATAAGTAATTTTATTTTTCATCTTACCTGAACGTGGATAGCTGGCCACAGCTGATAATGTTCGATCATATTTTCCGAGTTCAGGAAATTTTCATTTTTAATTAATGATTATCAACACGTCAAAACCAGTATGTTAAAAAGAGAGTGACGCACACCGTGGGTATGTAAAGTTATGACGTGGAGGCCAGAGAGTAAATACACTGCCTGGCCAAAAAAAAAGTCGCCACCTGGATTTAACTAAGCAAATAGGTATGAGCCTCCTATTGGATAATTACTGCATGGACGATTATCTTTGAGCTGGCAACAAGTTATTTAACCCCAACTGGTGCAATGAGTTGCTTCTCATTTCCTAAACAACCATGTCAAAGGACACATCCCGTGGTCGTGGAAAAGATGTTAGTCTGTTTGAGAAGGGTCAAATCATTGGCATGCATCAAGCAGAGAAAACATCTAAGGAGATTGCAGAAACTACTAAAATTGGGTTAAGAACTGTCCAACGCATTATTAAAAACTGGAAGGATAGTGGGGATCCATCGTTTTCGAGGAAGAAATGTGGCTGGAAAAAAATCCTAAATGATCATGATCGGCGATCACTTAAACGTGTGGTGAGATCAAATCGAAGAAAAACAACAGTAGAACTCAGGTCTATGTTTAATAGTGAAAGTAAGAGCATTTCCACACGCATAATGCAAAGGGAACTCAAGGGATTGGGACTGAACAGCTGTGTAGCCTTAAGAAAACCACTAATCAGTGAGGCTAACTGGGAAAAAAAGGCTTCAATTTGCTAGGGAGCATAAAGATTGGACTCTGGAGCAATGGAAGAAGGTCATGTGGTCTGATAAGTCCAGATTTACCCTGTTCCAGAGTGATGGGCGCATCAGGGTAAGAAGAGAGGCAGGTGAAGTGATGCACCCATCATGCCTAGTGCCTACTGTACAAGGCCGTGGGGGCAGTGTTATGATCTGGGGTTGCTGTAGTTGGTCAGGTCCAGGTTCAGCAAGAGTATGTGCTCAAAGAATGAGGTCAGCTGACTACCTGAATATACTGAATGACCAGGTTATTCCATCAATGGATTTTTTCTTCCCTGATGGCACGGGGATATTCCAAGATGACAATGCCAGGATTCATCGAGCTCAAATTGTGAAAGACTGGTTCAGGGAGCATGAGACATCATTTTCACACATGGATTGGCCACCACAGAGTCCAGACCTTAACCCCATTGAGAATCTTTGGGATGTGCTGGAGAAGGCTTTACGCAGCGGTCAGACTCTACCATCATCAATGCAAGATCTTGGTGAAAAATTAATGCAACACTGGATGGAAATAAATCTTGTGACATTGCAGAAGCTTATCGAAACAATGCCACAGCGAATGCGTGCTGCAATCAAAGCTAAAGGCGGTCCAACGAAATATTAGAGTGTATGACCCATTTTTTTGATGGCAACTTTTTTTTTGGCAGGCAGTGTATATAGAATTGAAAAAGGGAGCACAGCACACATTCCAAGTGCAAAAAGAAGTTTCATGTAGCAACGTTTCAACCCTTGGCCTTTGAGAAGTCTAGTATACTCACGTCAAATGCATGTCGAAACCAGTCATTTGTTTACAGGTAGGTTTTCTCATCCTCCTCAGCTCACCAGTCACCAGTGTGCCTTTATTTGTCTATTGTGATAAGTAGAAAATACAAATCAAATCTTGCATCGTTCCTCTAATGTTTCCGGAGGCACTGGGGACACATTCATGCATTGCCACTCTGTAATCAAATATTCACACTTAGGTCTCCACTGAGAATTGGAAATTCAGCGAAACCGTGAAAAGATTCTAAACTCTTGTGGATACAAACAACAGCCTAGAAAGCTGGCACTTCTTCCAGATGAAATTGTAGTAATGTTGGATGAAGTGAAGGCAAACAAAGTCACTCTACTCAACAGATTGGAAGGTTGCCTTACTAATGAAAATAAAGCAGTCATGTGGGAAGACAATGCAAAGAGAATTACCGCAACACGGGATCTGTGAGGTGATAGTCAAGAGACAGAGAGAAACCATGTTCGCTGGCGTTTCCTTTGGGACAGTGGGTACCAATTTCCACCATATCTCTATACCCTGGTGGCAAATCCCACAACTGCTTGTGAGCTGGGGAGATGGAAGTTCCACTTCAGGAGTTTGCCCAAGTTCAGTTGTGGCCTACACTTTTCGACATCAAAATGCTATGCTGCACAGCATTGCAGTCCGGGCAGGAGCCCCCTTTCGTGACCAGGAGGAGGAGGAGGCTGGAGACAATAGGCATGAATTAGCTAAGAGATGCAGAATATTTGGCTAGTTTTGGGGCACGTCAAGTTATTGGACATTTTTAGAATACGACCCTTTTCCCCTCCTTGTGATCTGCACTCCAGCTGCAAGAACCACCACAGCAATGTGTTTATTTGTGTATACTTCAATTTCCTTTTCACGGTTCCTCTAGTAAAATATTCTAATTTGCTGAAAGACGTATAAAGGCTATTTCAACCAGGAGAGACTCAAGTGAAAATCAAGAAGTATTTATTATGCTTTGAGCATATAGGGGGAATATGCTTGTGATCGAAACAAGTCTTTGGTGCTTGAACTCTTTGGGAAGACTCGAAGATCAGGAGCACGGCCCGAAGCAGCCGCAGAAAATCCCCCCAAAGAGTCCAGACACTAGTGGTGGAGGTGGCTGAAGACTGGTGGAGCTGGAGAGCGGAGCGGGAGGTCTGATGAGTAGGGTGGCGTCAGGGCGGAGGAGGGTCAGCGAGCGCCAGCATGGGAGAACTAGAGCGGAGAAAACAACATATTTAAAAAGGACGGCAGCTGAATGATTGGCTAGAAACGCGACGGGGTGAGCCCTGGTTGGATGGAAGCAATCAGCTGCTAAGCCAGGTGACTGCTCGTTGACAGCCCCGGATATTGTCTGTAGAGTCACGGGTGAACATGCATGAACAAATTAGACAGGGTTGATGAGCGTAAAAGAGAGAGAGTCTTCCTGCCTGAACTTGCGCTAGCTCCATATCTCCATATATTTTGTTATAAGGTGGAATTTCTCTTGTCTTTATTTCTTAATGCAATTATTATTGGTATAATGTCTATAATTGTTGTTCGTTTTTGGTTAATGTATATTAAAAATTTGCCATTCAAGTTCCATGAATTACCACTTTTATTCATGATTTAATATGATAATATTGAATGAACACGTACACTGAAACAAGTAATAATATTTTGCGATGACCCCTGCAAGTCTTAACACACATGTAGTTTCCTACGAGTGGTCTTCAGCACTTGTAAATCTACGACAATTTTTGAGAGCGTCTTAAGTTACTAAGGTTTTCGGAAACAATCCACAAATGTAAAATGTGTCATTAGAGGGATTCTGCAATCATTGATGTGTTAAGATGCTTTTGGGAAACAAGTCCCTGGCCCGTGGTGCTCAGTACTACTCGGCAAAGCGGCGCCTTAACCGGGTGAGCTAACCTGGTAGCCGAACAACAACATACTTTTTGACAATCAGAAATCTAATCCGTTAGAAATACTGTATAAAACAAAACAAGACCAAGAAATGAACTAATTATGACTCGCAGTCGATGTTCGCTGCTCTTCACTTCCTTACCGCGTGTCCCAGTTTCCCAAGAATTGCGCTTTCAGAAAAGGAGTATTTTTGCTCGGTTTTTTTGGGGATGTGCCCAAGTTGAAAGGGTGTTCAAAGTGCCTCTTTTATTCTCTTCCTGTTTGAGGGAGTATCCGGAATGTGTTTTACTCATTATCTCCATGATATTTGATTTCCGTAGAGATATAATTTGCCCATTTTTGATTTCTCTATATATCTCTACTTTAAATAAACGTGCCCTATCAGAGAGGTCTGTCCATATCTTTCCCATTTTTTATGCCACCCTCCTAACTCGAAATAGGGAATCCCAATCGAGCATTGTTCTTCCACTTATCGGGTCTCTTGGTAACTGAATCAGAATGAGCCTTGAGACCACGGGCGGGACTGTTTTTCCATAAGGCCGTCCTCAGAAAGCAAACAAACCTCCTGATATTTCAGAAAAGAAACATCAATATATTTTAGAAAACTCTAAAGTCAATCCAAGCATAAAACGTGAGAAATCCTCAAATCCCTGCTTTAATTTTAATGGTATTTGTCTAAGCAGTGTCACATAGTGAGGACATGGAACAATTAAATGGACGGATGGATGAAATATGACAATGCCAGAAACGACTTTATGTATTTCCAAGCATACAAGAAGTGTGGCTCTCATGTCAGGAGATGCATTGAGTATAGGTTGCCTGAAAATCGTCATCAGCCCTAAATTAAAACTAGAGTGTTCAGGTGAACAGGTGTCGTCTGCGAAGCATTAGTTATGTGAAAGTGTGACTACCAACTGAAAGTGTGACTACCGGACAGACAGACAGACAGACAGACGCCGGACAAAGAGATCCCTATGTGCCGCTATGCTTCGCAGGCAACACAAATAGGTCTTTTGTATGTTTCCAGAAAGCTACAAAATAAAATACCTTTGATTAATTTCACAGGATTTTTTTTCATTAATGAATTAATACAAATACCTGAAATCCTGATATATGGACTTACCGTTTACTAGACAGAGGTTAATACTGACATAAATCACTTTTGGCATTTGGTACTATATTCAGAAATTAGCATCTTTCAGTAAATAAATAAATCACAAAAATATTACCAGTCACCTCTTTAATACCAGCTGAATTAATAATACAACAGCAAAAGTCTAATATGTTTCCTCTGAAGACTGCCATATAATTAATCTTCTTCTATGTTCTGTCATTTTGGTCAATTCGGTAAATGTCAGCACATGAAATAAACAGAGGTTTGTCAAGATCAGCCCAAAATGAGACTGTTGCGATGTAAAATATCTTAAATCTGAGATAAATTGTGAAAGTATGGACAGATGGATTGATAAGTTTTCAAAATACGTTAGACAAAATAATATTCAGCGCCCCCCCCATAATTATTGGCACCCCTGGTTAAGTTCTATTAAAAGCCTTAAAATGAATTCAATTTTTATTGCAGAAGCATACTCACACACTGAAAATAGTAGAAAAAAATGTAACCTTCAACCCCAGTGAATTTTAATGGGGAAAAAAATCCTGACTAAGAAATAATAATTTTTCATAAAATCACCTGTTCCACAATTATTGGCCCTCCTAACAATTCCTCGAAAATAAATGTAATTGAAGTATTTCTGTCAATGACTGGAACTAAAACAGCTAAATATGGCACACATGAGAGCAAAGATGTGGTTTTTGTCTCTCTGAAGTATAGAAAATAAAAATAAATCCTGGAATCCTGGTGCAGTCTTGAAGGAACGGCTGCCAAAAGTGCCAAACATCAGAGGGTATGTGAAATTCTTCTGGAAAAAACTTGACTGACATCAGTATTTTTCAGAGACATGCTGAACAGAGCTAAGGAGAGGACAAGGCAAAATTGTCTCCTTTTAACCAGTTAGGCTACTCTAAACCTGTCCCTGTTTACTTCACTCAATCAGAAATCAAACAGTAGATTTGCTTATTTTCTAAAAGTGGATCGTCCAATTTATCAAGTTAGCACATTTGATTGTTGCCTTTTTGAAATTTAAATGGCCATAGAACACCACAGGTTTGCAAGAATGCAATTGCTCGATTTTTGTGGGCTAACATTAGGCCCTTTTGTGCAATAATTCATTCATTCATTCATTCATTCATCTTCTATACCCGCTTATTCCTCACTAGGGTCACGGGGTGCAATAATTTATATCTCAATATTACATTTTATCTGTTATACAGAATGTTTTCCTTTTTTTGTATTTTTAAGATGCCTAAAATCCATGGCAATCTTCAAATGAATCTCTTTATTACCTTCGCCAGCGACTTCGCTGACGAAGGTAATGTTTTGATCCCCGTGTATTTATTTGTTTGTGTGTCTGTCTGTGTGTATGTGTATCGAATAACTCAAAAAGTACCAAACGGAATTTCATAAAATTTGGTGGGTTGATTTGGCATGACCTGAGGATCAATCGATTAGATTTTGGGAGTGATCGGGTCAAAGGTCAAGGTCAAGGCCACGAAAAGGTCAAAACCGACTTTCGGCCATATCTCGGTCAATTTTTATCCGATCGGCATGAAACCAACGCCAGTGGCGAGGGATTCAGTGGCGTCGGCGAAGGTATGCGGTCTACCGAGTGCCCGTTCTAGTTTTCAATCTGTAATAATCTCCTAAAAATGCTACAAAGAGAGATGAATTGCAGCGATGTTGAACCACAATTCTTAAAAAGCATGATAAGACCACTTGCCGTGATAGGGTATGAGGATAGTCGCATGCAATTTCTTGAAACGTTCATACTTGAAGTGGTCTCATTTTTGAATTTTTAGGAGACTATTAAATATTAATTAAAAAGGAAAGAGATTTGTTTTAAGATTGCACCACTCTAAAAGCTGCAGTTAAGTTGCTCCAGCGCCTCCTGTTGGCCAGACGGGCGCTTGTCAGGAAGATTCTACGTCTGTTTATGTCTGGGTGTCCTCCGCCCTCGTTCTGAACTTGCGAAGATTCAACCAAGAAGCGGTGGCTGACACGCGCGTGCTTTGGAGGAGAGCTGCGAACTGTCCACCCTCTCCTGAGTTGGCAGCAAGGGGTCGCATCCGAGCAAGTACTTGTACATAGTACATACAAGTACTTTGGCATTGGAGATGCCAAATTTATTTTTTTTTTAAAAAGCTGCAGTTGAGTCTTATAAAGTAACTTTTTGTCATTTTTGCTAAAACCGTCACTGTGTACTGACAGTATTACATTAAATTAGTACTCTGTACTTAAAAAAGGCTTCTTTAAACCCTCCTACTGCTATTTAAAAGAATCATTCGGACCGACCAAAAAGAACCAATGAGAGCCAGGATGGTGTCTGACAGCAATCAAACAGCGCACATGCACGCGCTGCAGACAGCCCCCTCCCCCCTCCTTCTCAGTTCACGTCAGTGCTCAGTCAAGCTCAAATCTCTGAGAGAGGGTTCAGGAGCTTAGAGAAACTTCTGGCACAACAACAACCATCAGCGAGGAAAAAGATACCGACAACAGCACAATAAGACAAGTCAGAAGAGGGAGCCAGAGGGAAAAAGAGCCCCCAAGAAAGAATCAGACAAAGCCAGGGATAAAACAAGAGTGAACATCAGAGTGGCTTTTCAGAGGAGAAGAGAACTCCTGGATCTGGAAGGATTAAAAATAAACGCAGAGTTAGCAACTTTTCTGCTTGACTGGTAAACCCCTGCTTTATTCGTTGGTTAATTTTTGCTCCGCACTGCTCTGCAAATAAGCCAGTTGGCGTTGTTCACATGCACAGCTGGTATTAACCCCAGCCCTAACCAGCGTCAATTCAGTTTCGCTCTGCAATTACAGGAGTGAACGTTGCTTACAAGCAGTCTCTGTTCGAATAGCCAGCGTCTTGTAATTGTTACAGTAGTCCGTAGTGCATGTGATGTTTTTACTGTGATTGTTGTCCCTTCGGCGGGCGCACGTCCTGGCGGGCGGGCGGGTGGCTGCCAATTTTGTCTGGGCTATTTCTCTGTAACCATTTGGGTTAGGAAGTTCATATTGCATATGTGGACTCCCCGTGGGGGGTAGGTGTGCCTTTTTGAGGTTTCGTCCCAGTTTGGCCTTTGACCTTGCAGCAGGGACCTTTGAGGCTGAGGGGTATTGCCTGCTTCAGCGAGGCCTTTTTTTTTCTGTTTGCACAGCCATGTGACAGATCGGATATTGGCCGCATTTGAGCAAAAGATCTGATTCGTGTCACATTTAACCCGCAGTGTAAATCCAGCCAAAGTGAGCGATTGTCTCAGTAGACGGGCTAGAGGCTCATCAGGCTCTGGGCTCTGAAGTGACTCAGAAATTGCCGTAAGGCAGCACCTCTGGCTTTGACGTCATCGGTTTTTTTTGAGCGGCTTTTTAGAACAAATAAGTGATCTTAAAAAAATCTAATATTCAGCCAAGTGCATTTTATTGCTCCCTCCTTTTGAAAATAATATTCAAATGCCTCGACAAAAAATTATTTCCAGAGAAAAATGGATTTTTAGGGGTGTATCCCCATCGACTCCCATTCATTCAGCACTCACCCGCAAGCGCCCCCACGTGGACAGAGATGTGTCCCGAGAACTGAAAGTTGAACGAGAGTGGCACTTCTCCTCAATATTAGAAATTCTCTGGTTGCATGCATAACAGATTGCATGCAAGACAGCCTTCTGGGGGAGGGTCTCAGGGCAGGAGTGCAGTTGAGAGGGGAGGGGGAGGGATCTGAAAGTTGCATTTTTTCAAATTTTTATGCAAAGTACTCTCTCTCCTCAAAGTTACCAACTGCAGCTTTAAGTCACCACCCACCTCACGAAGGTTTCTGTCCTAACTTGTGTTAGTGCTCTGGCTCTTTTCGCCGTTGATGGCCATTGCATCAACTTGTCTTACGATGCTGCACTTAGGACAAGGCTTGTCGTAAGTCATCATTGGTGCAACCCATTTTCCTTGTAACTCGTTGGTGCAACAGGACCCAGAAGTATGCTACATCTGAGGGTGACGCTCAGATCTACTGATTATCTGAGAGCCAGTTTATAAGCTGCCCCCCCTACCTCTCCAAACAGCTGAAAATTTTATGATTTTTGCTTCAGCATGAATGGCAAGACATACAATGTTTTGCTTCCAAGCAATTGTTTTGACCAGTAACGAACCGTGAGGTTTGGGTCGAGGTAGGCAGTGGCAGACCGACATGTAAAAACTAATTAATATTTTATGAATAAAGTCAGCGGTAAAAACACCGGCAAAATCAAACATAATTTCTCCAAAAACTGTTGTATGCTGTAAATAGTAACACTGCGAATCTGGATTAATGACATCAAGTAGCCTATTTGCGGGGATTAACCAATTTATTGGGACTCTAAAGACACTTGAAAGACACGCACAAAGTTGCGTTTTTCGTTAGATTTTGACTTTTAGTTTATTTTGAAACTGTTAAGAGTGAAATTAAATCCGTGTTTGAGTCAATGTATTATTTAACTTGTCGCACCATGGGGTCTATTCTCCCATGCGCTTAAGTCGAAAAAAGCGCGTAGCTACGCGCTTTTCAGCCTGCGCATATTCTCCCCCCGACTTAAGACTGTGGATTACGCGCCTTGAAGGCACTTACGCGCTTGGGGCGGAGCAAGGCCAAAATCGGGGCATTTCCGGGCGTTTCTCATGCAAATAACACTTACGCGTATTCTCCCCCTGGCTTACGCGCTTTTTCTGTTAAGCGCTTTTGAGGGCTGTATTAAGGTCAAGCACCAACATTAGGCGAAATTGAATATTGCGTTTGATGTCGGTTATAGGCCGAATTTTAACATTACTTTTATTTTATTTAACATGGTAAAGGTTGAGACATTTAATATTCGATTGTTCTTCCTTATTTTTAAACTACATTTCTCAAAGCCATGATAATTTATCAAACGAAATCATCACATGATATTACGCATCAGCCTCTTCTCCAATCAGTTAAATTACAAACACCAAAACAATTAATTAATACGAATATACATAAGACCATCATTCTACCATGCCCTCAAAATCTAAAGCCATAATGCCAGTCCTGCATTTGCTTGCACTCTTGCGTGATTAGGAAAGAGTAAGAGGAGCGCGCCGAGCTCGAAGACGAACACGCATATATCGGCTTCGTTTGGACATCCTGGGACAAACAAACATCGGGTGCATCCAACGCTTTCGCCTGGACCATGCATGAGGCAATCATCTATCTTTGCCGACTTCTGGATGAACAGCTATCCAGCCGCAGCAATTATCAACAAAACATACCCCTGGTCATCAACGTCAAAACTGCGCTGTCGCTCCTGGCATCTGGGTCGTTTCAGAGAGTGGCTGGTCATGTCATTCACATCA
Organism: Gymnothorax reevesii; assembly: GCA_029721435.1. Taxonomy (NCBI): domain Eukaryota; kingdom Metazoa; phylum Chordata; class Actinopteri; order Anguilliformes; family Muraenidae; genus Gymnothorax; species Gymnothorax reevesii. The sequence continues at coordinate 22,595,347 of CM056581.1, forward strand.
CAGGCGTCTGTGTCAAGGTGTCTGGCGCAGTTCGTTGGCGCTTCAAGTTCTTCTCCATGCACTTCCACTGCAGAAAGAGTAGATGCCATCCCTTCCTCCTGAGCAGTGAAATGCCCAGGGGATGATGGTTGCCCACCACCTGTTGCGTGTACACTTCTCCGGGGTGCAGAGAACCTGGCTTTTACAGCGCCCCGCAGATCTCTCCATTTATGCTTTAAATCGGGGATACTGCGCTTACATCTCCCCACCGAAGCCACATCCAGAACTATTCGCAGCTTAATTCCTCGGATCAGCCTTCATTGCTTGCTTGCCATACACCAACATCTGTGAAATTTGGTTTTCGGCTTTGGCTCGACGTCGCCAGCATTGTCGTCCATGTTCTATAAACAAATGCGACTGCCCTATATGTTCGTGATAATCTAAAAAGTTGTGATATTCTCACGAGTGAGGGGATTGATTTTCTAATTGAGGATATCTGTATTAACGAACTCGAGTCCTAGTAATGTTTTACCATTGTTATTACTGTGTAATTAAATGTGTGAATAAAGATATTATTAAATAGGCTACTCTAGATTGAGCCCTACCCTGGAAAATACCAGAGCACTATCCATTTGTTAATCAATTTTAGCCTTTAAAGAATAGCCGACATGGGAAGAATCATTATCAGTAAATGGGATAATTGATTATAATAAAGTATTAGGCACAAGTTCAAGTGAATGTGTCGCTCAAATCAAATAGGATGATAGGCTATGGATATGGAATTCCGTCATTGCTGAGGCGGTTTCGGGGCGGGGTGATGACCGCGTGCGAGGTAAGAATGCTTGTTAAAGCGTTTCCATGTCCTTTAGTTGCAAACATGACATCGGAGTAGTTTTCAAGTGCGCAATTTCTAAATGAGATCATATAAACTGTCTTTGATTGTCTTTGTTTGACTAGAATGTTCCCTTTGTCTTCTTCCCTGTCTTCCACGGAACAAACGGGCTGGTGTAGGAGGGGCACATTTTCAATGATCTGATTGCGCTGATTGAGAAGCGCTAAATTCTTTATTTATTATTTCATTATCGCGGCAATTTGTTTGTATGCATAGCTTTAATGCCATGGTGGCTAAAGCAAGAAATAACAAGTGTTTGTTACAAACATATCCCCCGCCGCCGCAATTTTATGTGTCCGTATGGACGGAGCCCAATGCTATATCCCCCGCTTCGCGCTAATCGCGATAAATAAAGAGATGTCTGAATTACGTCTTGTAATTGGTACGGCCTACTATTACAGTGGCATATAAAACCTTGTATCTTCACAATGACAAACTTCACAGGAAAATAAAAAAAAATTAAATAAAATAATTATAATAATTATAATAATATAAATGGATAAATATAGTTTAAAATAAAAATGTTTAATTTTGCATGTAAGAATAGTTGACATACGAGTTTTCGTTTCTTATCAGTTTTGAGATACGAGGTTTTATCAGCAGGCCGACAATATTCAAATTTAAAGTCTGGTTTGCGTTTTCCATGGACCACAAATGCGTTTTCATTGTTAATCAGAAAATCCTTTTTCCATGTTTTCCTGATAGCCATAATCAATGAGCTTTGTACAGAGTCTGCCTCTCTTTTGGATCAGTCACACCTCTTTCATAAGGCCGCCTACATTCTGAAGTAAAGCACTGTGGGCGTGATCGAAGCGAGTAGGGGAGAATACGCGTAACTCAAAAGCGCTTAACTCGAAGCGCGTAAAAAAAGACTTACGCGCTAATGGGAGAATAGACCCCTAAGTGCGCATAGGAGGGAGGTTTAAAACCAATTTAATGAGAAATGTTTGAAGTTTATGACGTTTTCTAGCGAATTTGATTTATTATAGTATGCATTCAGAATTAATGTGTACTTTGTTTTCAAATAATATTGAAGCTTCAATTTTTTTTAAAATTTCGCTTTAATGTCTGAATAAAAGTTGAAGGTTCTAGCGAGAGAAAGTTGGTGAAAGCGCGCAAAACAACATAACGGCTTGCCTGCACCAATGCAAGCTTAAGAGGATCTCTTCCCTATACTTAATGCAATTAATCCTCCTATTGCTAAACCATATTAACCAGACAAGCGAAGTACACTTCAAACACATTCCATCTTTGACCACATCTCTCTTCACCGCATCATAATGTCAACACACGCAAACTACAGAACCTAAAAACCCACAGAATTCTATCAAACAAACAACAATTAAAAAAAAACTTAAGCCACAAGGTTGTTATTAGATGCATAACGACAGGCCGGAAAGTTCTTGTGTGCGTAAAAAAGGGCGGAGGGGGAGAGAAGTGGTTAAACCTCACTTACTTAAGGCTATTTGAATATGAAGTCCATGCATCTGTCCTTTTTGACAAAGATGTTGATGACAGCGTTGTAAAACTCTTCTGTTTTGGCCTTCAGCTTAACAAGTCCCTCTTTCTCAATTGACATGATCGCCAAACATGAAAGTCTCCCCTGCTCCGTACTGTTGCGGTTGCAGGTCTTGACGCATTTTAAGGCAGAAAAAAGACCGCTCCACAGACTCTTTAGTAGCTGGAATTGTTGGCACCAATTTCGGCAGTTTTGTGGCCTCGAACAGTTTGTTCAAGGTCATTCTCCACCAATAAAGCCAGCAGTTGAAGCTAGGGAGATTTTTCCTTGACCATAGCAGGGCTGTATAAGTCGATGAGGTCGGCCTTTAGCCCGACAAAATCAAAATATTTGCTGCGTTAGCGATGTCATCTTGTTTGTTTTGCCAAAACAAACAAGATGACATAACACTAGCAGGGTGGTTTAATCAAAGTTAAGCCTTAAATTTGATTGACGTAGGTGTGAATCAATGAGTGTATATTACCCCAGCTAGGATTGCGTTATCATAATTAAAATAAATAAATACAAAAAAATCAAAGCTTGCTCACTAAATAGTACCTAGATAGGCAGATGCCTGATAAGGATGCGTTTATTTGTACAATTCATCCGGAATGAACGCCACTAACATTACACGAACGTTTGCGAGGTCATTCGCTATGGCTAATGCTATATGTAGACATGCAACTTGGCTAACATTACATGGGCATAGGAGCTAAGTGACCATCACCATTTGTAAGCAACATGAGTTTATTGTGCCGACTAAGTTTTTCTAGCTAGCTAAATTACAGATAAAGTTTGCCATCACAGCCGTTGACAGCGACTCAATTACCTAACACACCAGCTACACAAGTGGCTAGTTAGTGCTGTGCTTCCCATTCTGACATGTTTTGATATTTTCGACGTCTCGAACAGTGTCATGTAGAACTGCGCATTAATGTTTATTCTTGTTTTTCGATCACAAATGTGTTGAAATCTTTTCGGAAGGCCTCTTAGTTCGGCGGAAAATAGCTGGAATTTCTACATTACAGTCAATGGGAAATTGAGAAGTGCGGTGCACTTGACGCCATATTGGTTTCTTCAACTGCGCTCGTAGAAGGAAGCGGCGGCCTCTACAGTATACTCATTGGTGCGAATCCACAAAGACACCGAACGTCCAGATTGAATGACTAGCCTGTGACACTTACGCATAAAGGCAGCGTAGCGTCCTGCCTTTTTGCGTACATAATAAAGCATATGAAAAAACACTGCGCATGCGTGAACACAACGTCTCTTATAACGTGTCATTCAAAGGCATGTCAGAGCTGTGCCTACCCTGCAAAGATAAGACTGATTTGAAAGCCCCTGCCTGGCCAGAGGCAGGCGCTGTACTGTCATTATAATTCAATGACTTTAAGCAACAGCATAAAGACAAACTAAATATCAAATGGCTTCAAAATTAGATTAGATATTAAAATGATCAATAATTGTTAACAACTTTATGTTTGATGATACCCTGGGGTAGGCAGTGCCTACCCTGCCTACCATGACGGCTCATCCCTGGTTTTGACGCTTCACCACTCCATCTGATCACAATGAGCTCTGCCTCATTTACCTCGGCAGAAAAAATGCCGGACCAACCAACAAACAGACAGTGTAACCAAGAGCCATGACGTAGCCGCTGCGCCGAGTTTGAAATTGTAGTCTCCGAAATCAACAATAGCCAAAGAAATAGATACACGGGAGGCCATTTGCTCTGTTGTGGAGAAAATCATCGGTATCAGCGACTTTAAACCACGACAAGATGAATGTTTGGTTAGTTTTTTGAATGGAAATGATGTTTTAGCGCTACTTCCAACAGGTTTCAGGAAAAATAGTCATATCTACTTAATATCCATCATGAAACAAATGAAATAGGCACCCTGTTTATCTCTGTGAGAGACAGTCAAACCACCTCAGCTAGCTTGTAGCTTTTAGTGTTATATTGCCCATGAATTTCACACTATTTAAGTTAACAGCAAACTTTTTAAAAGCTGCTGTCTCATTCTTATGCTGTACGGTGGCCAAAACCCGCAATGGCTGCAAATAAAAGAAAGGCTGTAAACAACTAAAAAAAAGCCACTGCAAATTAAAAGGAACGCTGCATGAATTGGAAAACGAACGAGAAAGTAAGTGAAATTGTTAGTGTTTAATGTCACTACGTGTACTTTTTAATGTGTTATTTGGTTAGGCCATGTGGCCCCAGGTTTGAAGTTGAACTGGAGGATGCCGGTATATATTATAGTTAGATTTGGCTAACACAGAGAAACCCACTGTGTGGGTGTGGAAAGATCAATGACGAGGAGAATCGGTAGCTTTACTCCAATATGCAGCAAAACACAGTTACATGTACCACCGCACACTCTCACTCCAGGGGGGTATACTACGAAGGAAGATAAGTGGGTTAGCGAGGTATGTCGAGCCTAATCCCAGGCTGTTCAATGTCACTAAGGTGCCTCTCTTAAACGTGGCTAGATTACGTACACTGCCAACTTAACCTGATCGGTAGCAGGTTATGTGCCAAGTTTCGACTTAAATCGGTTATACATGTCCTGCCTTATCACTAAGCACCTCCTTTGAAGTTAACGTCACCTTCATTGAATAATCCTGTGGACTTTGGTGGCTGAAACGTATGCTGTTCTCTACGGAGGGAGACTGGCATGACCCGTTTGCTTTTTCTGACGATATTCTCTATGAATGCTACAGATTCTCAGCTGAGGGAATTCATTACTTATGTGATCTACTGAAGCCATATATTGGCAATGTAGCAAAGCAGTTGCACGAACAGTATGGATAACTTTGCGTTAGACAGGCTTTATTTGAGTAAGCCGGTTATATGTTAAACTTGCTTGACAGTATACCCCCCAGAGCAGTGTCTACCACAGACAAACGCAACTAACAACAGGTACTGAGAGCCCGGAAAACACATCCGAGTGGAAACAACTGACGGCTACATAGTTCCAGCAGCTTATTACTGTTGTTGTCCTTGTTTTTATCATGATGAATGCGAAGTTGAAGCTGTGTGGGGTGGCCAGGGACTCTTGAGAAAGTACCATAATGAGGTACAGAGAGTCTGGAACGAAAACACATCTGGGTGGAAACAACTGACGGCTAAAATGTTCATGCAATTGAAGTCCAAAGCAACCTAATGATAGTTGATTTTTTTGTTGCAGATCATAATGTATTGTCTTTTTTGTGGACACCAGCAGCCTTCTAAACCAGTGTTTTGCTGTTCACGACAAGGGCATCAAATTCCTATGCAATGTTGATGATGATAAACCTGGCACAAGTGAGGGTGATGTTTCTTTATTTATTTATTTATTTTTAATTAGGCTTAGGTGGTATACACTCTCTATACTTTATGAGTATGGGAGAGAACACTGTGGGCTCTAATTTCTTGGCACAGCGCAGGGTGGCACAGCATGGCGTAGTGTGGTGCAGCTCACGCAGTGGTAATGTCATCTGGTGTAGCCCGCGCAGTCGTTATTTCGTCCGGTGCAGCCCACGCAGGGGTAATGTCGTCCGGCGCAGCCCGCGCTGTGGTAATATTGTGCGGTGCAACACCGTGCGCAGCTACTTTGGCAATTTGGTAGATGGACATGTGCCAGGATGGGTGTGGTGGCGTAGTAGGGGGAGGTGTCACAATACTCATCAAGACGCAGTGACAGTTTTGTAGAAAACGTCTCCGCTGAAGTTGCGCAGAAAACTCGCCAGCTCCAACCTGGTTTAATTTCTGTGCAGTGGTAATTTGGCTGACCGGCACACAGTGCACACAAGTCACCGAAACCTCACAGGCAGGTATCCAGAATGTCAGGCACATTTCAATGCAATGAATAATTACAGGAAGCACTATTTAATGTAACATAAATTCTACTATATATATCGATTGTCCTGATGTCAGATCAAAGGCAGTTGGCACGCGTAATGGAAACTCGACTTGGCTTAATCAACGCAGCTGAATCTGTGATGCAAACTAATTACTTCACATCTTTCTCAGCCAACCACATATATGATGCTTGCGTTCTATGCTTAGTAAAGCCGCTTGCATACTGGACACGAAACAAATTTTTTGCACGACTGATTACAGTCAAAGTCAATGCAAAGACCTGAATACACGTGTCTGTTTATTCTTCTGTTTTCTTCCCTAGACAACAGTCTTTATTCAGTCTCTCTTTTGAAAATTAGTCTGATGGATTGAACAGATTCAGGCTTTATTTCCACATCAGAGATAAAATAGTGCTTGTAGTCAGTGACCAAGTCAATTCCATGACCATTAACATTGTGAATCGCATGCACGATCAAGACTGTCCGACGCCAAATGCTCCATCTCCGGCAGCCAGCAAAAAGTAAAAGTATTGATATGAGAACAGATTTATAACGAAATAAAGAATGAAAATATACCACCAGCAAACAGAACATCAAAGAAAGATGGCCCACAAATAAGTAAATCGCAGTGTTCATTGGATGTTGTTTGATGTTGAAATGTTTCTTTTTTATGCTTTATTTCATTATCAATCTGTTCTAATCGTCCTCTTTTTTTGGCTGTCAGACACGGAGTATTTTGCATTTAATGTTCGACAGGCATTGTACATTGTTCCGCGCCAATGTCGACTCACTTTCTTGAGCAGAGCTCAAACAGAAACATTGATTGAAATCCTCGGTACACATCTTGAAGAACTGAGCCCTCTTATCAAAATTTTCGCGCTTAATATCCAAAAGATTCAGTAGAATTGAAGAAATTAAAAACAATAATCGACTGCCGGACTCAAAGTTATGTTGAAACCATCCGAATATCGGACAAGGAGATATATTAAAACTCGGTCCGACTTTTGGACACGTGGACACTGCGGTCAACGCAGCAACCCAATCTGTCGTGCAAAAAATTTGTTTCGCCTCCAGTGTGCAACCGGCCTAATACTACTATTATTGTCACTTTGGTTTTATCGTTTTTAGTGGGGGAAAAGAATACAGCCTGATTGCTATGATCTCGTACTGTGTTAAGATCATATATTGAAAATAAATGTGTAATGTATCTTGCATTGTTGTCTATGCATGTTAATGAAATTTTTTTTTGCAGCAACAGGGTGTAATAATCGGATAACGCTTTCCATCGTTTCACTTCCCAATGATGCAGGCAGAAGAAATAAATGAGTAACCGTCGTATTTTATTCCAACTTCATAAGTTTGAATTATCTGACGTAGTTTTAGTTTTGAAATTCCATTCAAATTCGCCAATGGTAATAATTCGAGAATGCCTCATATTCGTAATGCTTAATATAGACGCAAGCGGTGCAGAAAACAAGCCTGAAGCAGCAAAATAAAAATGCAACATTAACACATTATGCAGATATAGGACAGAGGCTTCAATATTCCAACACATTAAATGTGAGAAGAGGAGCTCATTTTATCGGTGAAGAGTTGACCCAGCTGTGTTAAACCTTTTTAAGCCTTTTCTCCTCCCTCTCTGCCACATGCGCCGGAAGGAGGGACAGAGGCGGGACAGAGGAGTACTTGCGCCAGGCTGCGCCGGCACGAAACTGCAACATACGCCTGGACACACCCCGTTGGCGCGGCGCTCCCACTATTCCCCGCGCTTGCGCCTGGTCTACGAATTTAGAGCCCTGTGTGTCTCTCTGTTCTTTCTTATTGACGATTCATTGGACTCTTATTTGAAGCAGAGGCTCCTGGAAAAAGTGTTCTGGAGTCAATTCACACTTTCCGGAGTTTACAAGAGACGGAGAGATGAGCATCTTTCAAAAATAAAAAAGCACCATCACGAGACAACCTGAAGTTTGTGAAGGTACCTTTTTTTGCTCAGATAGATTAATAATTTGCCGACAGTCCATTCTGTCATGTATTTATAGTGTCACTGATCTAGTTCACAGTAGCCATTTTAATGTCTCTCTGTAGATTTTAGTAGGCTTTATGTGGCTGAAAATTGGTGGACTGAAGACTGTAAGAGGAACGGTACTTCCCCTTTTGGAGCGACCAGAGTTGGATGCTGACGAATTGCTGAGAGCTGCTGAGCAAAAACCGAAAGCCTTTCACAGAAATTTACATGGTGGTCCCTACGTACTACTCTGACAGTACAAAGAGAACTAATATACCTGGAACAGAGGTACCTTTCACTCTAAAAGACTACAAGGAGGAATTGGGAAAGGCCTACCAACGTATCTCCCAGTACATTAGTACAGCTGAAGATTTCTTTACCTCTTGCAAGTAATTGTGAAAGAATTCTCAACCAAGAAGAGCATTTTATAATGATTTGTTTGTCAAGAAAGTTGTCTGTTGTTCTGATTAGTCTAAAATCCTTTTATACCTGTTCTTGTATTTCACAACTCAGGAAACCAATTGGTGATCATCATGAGTCCAAGCTCTGCAGAATTCACTGCAGCTGATACATTAGTGAGAGCTACATTGGTTGTGTCTTCCATTGCTTATATTGTAAGTTCTGTCTTAAAGCGAAAATTTTTCTAGATTTTGCCATATTTTTGCGATGAAACATGCCAAAATAACATTTTAAATTAAGGTTAATGTTGCAGTGTCCTGGCCTACTCATATTTTACAAAGTTAAGAAAACAACTTTATTTAGTGCAGATCACTGCAAAGTCATGTTTTGCACTGAAAGTGATAATTGAGAATTATCATTCCCCCTGTCGCAAATCACACACACTATCAGTCAGAATAATAGAGTTCAATAATAATGTTCAGATTTGTTCAGCTCTAGTTCTGTCAATCAAATTTGAAGTGCTCACTGATATATTGTTTTTTACTTCCAGGTATGGGAACCTGCAGATGGAGAGTCAGGCACTGATTCAGCAGCTCCAGCAATTCTGGCTCCTAATCATAGTCTATTGTCTACAGCAAGCCTTGTCTGAAGATATTGTCACACAATCAATGTCTTAAACTTCAAAAAATAATGTGATGTGTCACACTGACCTAGAGATCTGCGTTTGTGTACATTAGAATAGTCTTTTCTTTCTAAATCAGTCCTCTGATAGCCTTGACATAAAATACTTCAGCTTACCTGTCCTATCCCTGTTATGTTTTGTGATTCAGGTCTTACTTTCTGAATCACAGGAGGGCCCAGGAACATCAGGAGGTGTTATGGAACTACGTGCTATAGGTATTATACTTTCCTTTCTATAATTCAATTATTCAATTATGATAACATCAACAATGTAAATTTGTGTGTCAATTTCTCAGCAAATATACTCGGCTATATGCGCCCATTGTAATAGAGAATGAGGATGACTCAGACAGTGTTTAGTGCAGTCATTACATTCCAGAGGATACAGGGTAAGAGAAAAGTTACGCTCACTTCAACTGTGTTATTTTTCCTGGTCAAAACTGTCTGCTAGCCTGTACCATGTAACATGGTCATGATTTATCTGATGACAGGGTGGACAAGCCATCAATTTCTGAGATAACTGCAAACCTGGCACTCGAGATTGACCATCAAGCTGTCAGCACATTTAACATCTGTCGCTCTGACATCTGGAATGAAGCAGTCAGAAGATTTAATAGAGCAACATTCTCAGAAAAGAAAGACATCCTGGTGAAATTCTCTGACAATGAAGGGTGACTTGAGGAAGGTCTTGATACAGGTGGCCCCAAGAGAGAATTGCTCTCCCTTCTGATTAAAGAGCTGAACAAACGGCCCATATTTGATGGACCTGGGGAGAGCCGCTACCTGGTCTACAATTCAACAGGTTTTGTTTTGTATAATGTCTTAAAAGAAAAAAACCCATATTTCAGCCATTCAGTGTTTTTAAAAATGGAAACTGATTTAATATTTCTTTACTGTGAATTTCCTTGGACAGCTATGGGAGAGGATGAGTATTATTTAGCAGGAAAGATGATTGCTTTGTCCATTGTACATGGCGGACCAGGTCCCAATTTTCTGTCACAGGATCGTCTCAGTTACATCTCAGGGCAGACCAGTTTCAAGGCATCTGTAAGAGACATTACAGATGAGGAGATAGGTAAAGTCCGACAAGAGGTATGAGGACACTTGATAGAAGGGTGTGAAATTGAAGAATAAGAGTAAAGAGAGAGTTTGTCCACTTAAATCATTCTTTCAAATTATCCTTCTGGCATTAACATTTTTTATAATTGCTTATATTCACGACTAGACTTACTGGGCAGACTATCTTCTTGATTGTGAAGGTTACTCAATTTGCTCGTCTGATTTTATGAAAAGTTCCAGGGTTGATGTAGATAGTATTTACTGTCAATTGATTTCAATGCTTTCCACTTTTAGAAGATGACAGCTCCGTGACCTTGGAGGTGGTGTTAATGTTTGCTTCAGGTGCGCCATGTGTGCCTCCTGCAGGTATGAGTCCTCTGCCACGCCTTCAATTCCTATGTTCTACAACGTCAACATTCCCAACGGCGAATACCTGTGCCAACATTTTAAAGCTTCCTCTTTTGGACACTTATAGTGCCTTCAAAGCCAACATCGACTTTGGCATCAAGAATTCCCCCGGCTTTGGGTGCCATCAAATCTAGGAGCAAGTACAATAAAGTGTTCACACTTAGCAACACGTCAAGAAAGTTTAGATTTCCTGTTAATTTTTAGTTTCATGGTCATTCCAATTATCTCCAGAGTTTCTTACATGATGCAGAGACCCAAAGACAAGCACTGATCTTAGTTTAACCTAAGTACCAAATATTAGAGAGAGCACTACATTTTTGAGCACCACATTATTTCAGTTTTTACATAATTAACATTGTTCAATATGCCAATGCAAAACTGGAGACTGGATGTGTATTTTTATAGGTTGGTGAATACTTTATTGATATCGAAGGAAATTCAATTGTTCAGCTGCCCCACACCACCACACTCACACAATAAAGGGTAGAATACATAAATAAATAAATAACAATAAATAAGGTGACTCCAGAAGGTGAAATCCTTCACAAAGGACCTATATCCCCCCTATACACCCGACGATGGCAGTGTTGACGTTATTAGTAAATTACATAACTTAATCCAAAATACTATAAGGAAAACTCTTTAATACTCACCTTTGAGATACGTGATACATTGCCTCTGGTTTACCAGATGGGCACCGGGATTGGTGAACAGGATGAATGGTGTGAGTATTCCAGCACAGCTTATATTCATCCAGCTCTTTCTGCAGGACTCCCAGGAAGCAGTATCGTACTGACTTTGTGTGTGCAGGGCTGCCATTGAGGAGATGCCTCTCCCTCAAGTCGATGAACAGATCCATCCAAAATTGGCTCCTAGATAGAAAACACACATTTTATTCATCCAGGACATCATTCTTCAAGAGGCGTAGATTAATCTACAAGTCCATTTACTACTGACTCATGCCTTTTGGAGATTTCACTACAATATACCCTTTCCTTTAAAAAGCACAGCAATATACATAGGATTTGAGAAATAATACGAGACAATTTCTGAAGAAATTGCAATATATGCTCGCTCCTCTGTGCATCTGCCATGACCATGCTGTGTTCATGCTCACGGTGGTGTGTTGATGATGGTGATGATGTTTCTTGTATGTCTGTGTGTGTCTTAGTGTGTTACATTTGTGTTGGTTGGACTGTGTTTGTCTCTGCGCATGTCTTTGTGGATGTGTTTGTGTAAGCTGTGCGTCTGTGCATCTATTTGTGTGTTGTGTGTGTTGTTGTGTGTCTGTGTGCTTCTTTACATGGATGAGTGTTTGTGTGGATGTGGATGCACGCGCTCCCACGCATGTGTAATTTTGTGTGTGTGTGTGTGGAGGCGCGTGCGTGTGTGTGGATGCACATGCGCGTTTGTAATTGTCTGTGTGTGTGTTTTTGTGTGCTTCTTTGTCTGTGTGCATCTATTTGTATATGTGTTTTGTATACATGCGTTGTGTGTTTGTGAGTCTATGTGCTTCTTTACATGGATGTGTGTGAGTGAGTGCACGCACTGCTGCGCGTGTGGTTCTCTGTGTGAGTAATGAATGGGAGTTCACCAGAAAAGTGCCTCTTGAACTGCTGCAGACCACACCTCAAATGTACATCCTATCACTGCAGTCAATATGTCGTGAGAGAGATGAAAGTATGAGGAACGCAGTGATGTGTTTTGTTTTTTCGTGGAGCTAACACTGTGGTCAGGGTCGTGGGTTAAACACAAGGACTGTTTTTGAAAATCCTGTTTTCATTTTGTATGGGTCTTTATGGAGAAATTTCGAGGTGACTGTCGGCAGTTGGGGACTGTCAAAGCCACTGTGTTTGTGTCTTGGCTTAGATTTCACAGTGTGAGCATTAGAACAAGCTTGCCAACATTTGTGGCAAGTTTCATGTGTGTGCGGTGAAATTTGTGGCCGCTGGCACTGTTTTTCCAGAGATTTGACAGATTTTTTTCCCCTCTTCTCACTCTAGCGAGGACATCACTTGCTCTAGCCGCAAAAATTCCGTCCAATACACTCTCTTTATAAATTTTGAAACTGGCAAAAAACTTCATGAAACTTAAACTGTGGTTATCCGCAAACTTTAGCAACTGTCAAAATGCTGCTCAGACTCAAAAATGTTGAGGTCGTGTGACCCGTTTAAACTGATTGACCTTTCTAGGTGAAAGTATGGCAAAGTTACGTGGCTTCAAAGTCTGGTAAGTTTTGTGACTTTTGTGACTTTTTGAGACCTCGTGGATGGGATTTCCCTTTATAAGCGACATCATTTTTTTGTGATTTATTTCGCAATGGTAACGCAAATCGCTTAGAAAAGTCATGGTACACCATTTCCGGACGAGGCACGTTTTGATACCTGATTCGTTGGGGTTTCTTCAAAGCTGCGGGACTAGTTACGCGCCAAAATTTCCTGGAAGATAGTAAAATACGCCTTCTCTGCTATGCAGAGCAGGCATATAATAAATGCAAACAGCAAATACAATAATCCAGGGTCAAGTAAAACATAAATTAATTAAATGCAACAAAAACCTTTATTTCCGGAAGTAGGACCACGAGCTTTTAGCTCCTGCAAACTCGTCTGTATGGTCTGCTCTCAAGGTACAGCGAAGGGTGGCCATTATTCCATTTTCAGTGCCACAATCGGTGCAGAGCTGCTTTGGAAAAACTCCATGCTCAACTACACAGTTGATGTAGTATTGAGCAATTGCTGAAGGTTCGTGGTTGATCTTTCCACAATTCAGCCACATAATTTTTCTGGAGAAGCCATCAATGCAGCCACTTATGGCAATTCCAAAAGGTTTTAATTTATCATACCTATCAATGTGCCAGGTTTCGTTTGGTCCCATTGAATGATATTCCCTTTGAACAAATCTACGTCTGCTGCGATTCTCTGTTCCACATGGATCCAGCTCTGCCATCAGGTGCATCACATTGTCTCGTCTGACGACGAGAGTCTTTTTGTTATAGAATCTGCCACATCGCTTTATACCCTAAAAGCTGGCCTGATTCCTTTAGCTCCTCGGAAATAGCAGCCCGCACAGTAAAATTGGAATGTAGTCGATCCTTCTGGTCAGGCCTGCATCTTTTAGTCTTCTTTCTAGATTGCGAAGACTGACTGATATGTTATGTTTGGTTTTCAGTAAGTCGACTATCATTTCATAACTATGGCCCTGTGAAATATTTTTGGATAAGTTCATCCACTGAAGTAGCTTCAGGACCTGAGGGAAGGAGGAAACTATATTAGAGGCTAAATGATGAACTGCATAATAAACTTTTTAAATTTTTACAGAGAGGTGAATAAATAAGATTGTTAAGATTATCATGTATGGGTGACATGGTATTTAGTGATTAGAGTTATTGAGGAATCAAGCTATTCAATGCACTCGTTAAAATTAATTAATTGAAAATGTCTTTATACAGTAGCACAGTGCAAAACATTCAAAATTGTTGCATAGGGCTGATTACTTTCACTCATGTATTATTATTGTCACTAAAGGAGTAAGTTACTTGAGTAAGAGAGATTTTTTACAGGGATCAGTAGCCTTCTAGACATGTCTTCAAATTCATTGTATTCCACATGCCTCTGTTATGGATTTCACCAAATGAAGTGGTGTATTTATGACTAACAGACAGTATATTCTCTGTAAAAAACCTAGCAATCCATCATGTTTAAGAACCTCATTAACTGTCAGAAAAAAAATTTCACCTACATCTTGAAGACTCCTTTAGAACCTGACATTTCAATAGCATGGGCCACAATATACCAGGACGGATGGAAGGTTAACCCCACAGAATGGACAAAACATGACCTGGTAAATGACAAAGCAAAGATTCAATCTGGTACTTTACCCACACCTTAGATTATTGTTAGCATGAGTAGTAATGGTAAAAACAATAACAACAACAGTAATAAGCTGCCGGAACTGTGTAGCCGTCAGTTGTTTCCACTCAGATGTGTTTTCATTCCGGGCTCTCAGTACCTGTTGTTAGTTGCGTTTGTCTGGGGTAGACACTGTTCTGGGGGGTATACTATGAAGCAAGTTCAACACAGACAGGCTTTATGAGAGTAAGCTGGTTATAACGCAAAGTTATGCATACTGTTCGTGCAACTGCTTTGCTACATTGCCAATAAATGGTTCCAGTAGATCACATAAGTAACAAATTCCCTTAGCTGAGAATCTGTAGCGTTCATAGAGAATATCGTCAAAAAAAGCTAACGGGTCATGCCAGTCTCCCTCCGAAGAGAACCGTGTACGTTTTGGGCACTTAAGTCCATAGGATTATTCAATAAAGGTGACGCCAACTTCAAAGGAGGTGCTTAGTGATAAGGCAGCACAAACAACCTGGTCGGGGGCAGGTTATAAGATCGCAGTGTAAGTAATCTAGCCACGTTTAAAGAGAGGCACCTTAGTGACATTGAACAGCCTGGGTTTAGGCTCGACATACCTCGTTATACCACTTATCTTCCTTCGCAGTATACCCCCCTGGAGTGAGAGCGTGCAGTGGTACATGTAACTGTGTTTTGCTGCATATTGGAGTAAAGTTACCAAACTCGATTCTCCTCTCTATAGTGGTCTTTCCGCACCCACACAGTGGGTTTCTTCGTGTTAGCCGAATCTAACAATACACCGGCATCCTCCAGTTAAACTTCAAACCTGGGGCCACATGGCCTAACCGAATAACACATTAAAAAGTACACGTAGTGACATTAAACACTAACATTTTTACTTACTTTCTCGTTCATTTTCCAATTCGTACTCCTGTTCTTGTTTCTTCTTCTTCTCTCAAACTGGTGCATCGGCAGAAACAGTCCCCGGTAATCCACTTCCGTTGTGGCTTTTTTTATTTTGCATCTTTTATTTTTTTATTTGCAGCGGTTGTTTTTGTTTGCAGCGTTTATTTTATTTGCAGCAGCGTTTTTTTTTTGTTTGCAGCGTTTCTTTTATTTGCAGCGCTGGCGGGTCTCAGCCACTGTAATGCTGTCATTATCTATGAATGAAATGGTTGTCTGAAACAGCCAAACACATAGAGCCAAACTGTGTTACAATAAAGTTAGATAGCGAGCTCGGTATGATGTTAGCGCAAGTATGGTTAACGGTTCAGTTTTTGTGTCAATGCAGATTTCTTCCGAAAGTAAATAATGTATTATTCGCACCAATTCTGCCATTGGTTTCGGGCCTCTTATGTTTTTTTTTAATAGTAGCTGTATTGACAGGAAAAACGATAGCTCAACAGTTTGTTTCTTGTAAAGACAACAGAAAGAGCACCTTTGGTTCTTTTGAGTGAATGAGTGAAGGCTAAAATGAGGTAGATGGGCATATTTATAAGTACAATTGTTAAGGTTTGAGCCTTTCAGCCCCTCCACTTTCATGTTCTTCTGCCTCCACCTTGATTGGCCTCAGCTGAAGGCAGTTGCAGAGTATTGAGAGAGTATTTACAGAGTCTCCTTTCGCCCAAGCCCATGGTCTTAGTGCCCGCCGGATTGCCATTTGCATCCGGCAGGGTCCAAACCATAACAGAATGCAGAGCCAACATCTGAGACTCAGACAGGCTGAGCCCCAGTCTGGGCTGTTGGAGAGCAGTCAGTTCAGTCCGGGCTGTCGGAGAGCAGCAGTCCAGTCCGGAACATCAGAGAGCACCAGTCCAGATGGGATCCTAACACGCCAGGAGTCGTGCCTTGTTGAGGGGGTATTGTTAAGATTTGGTTCTTTCGGCCCCTCCCCTTTCACGTTCTTCTGCCTCCACTTTTATTGGCCTCAGCTGGAGCCAATTAAGGTGGAGGTAGTTGCAGAGTATTTAGGGCTGGCAGGTGCCAGTCCTGGTGCTCTGCATTTTATTTGGCCACATCAGGAAGGTGTGTCTGTTTTAGCCGCCTCCTTGCCTTGTTTCTGTCTTTTTTGTACTTCAACTCTTGTTTGTTTTTTCTAGTAAATTCAGTTCTTCACCCCCAGCCTTGGCATTTGTGTCTCATTTCGCCTAAACCCATGGTCTTAGTGCCCTCCAGTTGCCGTTTGCTTCCAGTTGGGTGCAAACCATAACAACAGTATTAACTTTACTGATCAGTTTGTTTTCGCTGCATTCTTTGTATGAAGGACTGTGTTTACAGTGGAAGTACTAGGCAGCTGAGCCGGTGCATAACATACATCATCGCCAAACGTTATTGATTAGTTTATGGGTGTACCAATGATATTAAACTGTAGACAAGCGCCCACCCACCAGCAAGTAAACACTTGTCAATCGCGACTGGCCAGACTCTGTGTATGAAGCAAAGCAAAATAGCAGAGTCTGGTATCACCAGGCCACTTATAAAGTACCTTTCCAAACTGTCTTTCCAAAAAGAAAACTAACTGAAAGTTATCCACTCATAGAAATGTACTAATAAAATCCTCCATTATGATGTTTTATTAACCCGAAAATGAAAAATAACTCAAACCCATCCTCAGGCACTTTCTGTTGGTTATGCACTCTATGAAATCATTCTCTACTGCACATTATGCCATAATCTAGAGCAGTGGTCCCAAAAGTCGATCCATGGGAGCCATTGTGTATGCTGGTTTTTAATTCAACCAGAATTACGATCCCAGAATTTTAACAAGCTATTGTTTTTTTGTTTTTTTTAACTGGTTGCTTTTCAGATGAGATACATTTTATCGCCTTAAAACATATTATGACAGAAATGGCTATGCATTCCATTATGTTTCACAGCCCAACATTCATATTTTCTATTTTGATGTACTGCAAGTAAGCATGCCAAGCGAAGGTAGCGATATGTTTCATGTGATCAAATGCAAGATTGTGATTTATCAAGAAGCTGCTGAATCCAGGCATCATTTGCAAATTTCCACTGTTTCATGTACGAAAAGTCATTTCCAATATAGCACTCTATGAAAATTTTTTTCTCATCATGGCCATTTTTGGCATGTGGTCTAAAAGGGTAAATAATGAGGATGAACAAGAATAGTGCAATTAAAAACAATTAACAACTCATTAGCATTCTGAGATTTGAGCTGTGGTTGGAGTAAAAACCAGCATACCCAGTAGGTCCTCAGGACCGAGTTTGGGAGCCACTGCTCTAGAGTATATCATCATTAATTCCATTGAAAAGGCTTGAGATTTTAGTAATGTCACAAAGTCCGAATCAGTGATGCACAAATTAACATTTATTTTAGACATGACACAAATTAGTACCACTGCAATACTACAATCGGTGCAACTCCCGTCCTGTTGGGTATTAGGCAAAGTTGGCTATTCAAGTAAAAGCTAGAAGTTCTGTTTTATAATCATATTGAATGTGCAAATATTTAAAATATGACGCAACGCAAACCATTTATATCTAACAAGCAGCGAAACATACTGTTTGCCTCTGTCGATGCGTCCTATGCATATATCTATAACTTCTCATGAATAAGGTCCTAATACTTGATAAAAACAAGCCATTTAACAAGAGAGTAATTAGTTAAATCGTAAAATGGCAAAGAGATACCATTTTGCCTAAAATAATGATTCAAAATCTCTGAGTTCCATTATCTGAGTTCCATTATCTGCATGTAGCAAAACATGGATTGAAACATACAACACAAAGTCTCTTGAGACATTATATAACAACCCCTCAAGAACAAGTTTCTAATTAAAGCAATACACCATTTGAAAGAAAATATAGTCGACTATTGGACTAGCTATGACTCTTACCAAACCTGTGCAAAACATTTAATGGGACAGGACATGCTAAGAGAGGGAATTTCCTGACACGAGACTGTTTTCTGGATGGCTCAAGAATAATGGGGAAAAAAAATAAGGTATATTTTGAAAGGGATCTCTCCATGTGTTATAAATGGTAACACTGAACATTTAGAGAGGAGATTTTGATAGCTCACTGAAAAAACAAATTTATTTCGGTATGCAGTGTTTCACTACTATACTCATGTTTATTTGAGAATGTATGGCTTTATGTTGTTGCTATGAGGACAGAAGAATTTTTCATGATCCATATACTGTATTTTGAAATATTGTCTGATAGCTTCTATGGCCAAATTTTCCGGGCTGGCAGCAGATCAGGTTTAATGGGGAGATATGATTTAGTCAGTGTCAATACCCCCATTTAAGACTTAGGAATGCCATTTTCTGAATTATTCTAGGGCTGCACCTCCTCATGAATATTCCATGTATAGTTATGTATTCCAGGCAAATTACTGCATCATTTAGATGTCTGCATCAAAGGTCACTCTGTGGGAGAGGGATAACATAAGCATTATGTATCAGGACTATTCACTTGTTGATTCTGCTCCAAGCTGCAGACCAAAACTTGAACCCTTAAACAAGGTGCTTAATTAGAAATACTCAACTGAGCATCAATCTTTTGATTGAATGTAAAGATGTAATCTGCACAAGTCGCTCCAAATTAGAGCATATCCTCCATAGTGAAATGTCATATAATTCAGTTTTAAGCCTGATTAAATGTGACTGGTGCTCCGAGACACTGCAGAAACATGTTCAACATCCTGCTTGAGATGTAACAACTCATTACTCCCTTTCCAGGGCTTTGTTAATTGATACTGACATGACATATGAAAATAAATATACCATACAAAAAAAAAACCCAAAAAACTTCGGATCCATGGAGATGAGGCTTTTAAGCCCGGGTGGTGCCAGGAGTATTCCCTGTTGTCCTTGCTATATATTTTTGCAATATATGGATCCAAAAATGAGCAGAATGTGTCCTTGTGTGCGGACCAGAGGGGGTTGCAGCAGATATCTGCATGTACCAACTGCCACCTGACAGTACATTATTTGGAATGTGTACTGCATCCAATGACATCGCCGGCATACGCAGTGCAGATTACCAGAACACACTAAGTCAAAAACATTTTAGTAGTTTGGCTATCATATACTAATGTGTGATCTGTAATGTTCTCCAAGCTAAATTCCCAACTCAGAGACTTGCTGTACATCCGCGCATTAGTTTAAATGAAAGCTGATGGATTAGTCAAACAAAGCTACTTGCGGTCCACTGCTGTCCAGTGACACTCTGTTGTGGTTTTACTGAATTGTCTGCCACATGTAGTCCAATTTTTACGCACTAACATGTACGAATGGCCTAGCATATTGGCCCTTTTCCTTAGCTCTGGGACAAAGACATGCATACCCGTGAGCTAACTAGCACACAACAACCACCACTTTGTTTGATTTTACACCTTTCTTTTTAGATTGAGCTGTCTGTTCTCATATTTATTTTATTACACCCAGTGTCTATTCTGGTACTGAATAAGTGAGAGAACCTGAGTCAAAACTCTAAATTCTAATTGTATTCACAATTAAGCACATTTTTAGAATTCCCTTTCATTGGATCAGACAAACTTGGATTCCATGTTCAATTGTTAAATTTGTGCTTTTTCTCTATGAATGTTTGCTGCTATCTCGTGTTTCTCAGATGTATGTGCTTTTTTAAAATAAAATCCCTACATGGAATGTCAAAAGTAATCAGATATGAATGGTTGGCTTTACACTAAAAATTGATTGATGTATGACACCTAAATTGAAATCTGTTCACTTTTATTCATACTAAGCTTGATAGTTGAACTGCCATCTACATTGGTACCCCTTGGAAAACAATTAATTTAGGTAAAAAAAAAAGCTATGAAAACAGTAGTTGTCATCAACAATCCTATCCTGTTACTCAAAATATTTGAAGAAAAAAATAGAAAAAAAAAAACTTCCTCAAAATAAATCCCCAAAAATATCTGCGTCACAATCATCAAAACTAATAAAATCTTATGAAAAAAATCTAATCAAGGTGTTTTTCCATTCATACGTCACTTTCACAAATTTAAATGGTCATCTTTGACTTCCTGTGTCCCTGGTTAAACGAAGCAATACAATAGCCAATTTTTTTTATTCCTCCATCCGTTTGGTTAAGACATAAAAGAACAGCAATAATGTTCAACAAAGTTACTGAGCTTCTAAAATGGACATCACCATTAAAAATTGCTAGGAAATGCAGAGCAATAATTTAAAAAGTTTAATCTGCCTGGGAGAGGATGTGTGCCCAAATGAATTACTATGTGGAGAATGGTTCAAGTGGTAAAGGAAACTCTTAAGATTCGATTTGGAGAATTCATTATTCATGTTTAGGGGTCAGAAAATTTCCAAAACTTTTTGCATAATCAGATGCCACCAACACTACTTCAAAATATTTGGGAGGGCTGCCAGAAAAAAAAGCCTCTGCTGTCATCAAAAAACAAACCCATGCACCTACTGTTTGTGAGAGAGTACAAGAGCATCCAGTGGGACTGGGATGAGACCATATTCAGATGAGAACATAATAGTGCAATAAACACCACAGGTGGGTTTGGTGTAAAGACAAGGATAAACGTTCTGTAAGGAACACCAAGTATGGAAGAGGATATTCAATTCTGAGGGGCAAATTTTCTTCTAAGATAATATTTTCTTCAGGCTCTGGGCTACATGTTTAGATTCAGGGTATCATGGATTCCATCAAGTACCAGCAGATATTAAGTGAAAACCTAACTGCTTCTGACAGAAAGCTTAAACTGGTACATTGGTGGATCTTCCAACTGAACAATGATCCAAAGCATTCATAAAACTCAAGAGATAAATGCTTCCCCAACCACGGAATCGAGGTTTTGCCATGGTCATTCTAGTCCGATGACAAAAGCCTAATAGAAAAACTGTGGGATAAACTGATAAAGAATCCATTACTATACGCCAAAAAATGTGAATTATCAGGAAGAGATTCTGCATGGAACAATGGTTTCAAATCCCTCTCCATCTCTTCTCCAATCTCAGTACAAACTTTAGGAGAGAATCAGAGCTGAAATAAGAAAAAAGGGAGGCTGCACAAAGTATTAAACATACGAGGATTCAGTAATAATGGGACAGATCTTTATAATCTTTTCTTTTAATCATTGTGTAACAATTAAGGGTCATTTTTTTTCCCCAATATTGTGAATTTTTGATATCAATTTGAGTCCATATTCACTTATAGGGATAGTTCACTTTTTGAAGTGGGGTTGTATGAGCTACAAATTGCCGCTCCTTACATTAGATGCAGTAGAAAGCTCTCTGATTAAAATAAATTTCAGCACTTCAGCTGCTCGGAAAAAAACACAGTCACTCTTGAACTAATCAACTGACGTATTCCTCCACGAGGTGCATCGTAGTTCACTGTGCGCTGTAGTGATCAGTGGTTTGGGTCACCGTAAAACTGCTTGCACACTGGATGCAAAACGAATTTTTCGCACGACAGATTACATTCAAAGTCGATGCGAAGACGTGTATACACGCATTTTGTGTGTATCTGTATCTTCGCATTGACTTTGAATGTAATCTGCGCCCGAAAAATTTGTACCTCATCCAGTGTGCAAGCGACTCAACTGTGGTTGCGAGGTCGGATGGCCGTTTAACTTGTGCTAAAGTTTCAAAAATGGTCCATGTGCGTTGCTTTCTTGGATTTGAAAGCAAAGCTGTATCCTGGTGCACTTAGCGTCCACCGCATTCCTCTGCGGGATATTGGACTTGTAGGAGGAATACATCAGCTGGTTAGTTCAAGAGCAACTGTGTTTTTTTCTGAGCAGCTAAAATGCTGCAATTTTTTTCAATAATGCGAACAATTGAAATGGTGTATTATTTTCAGGTAGGACCCCTTTTAGACCGTGAAAATACGCTGTTTCTGTGGTCCCATTCACAACAGTCTATCGCCTAAATTTCCCCCCAACACTATGCTCTGGCGCGGCTACCTGGAGGAGATCAGAGAGCTTTGTACTGCATCTAGTGTAAGTAGTGGCAATTGGTAGCTCATACAACCCCACTTCAAAAAAAGTGAAATATCCCTTTAAGATGCCATATTTACCTATTGGAGGGTACACTTTACTTCAGCTTTTTGGGTGTTTATTGCAACTTGTGCATGTCAAACATTATTTCAGGTCTTCTCTTGATGAAAAAAAAAAAAAATATTACAAATTAATTTCTATTGTTGAATAGGAGTGTTTCCAAGCTTGACATTGCTTTTTCACCCAATAAATTTGAACTGTGGCTTCAACGGTATGAGAAAGTCACTGCAATTATAGATAAGTCACTAATATTGGATAAAAAACAAATAAAATCCACTGAGCCTGGAGCACCACCAAAGACAATAAATAAATCTACTACATTGCAGAATCTGGTTCATCTTTTCATGTCCTTTTTCTTCTGAAAATATTCAAGACATAATTGTTAATGAGGAAAACATTTCAAAATCTCAGAGGCCAATACATTCAGTATTTCCTCTTTGACATGGCAGCACATATCCTTGAAAGTAATGAGGCAAAGATAAAAGTGAGGCTGAAATGTATCCAAGTTGACTGCACTGAAAGCCACAAAAATAAAAGCTTAACAAAGCAGTATTCAGTTCAATGCCTTTTTGAACAGAAATTCAAGGATTGTCTTAGAACTACAGCACCTTTGCATGTTCCTACGCCCTTGCTTGACATGTAAATTCTGACGGTAGTAATGAGTCACAATGTCCAGTCTGATTTACGGTAATTCTCAGCTTTGCGTGTGACCATGCCAATAGAAATTGAGGTAAAATTAAAGAGGCCAGCAAAAGATATTCATTCATTGAAATGAGTATTTCTGTAAAGCCTGCTGGTAAAGTGGTTTTGAGTATATATAACACATGTAAGTTTTATGTGATAGTTAACAGTAGACCTGATAAAATGAGCAGCGATCCATAAAAAAAGACTGGGTCAAATTCAATACCAGCACTACTACTTTATGTCAGATGTGGAAAATTATTTCAACTTCTCTGTACTGTGGCTCATTTGCAAAGTGGGAGTGAATGCCGAAGTGTAACAAGTGCAAAGTCAGTGAACCTGTGTCGCTGCGCAGGTGTTATGTAGAAGCATGCTTTGGTGAAAATTATTTTCATTGATCAACTGATGGTGAATTGTGATGATAGATAGATAGATAGATAGATAGATAGATAGATAGATAGATAGATGTAGCCATATGGAAAAGATAAACAGGAAAGGATTTTGGCGTAGTGCACTCATCTTCAATAACCACCTGCCAGTTGGGTCAGCCACTTATTTTGTGAGTTATCTTGATAACGTTGCTTGGTGGCCATCTTGGATTTTGATGTTGTGATATCATTTTCAATAAGAACATGCAATAGGTCAAGATGCACCACCATACCAAATTAAAGTTCCTAGGCCACTTATTTTTCGAATTCTCGATTACATCCTTTTACAAAAATGGCGGCAGCCATCTTGGATTTTGACGTTGTCACGTCATTTTCAATACCAACCTCCAATAGGTGAAGATGAACCAACTTACCAAATCTGAACTTCCTCGGCCACTTATTTTTGGAGTTATTGCGATGGCGCTCTTCTGGCAGATCCATGGGAGCGGCCATCTGGGATTAGGATGCAGCACACTCATTTTCAATAGTGACCGCCTTTGGTCAAGACACATCAGGATACCAATTTATAACATCCAACAACTGTTATGTTTTGCGTTCTCAATGATGTCATTTTTAGAAAAACGCCGGCGGCCATATTGGATTTTAAGGCAGCACGCCCATTTTCAACAGCGACCTACCTTAGGTCAAGATACATCAGCATACCAAATTAGAATTTCCTACAACACTTATTTCAAGACACATCAGCATACCAATTTATAACTTCCTATGCCATATTTTCACGTTCTCGATGATGTCATTTTTACTAAATTGGCGGCAGCCATTTAGAATTTTGATGCAGCATGCCCATTTTCTTTTTTTTTCTTTTTTTTTAATTTGGCATCTCCAATCCCACCCGAATCTGAAATGCCCATTTGGTGAACTATGTACAAAGCTTGCTCGTATGCGACCCCTTGCTGCCAACTCAGGATAGTGAGACAGTTCACGGCTCTCCTCCGAAGCACGTGCCTGTCAGCCACTGATTCTTGCACACTCATTGGTTTAGGCGCTGGAGCAAGGAACAAAGCTGATATATTGTATACCCAAATCCGGCAGTCCCTTCCCAATTTGAAACCCTGTAGCGTGATAGCCAATTGTGCGCTACTCTGAAAAGGCTGCTGACCCCTGCCGGTGGGTACGCCGGGGCTCAAACTCGCGACATGGTGATCACCTCTGCACTGCAGAGCAGTGCCTTAACCGTGTGAGCCACCCGTCAGCTCAGCATGCCCATTTTCAATTGTGACCTGCCTTAGGTCAAGCAAGATACATCACCATCCAAATTAGAACTTCCTACAACACTTATTTTTTGCATTCTTAATAAAGTTCTTTTTACAAAAATGGCGGTGGTGGCCATCTTGGATTTTGACGCAGCTCATCCATTTTCAATTGCAACCTGCCTTAGGTCAAGATACATCAGCATGCCAAATTAAAACTACCTAGGACGCTTATTTTTTGCGTTCTTGATAACGTCGTTTTTACAAAAAAAGCGGTGGCCATCTTGGATTTTGATGCAGCGCGCCGCTTTTCAAAAGCGACCTGCCTTAGGTCAAGATACATCAGCATACCAAACGAGAACTTCCAACATTTCTTTTTCGCGTAATCTTGATAATGTTTTTACAAAAATGGCAGCCGCCATGTTGGATTTTGAGCCCTGTCATTTTCAATAGCGACCTGCCTTGGGTCAAAATACATCAGACCATAATAGACGATAATAGATTTCACCTGGCAACAAGAAATACTATTTTCTGATTGGCTGATAGGTTGCTGATTCAAGCAGAGCAGTCTGCCTTCACCACAGTCTATGTTACTAATGTGCGGTGGGTTTTGTTACTTCTCAGCGTGAGAAATGTCATGTGTGGCGTGTGAGCTTGTGAACATGTTGTGTGTCGAGACTTGAGAGCCCTGGTTCCCGTCTGCATTTATTGCATAAGCCTTTAACCGATCAAGAGAAAATCCGATCAGATCAACTGTCTAAACTTTGTGTCGATATTCTTGAAATCAAGTTGAATGTCACCGTTTCCATAAGGCATTTTTACTTCAGTATGACTTCATACGCACAAGAATGTGTAAATGGAAACATGGCTAATGATGCCATGTAGCAAAAGCACAGACGAGTATGCAGGCTCACAACAGTCTAAAGATGTTTTTACTAATTTTCATCAAGTTCTCACCTCGTTAGCCATTTAATTGTGATGTTTATCAACCATTTCTATCAACTGAAAGGCCGTATTTCGTGAACAGACCGAGACAGGCGTTAATGCAATTTTCCCTGGCGACAAAAATCTAGATAACTGACTTAAATTACTTGGATGGATACGTTGCATACCAGCTAGCAACGAGGAACAGCAGGAACGAAACCCCCGGATAGGAGGAGAGAAAGTTCATTACAGGTATGATAGGCAATGCTTGGGCTGCTGTCGCCGACCAGTGGCTGCCGGTGTACTGCGAGATGGCATAATTAAAAAATGACAGTTGTAGCACAATTAAAACTTTTTTAGTCCCATTCCCTTATTCATCCCCTTCCTGCAAGTTAAATATTTGAGCTTGACTCCTTTCCATCGAGAGGCAAATGGCGTTTATATGCAACCTAAGTTGTGGTAATCCAGTTTCGTGTTGCTGCCCTGGCTATCGCAAGTCTTCAGTCTTCCATCTTGGCTGGGACTTGGCAATCTGTTGTGTTCTGGGGTTCTGGCCTTTGGCCAGAACAGTATTGTTTACGGTTTTAACAGTTTCATGTTCCATAGTTCAAGTTTCATAGTTTCATGGTTCATAGTTCATAGTCATAGTTTTAACAGTTTCTCGTTTCAGGATTTTACATTTCATAATTCATGTTCATAGTCCATGTTTTTACTTTTCCATGTTTTGTTTCTTGCCAGGTCTGCCATGCCACTCCACCGCTTGTCTGCGTTCCGCCCCGTGCCTTTGTTGCTGCACATTTCTGAGCTCTGGTTGGCTTTGTGGTTTCCCCCTTCCTTCTGTGCTGTGCTGATTCGGGGCTGTCTAAGCTTAATTGGCAATTAACTGTTTTTAAGTTACTAACATTTACTAACACTCACTGGGTTGGTGTAATTCTTAGATAGGCACATTACTAATACTACTAATTTAGACAGGGAGTTTATTGTCATGATTCCTGCTTTGCTATTTCAAGATCTTGCTGTGCTTTTCTGTTCTTAACATTCATGCTTGCTTCCAAGCTGCATACTTAATTGGTACTTAAGCTAAGCACGCTCATTCTCTTAATGAGCAGGTCATGTCATCCAATCTCAGTCCATGTCTTGATCTTGCCATGCCTCTTGTTTCTCTCTCTCTCCAGGTGTTACCCCTTGTGTCATGATTACCAAGCCTTTATCTGGTTGCGGTGGAAGTTGGCTGGCAGACAGTGTCTCAAGTTTGTTTCTAGTCGCGTCTCGTTCCATGTTCAAGTTCTTGTTTCCTAGTCTCGTTCATGTTCCCAAGCCTTGTTCTCATAGTCATTTTTGTATATAGCCTTAGTATCATTGATCATTTCTGTTCTTGTTTATCTCCCTGGAGTTTCCAGCGGCTTTTGTTTTTTGTCATTTTCTGATCTTTAGTTCCCAGCTCCGTGTAGCTTCCTTAGTTTGTTTTTTGCAACCCTTTGGGCCAAGTTTTTTGTTGGCCCTCGTGCCTGTTTTGTTTTGGTTGATCAATAAATCCTCATTCCCTTTTCCCGCATCTGGTGTCACTGATTCCATATCAGCAATCACAGAATTTGAGTTGTCATTTTTTGTTAGACAGATCAAAATGACAGTTAATAGTGGAAAATAGAAGAATAGTCATCTAAGCTTTGCTTTGTCAATTAGCCAGTCAGTTGAGCAGGGTTTTTGCAACCCTTTATTGTGCTACTCATTAATTGCAGTATTTACAAGTGAAGACTTGGCATGTTTATGACATTATTAGGATACTATAATAAATAATCTATTATCTCTGAAAATAATAATATACTATAATCTCTGAAATCAGAGCTATGTTACTATATGACATGATTACATAAAATAATTTTTGTAATATTAGTTTGCTGATACTTATGTAATGAAAAGTTTTCTAATAACATGTAGCTTGTAAATACACAGTAATTAGGGAACTAATGAACAGCAACAAAACGCATGACCAAAGTGAACAGCAACAAACGCATGACAGTCTAGAAGGATATTTTGTATAACTGCTTTACTAAATGGCAGAAATGTTTGTGTGTCATATTTAACATTTTCTCCAGCAAAAAGAAAATGATCTCCTGCTTTCTTTTTGACGTTATAATTCTTACTAAAATGTCTCATTTGAGTAGGCACTGTTCCACAGATGAAGGACTGGATTAACTGAAATAGAAAACTTATGCTGCCACACTCTTTGCCTATGAGAGAGTGGAGATGAATAACAGCTCATTGTGGCATATTTTGTATGGAAACAAAGAGGTGGTGGCACGGGCAATTTTTATTGTGTTTATCTAGAGGAGATATGTCTCTCTGTAATGAGCACATCAGATATTTGCTAACAAACTGAGCGGTTCTGCCACATTCGACAGCTTACTCACCTGACAGACCAAGACCAGGCCGCAGGGATCCCATTATTCACACAGTCGAACCAGGACCACAAGCTCCCTTTTAATTAGCTCCGCAAAAAAACAACGGTCACCAGTCACCGGAGGATGTGAGTTATTAGAGCTGGTGCCAGCCATTTTTCATGTTTGTGCACCTCGCTGGCAGCTTTGTCCTCGGGGCAGGGGGCCAGACCTTTACTAGAAAAACTGTGGGGAAAGGGACAACAGCCACCACTGCACATTGTTAGGGCTGAACCTACCACAGGACCTTTGAGGTTGTAATGGAGGTAAAAAATCTAGAAGTCATACTGCAAATGTTTCCGGACCAAGTTGTCCTCGCTCAGCAATGGTAGTTCTGATTTGATGAAGGCCCTTGATGAAAATCTTTTTGCTGCATTAAAATCTTCCTCTTTCAGTGCTTTAGCCGCTCTATCTGGAAAGAAGACTTGAAAAAAATTGTTGCCACGGATGTAATACCTCATAATAAATGACTCTTACACTTCTAGTTATACCAAATTCATTTGCGCAATTTTGCTTGTAAGACGTGTATTATTACCAAAATAGTGCAGTTATTTACAATATGTAAGGAACCAGTCGCGAGAACCAAGCAATGCAGTAGAACTTGTTTTATTAATAAAGGTGGAGGACCCCCGCAGGGCAGAATGCAAAGGTACAAAGTTCACACTGTAAAAATCAAAATCCAGTTGGGCAAAAATAGAATAAAAAAATCAGGGCAGCAATCACAGTAATCATAGTCAGACAGAAATGGGTCTGGTTCACAGGTACAGGTATGTCAAAGAAGCAAAACCAGAATCCAATGGCCGTAATCCGAATCGTAACCAGGGCAGCAAACATAGATCTCGTAGTCAGGCTGAAAAAAGGTCAAAACACACAGATGCAACAATAATCCAAAATCACAAAGGCAAAAATCAAAAAGTCGGACGGTCCAGTCAGAAAGATATACATCAAGGTGAGAGAAGTGTGGCACGAGAAGACTGAGGAAACGATCTGACAGAGAATAACTGTGAAGAGACACCTATTATACACTTTTAGGGAGATCACATGGGAAGAGACACAGGTGCAGACAGTCAGACTTTTTACACGGGAGAAGCACATGAGGAGGGACCTAATCACATGAAATTTGGCGGAAGCCAAAACACAGACGGAGGTCACGGGACAAACCTATAAACAAACATATGGCTCCAGTCAAGGAATTCTAATGTGCATAGATAATTAGAGAAGGACAGCGCGATCAGATGTGGAGCTTCCACAGAAAATGCAGCAAAGGAGATCAGGGAGAGACAAGAGGCGAAGACTAGAACAGGGCGAGTGCTGAGAATCACAATACACATTCCAAAGAATAGTCAGACATAGTAAATATCAAAAAACACAAAAGGCAGTCAGAATAAACATGGCAAGGCATGAAACATGAACAATGCTAAAACAGAACATGAGCAGAAGCCAGAATCACAACACAATAATCTTTAAGAGATTATTATGCTACTTAAATCGCACTACAGCTTTATGCTATCTCAAGATAACAACACTCCAGCAGAGCACCGGACCACTCCTCATTTTAAGACCAACACGCGCTCAATTTTGTGCAAAGCAATAGCAATTTACGCAGCATAGACGCTGAATGGGAAAATGGTATCTGCGTCGGTCGGAAAGTAGCAAAGACACTTACACTTTGTGCTGAGTGTTAGCTAGAGATCTTTGGCTTGAACACCAGTACAATGGATTTAAAACTAAACATAATATGCTTGAAATTTGGACTTTCTGCTTTACAGCTTTTTCAAAAATACTGTAAGAATTAGTGCAATTTATACACTTTGACAATTTTAAGGAGTCAAAGATAACCACCAGAGAATGAGTTCTTTACCTGGTGATGTTCTGCCATTGCCACTGTCTTCAGTTTCTACTTGTTCTTGGGGTGTTTTGCCCTCAGCCAGTGAAATACCAACACATTCTCATCCCGGATTGGTCATAAATTAAAGCTATTCTTACCTTTCTGGGATGTCGCACAGCACTCAGTAAAAATTTCAACATGAACAACTCCGCCTCCCTCCAAAGTCCTACCCTCCTCCCCCCGATTGCCAGACTTCTCCAACGAAAAAAAAAAAATTAACTGATATATGGTAGTTCGTCAGACTACAAAGGTACCTAAACGTTATGAGGGCATTTTATTTTATACCACATATAGAATTAAATATTATTTAATTACTGTTTGTTGGTTTTCGCTAACCGGTGCCTCTGAATCTGACTCCATTGACCCGTTTCAACTCACTTCCTCGCGCTGCATGCTATATATTTTTTTTTGGTAGGAGGGTGAAACGGGTCAGGGGAGTCAGATTCAGAGGCACCGGTAAGTGATAACTAACCAACAGTAATTACGTAATATTCCATTCTATATGTGGTATAAAAAAATGCCCTTGTAACCTTTAATTATGCTACCTTTGTAGTCTGACAAACTACCCTTTAACATTATTATTGTAATCATAGCATTTCAGCACCCATTTATTTACAGTCAGATGCTTCATTTTTTTTCTGCCAGAGAGGCGCGTGACTCGCAAGTGGTGACAGGCATAGGCAACTGGAAGGGCCGCTGCGACGGATGACAGACAGAAAGCTCGGCAAATCATTTTTTTTCGGACTGAAGAAAATAATCGGTCAGACTTATCAGAAATATATGAGAATGGAATATTACATTTTAGTGTGCCATACGCTTATTGGGAGCATTTTAAGATCACAAAAGAAAAGTGTAAAAATGCCAGAAAGGTGAGAATTGCTTTAACGCTACCTGAACTAACGTTGATATACGAGGCAGAAGGAAGCTTTTGGCACCATTATTTGAAGGTTAGGGTTAGGGGTTAAGGTTCGTTTTACACTGGCGTCAATAAAGGATGCTAAAAGCGACCTTTTATTTTGTATATCGGCGCTTGGTCAGGTAGCGTCAATATATGACACGTCGAGATGAGGGCTCGAAATACATGCTCAGCTGGATTGACGTCAAGGTAAGGTGATTGACGTCACCATTAAAAGATCATTCTGCTTCTTTGCTGTTTAAAAGGTTGGGTCATTATCCATCTACACTAGGATACATCTTGCTGGATCTGTCAGCAGTCACACCATTAATAAATACTATAGTACCACTTCCTTTGCCAGCCATTCAGTTCAGAATTATTGGCACTCTTTTGTAAAATTCAGCCCAAATCAGATGTGAAAAACATGTCTTCATTGTTTATCTTCATGGTCTTTCATTCGAAATATTCAAAAAACCCCACCTTTATGTTTACATAATTTAATGAAACAATAAATTCTTATCATGCAACAAATTTGTGTCCACAAAAATATGTGCTCCACAATAATTTACACCCTTTTATTCAATATTTTGACCAGCCTGCCAACTCTAAGATAAAAATTTTGCGTACTCTCCAAGAATGCGTGATGAGGTTGGTGAACACATAGCATGGGATCTGAGAACATTCTTCCATACTGAATTTCTCAACGCTAAGTCGACAGTTATGGACTTTCTTCTTCAACTCATCTGAAGTTCTATGGGATTTAGGTCAGGGGTCTGTGATGGCTGTGATAACACAATTATTTGTT
The DNA here is from genome assembly GCA_029721435.1 of Gymnothorax reevesii. NCBI lineage: Eukaryota > Metazoa > Chordata > Actinopteri > Anguilliformes > Muraenidae > Gymnothorax > Gymnothorax reevesii. The sequence continues at coordinate 22,627,252 of CM056581.1, forward strand.
GGTCGGAGAACAATTTTTGTGCAGATTTTGAGGTGTGCTTCGGATCCAAGGCCTGCCGTAATGGGCAGTAGCTTGGCCGTCAAGAGCAGCGACCAGAAAGAGAGAGGGAGACGAACAGCACGGATAAGGCACAAAAACAAAGAGAGGTACACACCTCCAGTAAAAGCTTGCGCTCCCAAGGATGAATATAAGTCCGCAAAATTAGAGAAGAGAAAACTCCTAAAGAGAAGTGACTCCTATAATACTAGGAAGATATAAAGTCACACAGAAATTGACGAGAAGTATCTTAGGCCTAAGTGCTCGCAACAAACAGACACTCTAGCGATGGGCATGGCGAACCCCCGACCATATATATAGCAGTTGCATAAATATATATAGCAGTATATATAGCAACATATAGCAGCAGTTAAGCAATTCAATTGTGCTTAAAATGTAAAACAGTGAATGAACCGCAATGTGAAGTTCAGTAGCCTATGGTGTAATCCCATTCCGCTAATCAACGAGATGAGAAAAAATTACACATTTTATTGGGTTTGTTGGCTGTGGCTATATATATTTCTTTCTTATGGAAGAGGCTAGTCAGGCTGACTTCCTTAGCAAGAGCATCAGCTATGGTTCTCGTAGCTTTGGGAGACACCGGCAGGAAAACTTTGCCTAAAACCTACAAGCTGCAGTGAGACTGCTCGCAATGTAATGGAAATGCACCTGTTAATACTGTTTCAAATTAACCAGCTTAATTAACTCCGTTCACTTTACCAGTAGTGGACAAATACAACATGATCTTAATGTTCGCCTCCAAATCAATGCTTGTTGGTGTTAAGGAATATGTCGTAATGCAAACTGTCTTCATGAAAATGCTTGCAACTTAAGAGTGAATGCACACAAAAATCGAGCAAGAGGGGTTTATGAGAAGCAATGGATGAGTTTTACAGGGTTCTGGGTTTATTTTTCAATTCGTCGAATTTTGTGAGAAAAACAGGATTTTAGAATTTCGCTAGAAATTTGGGTCAAATACACTGGCCTGAAAAATTCGCTTTCTGAAGCCAAATGGCACATTTTCCTCACTTAAAAATACCTAATTTGCACCAAACAGACATCAAACAATTAATCTATGACAGATTCCCAGTTTCAGAGGATTTTCGTGGCAGCTAATTAGTGCATTCTCATGGAGTCAAATAACAGCAAGGTGGTTTACCGTGAAAACTAGAATGGCTGTAGTACTGGGGGCAGTGATTTTCATTGCTTCAAAATCAGGAGGTACAACCTTGAAACATATTTAAAACGTATCAAATCATTTTTTTGGCATCTTAAGCGAGCGCCTTAGAAATTGCCCATGAACCCGGCCCAATTCTGTCAAATTTCTTTGGTGAGTACCATTTACTTGACCCTTTTGTTTTTAAGCGAAGCACGAAATCCCCAATAAAACACAATAACAATATTATAAAAAACAAACAATAGTTTGGTCTGACTTATTTTCCCAGAATGCTCACTCACCGGCAATTCTGGAGGGATTCATTCTCAGCTTAGACATTCTTTGGCGTTGAAAATACCAGAACGAAGGGTTCGTTATGCATTATTCACATGTCCAGCAGCAGAATTTCATAATGCAGGAAATCTCAAAAACCATCTCCAGACAAAAACGATCCACAGCTATTTTCAGAGTTAGAACCTCTGGAATCTAGTCTCTAACTGAACTCCTGAAAGTGTTCTGCGATGAATCCCGAAATAATCGAGTCTCCATTTGAAACGCACAGCTAAGCTCGATTGTATGGCAGACTGTCAAATAAGCCTGTCAATTTTCAACCCTTGCGTGACATGTATCGCACAATCGTTTCATTCACTAGAAATGGTGTACGCTCCGAAATAGTTGGTACAAAGTGTAAATTGTGAATAAAATCAAAACGCAGTGACTTTCAAATAACACCTGCCAGTATGTTATTCATACAAAACAGAGATAACACAGCAAACTGAGAAACTGAAACTGAGAAATTCTCAATTTCATCCACAAAATGAGTTCATTTCAAATTTCATGGCTGCTACGGGTCTCAGAAAAGTTGGGACAGGGGCCTGTATACCATGGTGTAGCATCCCCTCTTCTTTTTAACACGGAGTGGAGGCGTCGGGGCATTGAGGAGACAAGTTTCTTGAGTTTAGCCATTGGAATTTGATCCCATTCTTGTTTAATACAGGCTTCCAGCAGCTGGAGAGTTTTGGGTCTCCTTTGACGGACTTTTCATTTAATTATGCACCTTATGTTTTCAATCGATGAAAGATCAGGACTGCAGGCAGGCCAGTTCAGCACACGGACTCTACTACTATGAAGCCATGCTGTTGTATTAGCGGCAGTATGTGGTTTTGCATTGTCCTGCTGAAATGCACTAGGCCTTCCCAGGAATAGATGTCGTCTGGAGGGGAGCATATGGCGCTATAAAACCCTTATATACCTTTCAGCATTCATGGTGCTTTTCAAAACATGTGTCCCACACCATATGCACTAATGCATCCCCATACCCTCAGAGATGCTGGCTTTTGAACTGAATGCTAATAACAGGAGGGGTGGTATTTCTCCTCTTTAGCCCGGAGGACACAACGCTCATGATTTCCAAAAAGAATGTCAAATTTGGACTTGTCCGACCACAGGACACTTTGCCCACTTTGCTACAGTCCATTTTAAATGAGTGTTGGCCCACAGAACGCAGCGGCGCTTCTGGATCATTCTCAACACTGGCTTCCTTTTTGCATGATAGAGTATTAGGTGGCATCTGTGCGGACTGTGTTTACAGACAGTGGTTTCTTAAAGTATTCCTGGGTCCATTTAGTAATGCCAATGACAGAATCATGCCGGTGAGTGATGCTGTGGCGTCTGAGGGCCCGAAGATCACAGGAATCCAGTAAAGGTCTTCGGCCTTGTCCCTTATACACAGAGATTTTTCCAGTTTCTCTGAATCTTTTGATGATGTCATGCACTGCCGATGAGACCTTCAAAGCCTCTGCAAATTGATGCTGAGGAACATCTGTACTATAATAGCCGAGTGGGCTCTGTGTGCGTGTGTGTGTGTGTGTCCGGCCACTCAGTGCTCAATTCCATGGGGCGCGTATCTGCAGCATACCGCGAGCGACGCTATTTGGCTCCGTCTTGCAGGTGACTGTGTCTGGCCAATCAGTGCAAGACTCCGCCGGGCGCGTATCAGTGCCTGATTCCACCGGGTGCGTATCTGCATGATAGCGGGAACGACGCTATTTGGCTCCATCTTGCAGGCGACTGTGTGCAGCCAATCAGAGCTAGACTGCGCCGGGCGCGTAGCTACAGTATAATGTGAACGACGCTATTATAATTTAGACATACTGGGGGAATCCCTGGGAATCCCCAGGAGAGGGGGATACCGGGGAATTTGGCTATTTCACTGCTTGGCTCCTTGCAGGCGACTTTGTCCGGCCAATCAGTGCTAGACTCCGCCGAGCGCGTATCAGTGCTAGATTCCACCAGGCGCGTATCTGCAGCATAACGTGAGTGACGCTATTATAATATAGACATACAGGGAGAATCCCTCAGTACCGCCCTCTCCTGGGGATTCCCCCTTTTGAACCCAAGCCAAGTCATCCACAGGAGTCCCGAATCCCAAAAAAACAGATGCCAGGCTGCAAGAGAAAGTAGCGTGTAATCTACAGCATAACATGAGCAACGCTATTATGCTCCATCTTACAGGTGGCTTTGTGTTCCACTGAGCGTGGAATGTCAGTGCTGCGTATCGCCCTTAATAGTTACTTAGTTTTAGCTTCTATAAAAACATTGGTCGCATAACAGCCACTTTGTTGTTTATGGAAACACCATAGCAACATGATGACATCTTAGAGGTGCGTGTGATGACATCATAATGGTACACAAAGTTACATAAAATAGAACCCGTAGATCCCCACGGGCAGAGTGCTAGTTGTTTTTAAAGTATTCCACTATTTTTTTACGCGAGCCTTCACAGGTTGGAGAGCCTCTGGCCATCTTTACTTCTGAGAGACTCAGCCTCTCTCAGGCATCCCTTTTATCACCAGTCATGTTACGCACCTCATTCCAGTTAATGTAATTACTAGCTTAATGTTCTTTCAGCTGATTCTCTTATTTATAAATTGCTTTATCAGCCCTTTTTTGCCTATGTCCCAACTTTTTTGTGACCTGTTGCAGCCAGAAAATTTGAAATAAGCTCATTTTGTGGATAACAATGTAAAATGTCTCAGTTTAAACATTTGAAATGTTATCTTTGTTCTTTTGTAAATAACATATTGGCTTATGATCTGAAAGTCATTGCATTTTGATTTTTATCCCCAATTTACACTTTGTCCCAACTATTTCAGAATTGGGGTTGCACTATCATTGTATTTCATGGTATTGTTGTTATGTTTTATTAGGGATTTCGCGATTCGCTTCAAAACGAAAAGGTCAAGTAAACGTTCACTCACCAAGCAAATTTGACAGAATTGGGCCGGATTCGTGAGCAATTTCTTAGGTGCTCGCTTAAGGAGCCAAAAATATCATTTGAGATATTTGAAATATCATGTCTCAACGCTGCACATCCTGATTTTGAAGCAATGAAAATCACTGCCCCTAGTACTACAGCCATTCGAGTTTTCACGGTAAACCACCTTGCTGTTATTTGACTTCAGGAGAATGCACTAATTAGCTGTCACGGAAATCCTCTGAAACTGGAAATCTGTCATAGATTAATTGTTTGATGTCTGTTTTGTGCAAATTAGGTGTTTTTAAGTGAGGAGAAAGCGTTGTTTTTTGGGCCGGTGTATTTGACCAAATTTCTTGTCAAGGACCAGTGAAATTCTAGTATCCCGTTTTTCTCACAAAATTCTACTCAAATTTAAAGGGTTCTGGGGTTTATTTTTAAAACTCACCAATCACTTCTCATAAACTCAAATTAGAGTGGGTTGATTTTTTTACAGTGGCCACTATTTTGCTTGATTTTTACATGCATTCACTCTTAATTGTCTCCTCGCGTAAATTACAATACCTTCACGCTTCTAGCAATGAACAGCAAAAAGTGTAATAAAAAAATGAGATTGCCCTCATTAATTGAATAACCCAAATTAATTTAGGACAGTTACAGCCAATCCACCGTTTTAGATAAGGCACTGCGTTGCAGTGCAGAAGTGTCTATCACGTTGTGGGTTCAGGCCCCGTTTGTACCGACCAGCAGTGGTCGACAGCTTTTTCAGAGTAGCGCACAATTGACTATAGTGCTTCAGGGTTTCAAATTGGGAAGAGACTGCCAGGAATGGGAAATAAAATAAATAGCTTTGTTTTTCACTCAAACGCCTCCTGTTGGCCAGACGGGCGCTCTTCAGGAAGATTCTAAGTCTGTTCATGTCCGGGTATCCTCCGCCCTTGTTCTGAACTTGCGAAGATTCAACCAATGAGTGTATAAGAAGCGGTGGGTGACAGGCACGTGCTTCCGAAGAGAGCCGTGAACGGTCTTCACTCTCCTGAATTGGCAACAAGTGGTCGCAAACGAGCAAGCCTTGTACATAGTTTCCCAATTGGGCATTCCAGATTCGGATGGGATTGGAGATGCCAAATTTACTTACTAAAAAAAAAAAAAAATTCTTGCTAATGATGATCTAGGAAGGAGCTAAACTCATGTGCAGCGTAATTTTCAACCTCGATTTTGATATTCAGCGTGAGCTGACCGTTACAGTTAATAGCTGAATTTCTCTTATATGTACAAATGACCTTTGTGAAAGTTCAATTCAGGGAAATCGCGTATGCGCAGAGTGTAATTACGAAGGGGCTTATTGTTGCACACAAATTTTTGAGGAAAAAATCACCTCAACTGTCTTTATCTTTCAATAATTTAAAGGGGAATTCAGGGCTAAATCATAATGCTGTTTTATACATTCATAATTACTAAATAAATATTGTAAAGTACAAAAATGTGGAATTTTTGTTTCCGAAGACGAGATTAATGAGGTTTTATTCCCTCAATTAGTTGTCGTCTGCTTCAACGGTTGCCTGATAATGACGTAACGTCGCCCGAGAATGATGACCGTCGCCCTTCGCTCACAGGTATGCACTGTTATTGTGTTGGATAATGTGATTTTCCCAGTCCATTATTTTATGACAAAGAATTGTTCAATATGGCCCATTGGCTAGTTGCACGAGATGGCGTTAAGTACTTTCTGAAATACACAGGGTTGCTTCAGCATTAACGGTTTGCTTCTGTCATTTATCAGTCTATATCAGATGCTGAGCAGATGACAGGTATATCAACCCGGATATGTGATTTTTGCTATCGCCGATATTCCCAGGATTTGGCTTAATTAACCATGAATGAATTTCGCAAGATTTTTCTTGATTACCCGTGACTGATGTTTATTTCCAGCCGTTCTCACTCATGACTGATGAACTGGCTTTAAGCGATAGACAACAAATGTGAAAATATCTGGTAATTAATGTGTAAATATTCCATAATGTTGAAATGCTATTTCATACATCTGACATTCAATTGACGCATATTTTAATATTGTCGAAACTTCATTTACCTCGCCACTCGGCGTCAGTTACGCTCTCAGGGCCATCACTTCTGTAACTATGGTTAGCTGAGTACATCTAAGAAGACCATAACAATGTAGCAGAAGGTAGTTGCATCAGAAGTAAAGAAGTAGATTAGAAGTAAATTCACTACAAAACCGAAACAACAAGCATTGGAACAAAACATCAAAACATTTTGTTTTAGTTTATTATTAATTCCGGAGACTCATTTGATCAATGCCTACATGCCAGTAAGTGACAAACAATTTTCTACTCATGTATGATAATGGTCTTTTGCAGAACTTTTGTAGGTTTTTTTTTGTATATACTGCATTTAAGCATAAAGCTGATGTGCTTGCAAAAGAAAGGTTATCAAACGGTGTAAATAACATGAGAAGACTTGATGATCTTTTCTAAATAACCTTTAAGACTGAGCGAAAGTTGATCTCTACTGAGGCATTTTGAATTGGGTTTCTCCTTGGTTTTTTTCCAATTTGCTTTTCTGCCTCTGACACACTGAATTGTATCTGGCACCAAAGAGAGAGCGAGAAAAGCAGCCTGTACATCGGTTTGTTCTCGAGCTAAGCGCCGGGCCAGCTCATTCACATGCACAGGCTTACCTTTGTTGAAACAGCTGCCCACAAGGACCCTTGCAAAATCAATTATGAAGTCAGTGCACAAACCCAGATGAACAATTTATAAAGCATCGATTTTTTTTTCTCTTTCTTCACTGTTGGGGATGTGTGGGGGAGAGTAGCTCATGTTGTAAGCAGGGGATGAAGATGTTTGAATGCACCACGTGTGGAAAATTTGCTGCGGTACAATGAAAAGAAAACGAGAAAATGGTCGAGAATCACATTTCTGATAGGAAAATGTGCTTTGGAAAACAGAATGAACTAAAACTATAAAATTAATCATTTTTCATTTCTTATGAGAAACAACAAGAATGTAGTTATTATGATGGTCACTATTATTCTTTCTACAGATCACAAAGCAAAGAATGTATGCTTTTCATCCACATTGAATTGAGGTCTGCTTTTAAGCCTTAGCCTTGTTACCAACATCGTCTCATCTGCCCACTTCCTGCTTAATTCCTTCTCCCTCCAGGAGTTGCTATGCAACAGTTTTACCACAGGTGTAACTAACAGTACAGTGCCAGGCCTTAGCCCTGTTGCTTGGCAGCGATCAAATTTCTAAACAGATCGCCCTCTTATTCAGTGAGCAAAAGCAAATAAACAAAGATCAAAAATCCAATCAATCTCTGTCTATAGTAAACTTACAGGGGACTAACAGTGATAGTATGGAAATATGAGCAGAGCATTCCCCTCTGCGTATTGACATTGATCCAAGCCTGTTTACCAACATAGTGAAATAACTCATTTTTAACAAAGGTCTTGAAGGTGTTTGGTCTTACCTTTTTCAATCAGGATGATACTGCACCTGAATTTTCATTCTCGATATTCCTGGTTATTCTTCAGGCTAAAGCACCCATAGAAACAATGTTTGCTATCTCCATCAAAGAGGTTATGTGGTCATATTTGTTGGTTTGTTTATTAGTTAGCTGGCAGGTTTACAAAAACAAATGCATAGATTTGCTGAAGAATTCAGATTTTTTTTTTTTTTTTTTGAAGAAATCTTCCCCATTGCAAAATTGGTCATTTTTGGTCACACCTTCACAAATACATAACAATCTGAAATGAAAAAATTAATAATCACTACCCCCCAGCCCCGCCATTTTATCTCACTAATGTCAAGAAAATATCACTAACTTCATTTGGATCTGGATATCTTTCTGGATCCAGGGAGTCACCTTTGGTAAAAGTATGGCCAGTACACAAATGTATTGCAAAGTAACTAAACGAGGTAGTGTGTGCCAACTTTCACTAAATTATTGCTGAGATGATACAGATTCCTGTTACAGAAAGAGAACAAAAATATTGACAATGTTTTGCAGGGTGTTAACAGGGGGACCGGGGGTTGTTCAGCCTTGGCAGAGGTTTGCAGTCTGAGATTGCTCATTACTGACAGTTTTGCATAGTTTCTCTTTATTTTGAAACTTAGACATCTTTCATGAATGCATAAAATATAATGAGGGAAACTAGTATCCTGCATACAGTCATGTATATATCCTTTTACATTCCAAGGCTAATAGACTGTGGTGTATTATGTACAGAGGGTGATATATTCCAAACAGGTATAACTCTGCATTCAGTGTAGCTGACCACCATACATACAGATCAGAATTTTAGATTTCTTTTTTAAATTCTTTAGTTTTTTTCTCTTATCCCTGCAACCCACCCCCATTTTGGGGGTCAACTGAAATTTCAATGGACCCTACACCCACCCTTTGAATCCCATGACAGCACCCTACACCCATATTTACATATGAAAAAAGACAGTGACATAAATAAAATTATAAATATAAACAAAAATGAATAAATTGAAATGGGAATTATAGCTAAACATGTACCATTATACACATCATAATTATATACATGTATAAATACAGTAGTGTTCAAAATAATAGCTGTCCAATGTGACTAACCAGATTAATCCAGGTTTATAGTATATTTTTTATTGCTACTTGGCAAACAATTTACCAGTAGGTGCAGTAGATTCTCAGAAAATCAACAAGACCCAGCATTCACAAAATGCATGCTCTTAAGGCTGTGCAATTGGGCAATTAGTTGAAAGGGGTATGTTCAAAAAAATAGCAGTGGCTGCCGTTGACTTTACTAACTCAAAACTATTTTGTACAAACTTTTTTGTTTCTCGCATTTAGCAATCCTGTGAATCACTAAACTAATTTTTAGTTGTATGACCACAGTTTTTTTATAATTACTTCACATCTGTGTGGCATGGAGTCAACCAACTTGTGGCACCTTTCGTTGTTATTCCACTTGAAGATTCTTAAACAACATTCCACAATTTATTTAGTCCTTGGTTTTGCTTCAGAAACAGCATTTTTTGATGTCAACCCACAAGTTCTCCATTGGATTAAGGTCCGGCGATTGGGCTGGCCACACCATAACATTAATTTTGTTGGTTTGGAACCAAGATTTTGCTCGTTTACTAGTGTGTTTGGGGTCATTGTCTTGTTGAAACACCCATTTCAAGGGCATGTCCTCTTCAGCACAAGGCAACATGACCTCTTCAAGTATATCGACACATGCAAACTAATCCATGATCCCTGGTATGCGATAAATAGGCCCAACACCATAGTAGGAGAAACATGCCCATATCATGATGCTTGTACCGCCATGCTTCACTGTCTTCACTGTGTACTGTGGCTTGAACTCAGAGTTTGGGGGTCGTCTCACAAACTGTATGCAGCCCTTGGACCCAAAAAGAACAATTTTACTCTCATCAGTCCACAAAATGTTCCTCCATTTCTCTTTAGGCCAGTTGATGTGTTCTTTGGCAAATTGTAACCTCCTCTGCACGTGCCTTTTTTTTTTTTGCGGGGGATTCTTGTAAATAGATTAGCTTCACACAGACATCTTCTAACTGTCACAGTACTTACAGATAACTCCAGACTGTCTTTGATCATCCTGGAGCTGATCATTGGCTGAGTCTTTGCCATTCTGGTTATTCTTCATCCATTTTGATGTTTGTCTTCCATTTTCTGCCATGTGTCTCTGGTTTTGCTCTCCATTTTAAGGCACTGGAGATCATTTTAGCTGAACAGCCTATAATTTTTTGCAATTTTCCCCACTCCAATCAACGTTTTAATCAAAGTACGCTGTTCTTCTGAACAATGTCTTGAACAACCCATTTTCCTAAGGCTTTCAAAGAGAAATGCATGTATAACAAGTGCTGGCTTCATCCTTAAATAGGGGCCAGCTGATTCACACCTGTTTTTTCACATAATTGATAACCTCACTGATTGAATGCCACACTGCTATTTTTTGAACACACCCCTTTCAACTAATGGCCCAATTGCACAGCCTTAAGAGCATGCGTATCATGAATGCTAGGTCATGTTGGTTTTCTGAGAATCTACTGCACCAGCTGGTAAATTGTTTGCCATGTAGCAATAAAAAATATACTAAAAACCTGGATCAATCTGGTTAGTCACACTGGACAGCTATTATTTTGAACAGTACTGTATATACTCATGATTTAACATTCAAACACTGATACATCATATATTAAAAGACTCATACACATTTGCTTGTTATTTTCATTCCCATCCCATTCCCATTCCCAGATAAAATTTCTTGGCGAAGGCTCATCTTTGAATATGACTGGCATTTCAAGATTTTTTATTTTTTTTGCAACTTGGGTTTATTTATAAAAAGATGCTCAGATTTTTGTGCGCTCATACGTATTTCTCTGAAAGAATCAAGCCCTTTCATTTGAGCAAACACTACTGTTTTGCTGCAAAGACTGCTCTATTTTTTTATATTTTTTGCGACTATCATTTGAGCAGAAAAGCTTACAGGCAAGGAGGCCGGGGGGGGGACCACGTCTGTTCAGCTAGCTGATGTAGCAAACAGGCTTCAGAAATGAACACTTAACTGCGTATAACATTTTTGCCCTAAATGCACAGTTAGGTTATAATCATTCTTCTCTGTACAATGCTGTCATTTCAAAGGCTAGCTAATGCAGTCTAAATATTCTTTGTTCCTAAATGGAATTGCCTGGAGAGATCTTTATTGCCATATCATATAAAGCCTGGAATTTAGCCTGACTGGTGGGTTAGAGAATCATTGCTGTTGGTTCTTGTACAGAACACGGCAGCGCCCATCTCCATGGCAGAGTTGTTTTGCTGGCAGGCATTGAATTGATGGAAAGCTTTGGTCTCACTGCAGCAGAAATGGAGAGACTTCTTGAGTGGTAAGCCACAGAAGGAAAAGGGAACAATGACCAGGAAAAAATGTATGTGACGCTAACTAATTATGAACTATATAAATTACAAAAATGAGTGAATAAAATATATTGATTACACATCATTAATTAGACAAATGTCATCATATCTGAGTGACACAACAGGCAATTTAGGCAAACGTTGCCGCTGCCTGGGCATCCAAATCTCCCCACCATAAGGAGCACACATTTTTGGTGCAGATCATACATTATTATTATTATTAGTCTTAGGATAAGCAGTAGCTGTGTGTATTTATTAATTTTTCTTCATTTATTCATTAATTTATTGTAAATGGCAAATATTTAGATTGTTTGACTCCTGCAGGTCTCGCTGTAAGGTAATAATTTCCCTTTGTACTGCGAGTTATCAAGTTATTTGCTGGGAGTGCATGGCAGCATATTAAATGTCTACATTTTGACAAGAAAGAGCAAATATGGTTTATTCTTCATCAATACAGGGCAAAAAAGACCAAAAAAACAATAAGCATAAATATTATTCCAGTGGCAACCTAATGAAACGTCATTCTAGTTTTCCTTCTTGGAGGACATTGAAGCAGAATGGTTGATCGGAGTTTGGCTCAATTTTGCAGTTGGCACAAACCGAGTGCGACAGGCTCTGGGTCAGTAACGAATAACAGGCAGACAGGGCCACTGCTGTCAGTTAGTTGACTACAACCTCACCATCTGCTCCCTGATCTTTCAAGTCTCCTAATTGATTGTCAGGTCACATTCGCCCCGGTGAAATTGTTTTGTATTCTGCCCATTCGATCTGACAGGGCAGTTTGCCGCTGACGCAAGAGAGACTGCCAAAGAAAAGTAAAGCAGGCTGCTTCACTTCATGGAGGAGAAAGAAATCTGCTCTATATTGATTTTCCTTCATACTTCATTCAGGTCCACTCTTCAAGCCGCTCTGCTCACCGTTTATTAATATTTTATTTATTTTGTTTGAGTGCTGTTAGTGCTGTTCATTGCCAGCTCTGACAACATATTGGATGAGCACACCCGAGAAACCTCTGCAATAAACAATAAAGTAAACAAAATTCCAATAAATGTTTAAATAATTAATGTTAAAGAAGTTTGGGTAGATCAATTCTATAAAGGCTTGTCTCAAACTTTCAGAGAAAAACTTTGACAAGTTGAGCCTTTATGTTTTTACTTGCGAAGAAAATTTCTACAACTGCAACTAAACAATGGCATGGGGACAGAGTTAAAGCGGCAGTAGGCAATATTACTTCAGAATAATTTTGGTTGGTATGACTAATTTTGGCTGTTATATATCACTGATTATATTTAATTGAGGGGTTCCTTCAGAAAAATTTGAATCTGTGAGTGCCCAAAAATTTGTACTTAATGTTTTCAGAAACTGGACCAGTCTGAATCAAATGACCAATCAGGGTTAGCTATAGCAAGTAACAATCACAGCATTGATTCAATCACGCACACAACAAATTCAGCATTAAGAAGGGTCACCAGTCTGAATCAAATAACCAGTCAGAGTTAACTAGCATGTAATCATCACAGAAAATCAGTGTAAATAATGGTCACCCAGGTTGTACGTCTCTTCTTTTGGCAGAGCATGCAGAAGTTGTGTCAGGAGCTATTGTTATGGTAACTTGCTGAATTCGCAATATCTCCTTTGCCTAAAATGGCGTATCATAAAACACGAACCAAAAGATGGAAGACTTTGGAGAAGAGACAAAAAATGTGCTTTGCAGGGGCGAAGGCAATACCTCTCAGCCCCGACACACTGAATCAAAGGTGAAGGTGTTTGAGCCAGAGAAAAAGGGTCATTGTGGTACAAAGCCTGGATGAGGCACGCCTGCCCACCAAGGCAAGTACACATGCAAAAGCAAGTTTCTAACCCAAGCGGTTTGAGAGAAATGGCCCAGACAAAGTTTTAAATGTGAAGGTCACTGAGCCGATGTCAAAGGTCACTCAGGTATGAAACCTCGACAAGCCACGCCTACCCTCTAAGGCAAGTACACATATGCAAAATCAAGTTCCTAACCCATGTGGTCACAGAGAAACGATCCAGTCAAAATTTTACCGCCTGCCACCTGTCTGCAAAGAGGATGACAGTACTCCTCTGCCCTTTAGTCAGGGCTGAGGGGTAAAAAGGTGAAAGTAAGAGGAGATCACACAAGGGTTAATATCTGAGGCATTTCCTAAATGGCAGCTGCAGGAGTGTAAGGGGCGGAAAAGCGATGCAGAGGTCGACCAATTCAACCTTGACAAGTAAGTGCTAAAAGTGACACATCAACTAGTCCCTTTTAGCAGGGTTAACCAAGCCAGCTAAATTTAGCTAATTGAGCAAAAAAAAAGACTGCAGACATGTTGCAAGCAAATGTGTGGCAAGCACGAAATCTACTGCCCTGGAGCACAGCAAATGCTTGACTACCCATCTTATTTTGCTTGCTGATATTATGCTCCTGTTGCAGTTACTAGAAAATTGCTGGTGAGCCAGTCTTTTAACATCTTTCCACTTATTCCACGAATCTGTGCACTAAATTAAGTCTGATATTCAGCATTAAATGTAATATTGGCACAGGTGATAACATTGTGTCCAATGGGTAATGAGCTGGCTTCGAGTGACTCATTTGATGTCTGCTCACTTACTCCATCCAAGCCACACTGGAAGATATGTGCAGTGGTGTATAAAGTATTTGCTCCCTTCCCAATTTACTCTATTTTTGCTTAGACGAATGAATGTTGATCAGTGTTTAACTAATTGTAATTTTTGAAAAAAATTAACCACATTTTCAACTTATATAAATTCAGTTACGTGAGCCCTAACAAGTTTATGTAAAGAAACTTTTTTTTTTTGATTCCTTAGAGACCTACACACATCTGCTGCGAACTTCCAAGATCACAGAATTATTAAAAGAGCGACTGTTCGTATGTAATGAATTGGTTGGGCTCGTGTAGCGAGCGCAACAGGAATGACTGGATTCAGGAGTGACGGTAAGTAGAACTTTGTTCTACTTTTAATTAAAATAACAAGGATGACAAAACTGGAACAAATAACTATACAACCACAGGAAAAGTAACAAGGAATACAGAGATATATATTTTTTACTTATATATTTATATAAAAGTAGAGTAAATATGAGTACAAACAAGCGAGCGTTAACAAAAGAGACTTTACAATGAACTATGGGGGACAGTGGCATATTTAAGAGAAATGGCTAATGAGATAATATTTAACAGGTGAAGATAATGGGGAATATAGGAGAGCTAGGGCAGCCCAGTGATTAGTACTCTGGTGAGCGGGAGCATTGCGGGCCCGACGTCACATAGTGACAGTAATACCTGCGCTATTCCGCTCAATATAATGAATGCAAAAGACAGCTCACGTTCCCTCACACAATCTTTGAAGAAATGGTTCATCAACAGATCTCCTGTCACTAGAGGACCGACACAATAAGGAAGGGGGGACACAAGCTTGTGTAATATCCAATTTAAGCAGCTAAAAGGGTTCAAAACAAGCGGGAATTTAGTACGAATTCAGTCAAGCCCATCCTGACTTTGGTTCTTTGACATCACTGTCCTGGGAGAGCAAAAGCATTCCCCAGACTCTCATTGACTAAACCTGTTTAGAGATCTGTAAATCTCATGCAAAATGTGCCAGTTATGGGAAAATACCGAGAGATGGATCCTGCATTTGCTGCTTGCGGCCAAGGTGGACAGGCAATTTTTGAATATGTATTTTCAACAATTTGATCAGATTTTTCCCCTTGTTCATTGTAATATAATGAATATTTTTCGTGTGCAGCCAAAATCAGATGAGGGCACTGATGAGAAGCATCAAATCAGTTTTTTTGCTTTATTTGTCATAGATAATCCAAACAATTTTGATATGAGACTAATAACAACTTCAGAGAGATCAAGCTTTGTGTCAGTTCAGTCAGTCACGTGAGTCAGTTTGGTCACAAGCTCGTTTCTGTCCAATCATCCTTGACTTTCACTTCTTTCTCCCACGTGGTGAGCATTAATAACCATGGCAGCATTCATTCATTTATCTAGCTCCGTGCCCTATACACCACTCCCATTGCAGTCAGGTAAAAAATCTGCTTATCACCCGCACGGCTCTAGGACTCTTCATCCTCTGACTTTTCATCCCCAGACTTTTCTTTCCGGAATTTTTTGCCCCTGGCCTTTTCGTCTCTGGAACTTTGGTCCCCGAGGAAGTTTTGTTCCCTGAATCTTCATCCCTGGATTGTTCATCCCCAATAATGCTCTGCCCTCTTCCTGCATTATAACCCTAACTCTAAACCTATCCTTAACTCTTATATCATGGTGTTCCCTCCGTTGTCCATCCGGCCATCCGTCTGTGTTGTGATTCTGATTCCTGCATGTCATGTTAAGTTCTGTACCTGGCTCTGCCATGTTAAGGATTCTTGTGTTTAGTGACCACTGCCTGTCTGACTATTCTTAGGATTGTGTTTTGTGTTTTGGTTATTTAGATTTCCTGTTTATTATTTTTCATGTTTAGATCATTTAGTTTCCAAGCCATGTTTTCATTTCCATGCTTTGCACTTTGTCTCCCCTGTCTTGTCATGTGTGTATCTTTGCTCACGGTCCCTTGTCTTGTGTGCCACTCATTCGGGTGATTTATTGGTTTCTGGGTTTCAATCTTCTTTCATTATCTCGTGTTCTTCCTTCCTCTCTCTTTTACTGTCTTACTAACACATACTAACAGTTTATTGTTTTTGCTAAATACTAACCCACACTAACCTTGTATATTTGGACTAACTTACTAACAAGCACTTGGGATTGTATAGCTGCACTTACTAATTGACTAATGATCTCTCAGCTGTCGCCCAATTCTAGTCTCCGCCTCCTTGCCTATCCCTAATTATCTCTGCTGCAGTTTTCCACTTATATCTCATGCTTTCCTTTTCTTCAGACTATGCACTTTTAGTACTCTTTAACCGGAGCTGTTGTTTGTACTTAGGTTTGTCTTGTGATCCCTGTCTGCGTTTTGGCTACAGCCAAATTCATGTAATTAGTTTATCCCTCATGTGTCTCTCCCTAATCATTGTCACCATTGATTGCACCTGTTCTCCCTGGTCATGTGTTCTCCTGGGTGTGTATATAAGATGTCTGTTTGCTTCACACTCTTGTCAGATCGTTCTCCCTAGTTTTCTCGTGCCACGTTTCTCGCCTTGATCTCTCAGTGTTTATCTTTCTGACTGGACCGTCTTTGATATCGAGCTTTGCCTACTCCCTGTACTTTTGCCGCATTCTTGTTTTTTGACCTCTTTTGTCTGACTACGATTTTTTGTGATTGGTGCCCTGTGTATGACTCTGGATTTCGCCCTTTGGATTCTGATTTTGGATTGCGGACATTGTACTGTTGCCAGCTCTGTTGGGGGGTTTCCCCCTTCAGAAATAAAGCCTCCTTTTTGCATTTTACTGGTGTTTGCTCTTGGTTCATTTCGTAAAACCTCACAGTCTGCTAACAATGGTGGCACGTTTCGTTACCATTAGGGGATGAAAAGTCCTTCGGGACAAATAGCAAGGGGACTAAAAGTCCACGGATGCAAAATCCGGAGACGAAAAGGCCTGTAACCCTCTCTCACCTGCCTGGCCTCCTCGTTTATAAATTACACTCTTAATAGCAAGCAGCTTCTGTTCAATAATTTTATCAGGTTCAATAATTTAACTGTTGACAAGAACTCTGCTGGGGGTGGGTTGTGATCTCAGGGACTGTCTCTTGTCATGCTTGCTCACATTGTACCAGAGTGTCACTTGAGCAGAGTCACTGCCAAACTTAAAATCATGTCGTCCTGTAATATATGGTTAAATCTGATGTAAGTGTCCTGACTTAAATGACCATTAAATTCATTGAAGGAAAAGCATTATTCAAAACCTATATTGCCCATATGAAGAAATAATGGCTCCGCTAAACCAAATAACTCATCGTATCACCGTTGGCAGCAACAACTGCAATGAAACATTAGCAATAACTGACAATGAGTCTTTCACATCGCTGTGAAGGAATTTTAACCTAATCCTCGTCACAGAATTGTTTTAATTCAGCCACACAGGTATTAGCTGCCTGTTTTAAGTGATATATTCTCAATCTTATTCAAGTCAGGACTCCAACTTAGCCACTCCAAAACCTTTATTGTGTTACTTTTGCACCATTCAGAGGTGAATTTGCTTATGTGCTTTCTATTATTGTCTTTAAGCATGACCCAATTGCGCTTCAGGTTGGCCAGAAATTCATCTTCAGGTTTTTCCTTGGAGAGTGCAGAATTCATGATTCCATCTGTTACGGTAAGTTTCCTAAGTCCTGAACCAGCAAAGCAGCCCCAGACCATCACACTGTCACCTCTGTATTTGACAGTCGATATTATGTTCTCAAGTGTTTACGTTCGCAGAAAGACACCAGTAGCAAGCCTTGAATCAAATGACCAAGATTTATTAAATAGAAAAACAAATAAACATGGCACGTGGGCTAACAAAAATACCACAAGTGAACAGGATGGTTCTGGGGAAAGGGTGGGCACGAGGCCAACAAAAAAAAACTACACTTCAAAAGCTGAAAAATAATAAGAGGAAAAACTGCAGACTTAAGGGGGCACGAGGCCAACAAAAAACTACATTCAAAGAGCTGAACAGTTGGGTAATTTGAAGGCGATACAAAAACAGAGCATGAAATATGTGGCATGAATACAGGCGAGTAATAATCAGCAAGAAACTACGCAGCATGGAAACCAAAATGAACTGACTACCAACTGGAATGCCTCCACAGAATATAAAGAGACAAGGCTCGATCAGGAACGAAGAACATCTGGGCAGAACAGGGAGGGAACAAAGTATTAGCGAGAGACATATGACAAAGGCTTAATGACATAACAAGCCCATTAAGAAAATGACTGTGCTCAGCTAAGTACCAGTGAAGTATGCAGATCGAAGGAAGAGTGAAATAGTTACGCAGCAAAGTAAAGCAAGCTCTGAAATAATATCAAAGCAGGAAATCATGACAATTAACGCCCTATCTAAATAAGTAATGTTAGTAAAGTGTCTGTCGAAGAAAAACACCTCCCGTGAATGTTAGTGAAGACCCGAAACCAGAACAGCGCTGAAGGAAAGTGGAAATACCGCAGCCAGCCAATAGCGAAGAAGCAGCGCGTGGACTGGAACGCAGACATGAGGAGGATATCATTGGCAGTGCGAGACATGACCTGGAACAGGCAAAAGGAGGACAGAACATAACTCATGATGGAATGCTGTGTTAGCTTTATGCCTCATGTAAGGGACCAGTATTCTCACTTTTGGCTCATTAGCCTTCAGAATATTATCCCAAAAGTGTTGGGATCATCAAGTTGTTTTCTGGCAAATGTGAGATGAGGTTTTGTGTTCATTTTGATCAGTGGTGGTTTTCACCTTGCAGCTTTCCCATGGATGCCATTTTTGCCCATTTTGTCTCCTCTAATTGTGGAATCATAATTACTGGAATTTAGTTGGTCAGCTATTATGCTTCTATTATGGTTGATTCCAAGTTTTCTCCATTTGTAGATGATGACTTTCACCATGGTTTGCTCGTGTCCAAGAGCTTTAGAAATGACTTCATAATCATTTCCAGGCTGAGATGTCAACTACTTTGTTTGTCATCTGTTCTTGAATTTCTCTAGATTGCGGCATCATCTTTGCCTACTTCACATTTCCAGATAAGATCTATTTAAATGATGCTTCAATTGAACAGGGCTAGGAATAATCATGCCTGGATGTGTCTGTTGAAATTGAACCATATAACAAATTTTATTTCTTTAATTGGTTACCCCAGTTTTCTTAGTTACTTGTGGACATTCAATAACTCCAAAAAGCCTTTAAAGTGATTAGTGTGCCTGCAACATGTACAAGAAAGGACAAACCTCAAATAACAGGCCTCTCCGTCACAGATTTGATTGTATGCATAATTTAGGCGCCACCCCTGTCCTGCCTCCAATAACGGGTACCCAGTACACCATAAAAGCTGAATTAAGTCTCTTTAGAGCTTTTATTTAGTAATTTATTCAAAAGACCGTTATTGAGGATCCCTTTAAAACCTTTACTTCTTGATTTCTTTCTGAATAGTTTTATCAATTTAGCTATTTTGGGTATCCCAGAATTAATAAAGGACATATCCTTTCAGGGTATCTTCTGTGTGATAGTGAGGCCTTCACCGTGTGATTAAGACTAGTTAGTATATAAGCCTGTATTTATAAAGAAATTAAGAAATGATGGAGATGACAGATAGGCTACATTGACAATATAATTAGTAGGGATATTGTTGGGATGAAAAAAACAAATAATTAATTAATCCAATACTTTCTCTGAATTCCTGTTCCTGTTTGCTGTGTTACCTAATTTATTTTAGGATTGCACAGTCAAAATGTTCTCAGCATTCAAAAGAATAGGCTACATTTTTGATGAACTGGAGTTGCATACTCGTTGCTGCAACGCCATAATTATAAGTTTATTGAATTACCAACGCTTCTTATGGCAAAGCACTGGTAATTGAATAATTGAGTAAAATTGGATACTAGAACATGGTGAAAGTTTGATGCATGACATCCATGTAAAATCATTTAAAATACTTGCCATGCAACTTTCATGGTAGCAAAATCATTGATGTGGTCTTTATCGTACAGCCTCTGGAAAAGTTGAAGGAATATGAGATTGTATGAATGGCAATTATCAAATTACTAAGAAATGAAATCTAAACCTTCTCTTAACACCATCTTCAACAGCATTGAATACATAATTACTTGAAAAGATAATTTCAAGGAATTTCAGTTAGTGGCCTTGAATGCAATCTCACATTGTAGCCTTCCTCTTTGACGCAAGGCTAAATGTCGTCATCATTATTGGCAATGCAGCTAATTGGTAGCCAATATACTCAATAAATTAATTAAACTAAATGTCTGATTCTTGATCGGAAACTGGTTGAGAGTCTACCATAGTGCAAGTTATGTTGTATACAGAGTTTAATTTTTATTCACAGCAAACTTAACGCGCTGACCTGAGTCACAAAAACCACAGTTTCAAAAACGTCTTCTTAGGGGCAATGAAACTGATTGGACACTGACACAGAAAAAAACTGTACCGCTTTGTGAGCTACTAAGAATTCAGAAGCTTCAAAAGACATGAACATTTTATGTCACCATTAACCCCTCTGCAGAGTGGACATGGAGCTGCAAATTTATGCACGCAGTTACAATATTCTATCACTAGATGGCACTCCTGGATCAGTTATTGAACATTCACAAGCAAGCCGAGCTCGAAAACGGTTTAGAATATGGATGAGTTCACTCCCATCCCTGTTTTTTCAGGAGTTGCATGAAATAAACAGTGCCCTACCACGCTTGAGGGTCCTCAAGGACGGAGTCATCGCCAAATACTGAATTTATTTAATGTCAAATTTATACAAAAATGCTTTATAATTATTGGAATGAACAAAAATGTCAGCTGAGGGGAAATGGCCAGTAATTCTACAGATTGATCTTTGTGACTGAATGCATTAACATTAAGTTGCTCATCAGGAAATGTCAAAAGGAATGGGATTGGTGAAGTAATGCACTTTCAAGTGAGAAGACAGCTGGATAATAGCTGCGATGGAAAGTCCCAGGAGGAAAAGGTGAAGCTGGGCTGAAATCTGGTCGTTAGTGGCTGCGCTGTGTGTTTAACTGTTTTATCATGCAGTAGATCATCCTTGTTACTCACTTTATAATCATTTTGTCCACTTCACATCTTTTTGAAAATTTGGTCATGAAATCCCTTGCATTGCTCTTTTCATTTTCTCTTTTTCTTTTCTCCTGTCTTTCCCATGCTACTGATTTTTGGCAGCTGGGCATTTTGCCAGTTTATGCTCGCAAAAAGAGGGCAAGGGTTAGCCAATAGAACTTTTACATTTATGTGGTGTAATAGGCCAAAATATTTTTGCTTAGAGGGAAAGTAAAATGTTTTAGACCTCTATGTCAAGGAAAATTCAGGAAATAAAAAAGTAAAAGCATTAAATGGGACACAAATACTATATATGATATATATGATACCTAACCCCTTAACATAATGTAACACCGAAATTGCTAGTCTTACCTTGGTAGAAAACATGGCAGCAAATGAAATGATTGTACGCATTGAGCAATAAGTTTTCTTCTGGAAAACTTATCAAACTTACAGTATATATGGCCCATAAAGATATGCTTGTAATGTCAGTAGGAAAGTGAACTTGTGTCCACTAAAGTTCGGTCACACTCCCAGAGAAAGAGACGGAAAGAAAAAAATGTTAACATAAGCTGATAATTACCTGATCACTCAACATATTTTCACCTTCATGCATATTTTTCAATATGACTTGTCAGCCATTAAGACCGATTAAGGCAGTATTTGGACGTATTTTCCTGCAGTAAACCCTCTTTGATTGGTCTTTCTTACCTCAGTTAATTGAAGATAAAAAAAACAACACTGCTGTTATGTTTTACTGACATACAGTAACTGTAATGGGCGGTAGTGCAGGAGGCCAGGAGCAGCGAAAAGAGAGAACGTGAGTAGCGAGTAAACAGTACAGACACAGAGAACAACACAGACCAAACTCAAGAACTCGCACCTTCAAAGGACATCTAATAGTCAGAACACTAGAGGCAACGCGAGAAAGAAAAAAGGAGAAGAAACTCCAAAAATTAGAGAATAGACAGTCTTTCAAAACATAACTAAAGATTTCTTCAGCTATATTAAGTAGCTAAACACACACACTCTAGCAAAGGAGGTGTGCTGGACTTCCTGGTTATATTGACTCTGGGAAAGCGCCGCCCCAGCTCAATCAGCCAGCTGGGCAAAGAATCCGATAGCCCAAGAAACAATATCGTCCTGGGTCGAGAGCCACAAAGAAAAGCCCAAAACACACGCACAAACATCCAGAACCATGACAAGAACATAGTAACTATCTGCTCAAAGTGAAGAATTATTTAGGGGTCCAGAGAAAATTTTCCAGGCTACAGCCTTTCAAGGCTGTTGGCCCTGGGCAAGAAACTTCACTATTTTTCATTGAATTTTAATTTGTCATAAAGCAATTGCAATCACCACTGTGGCTAACTCTAGCAATTTTCTGCACATCACTGATGGATTATGCTCGTCGATGACAATAGTGACGAGTGCCAGCGGGAACCCTGATAGCTACTTAGTTACAATTAAACACAAAGAAAATCATAAATGGAGAATAAAAAGACACCATAACCTTTGACCTTGTGCAACCTTGAAAGGTCAAACCAAAGGTGACAAAATTTCTGAAGCCTACATCTCAAGAACTACTGTAGACAGCCACTTGATTACTATCTATCACATATACAAACCCATATATGACAATTAAAATGACATCAAGGTCAAACCCAAAGTCTCGAGATTTCAGTAGGATATATCTCATTAACTAATGGAGATAGTCGCTTGGCTTCTATTAATCACTGATAGGAACTCATATTTTGCCATCTCAATGGTACCATAAAATTTGACATTGAAAGGTGAGGCCCGGGAGCACATATACCTAAAAACTGGATGAACTCATTGAATAGCAAAAATATGTGCAAGAGGCGGGTTTCACAGTACCTAGTGCCACTTGTTGATTTTCTTTCCAAGAGGCTAATGACTTTTTCACATAGGGCCAGGTAGGGTTGGATAGCTTTTTTCCCTTCAATATATGAAATCATAATTTTAAAACTGCACTTTGTTTTTCCTCGGTTTATCTTTGTCTCATATTGTAATTAGTTTGATGATTTGAAACATTCAAGTGTGACAAATATGTAAAACAGACGAAATCGGGAAGGGGAAAATACTCCTTCATGCATAAGTATTGTCAATCATTTCTAATCATCGAAAGTTATTACATGTCCGCAAAATACTTTTGCAATTTAAGTTGTTTTTCCTGTTGCTGCTAACGTAGTTTGTGCTAATCCACTTTGTGTACTTTTGTATGTCTTAGTTTGACATAACTAGCTGAGAAAAGGTTAGTCTGCCAGATAGTTACAACGATTGAGGCCCTTGGCATTCTGCTCGGAGCCCAGGAAAATGTGCATGCATGTTTGGGGCATCATATGATGAGAGGGGCTTAGCAGAGTGATGAAAAAATAACAAAATCATGGTATGAGCTGGCCCTCGTAATAACATCATGTCATCTTGGCCCTATCGCTCTACCTTCATCAACAATACAACAAAGCATTTAGCATTATCCCATTCAGCTGGAGATTCTTGATTGTGATTGATTGAAGGGCACTCTTAGGGTGTGCAATATTTTCTAGTAACTGTACATCTATGCAGTGACTCCAAACATTTTCGTCTTTTGACACTTTGTACTAATTTGCGACATTTGAATTCTAAATTTAACAAAGAGAAGATGCCTGAGTTTTCCAAAATAACTATGAGTTTTTTTGGTAAGAATGGTGAGTGCGATAATTTGAAGACAATGACAATTAGACAATGACAGTCCCAGTGGAACTATGACTCAGTAGAATTAGCAACCATATCTCTTATTTTGCTACAAAACGAAATAGAATAATTGACCGCACTTTTGCACTTTGCAATGAAAGTTCTGGCTGTTTCACTGCAACATAAATGAATATTGACAGAAGCAATTAGTCTTAATAAAATGCAATACTAGGGCAAACACACTAAAAATGATTACTTTAGCCAAGCATCCGTGAATGGAAACTGTGCAGAAGTGCAATAATCAACAACATCCTGGTCATTATTCAAAAATATTAGCACACCTAAGTGGTCAATGGCCCTCAGTCACACCAAATATCACTTCGATGACTAATAACTGACATATTGTTGTTTATTCATTACTTAAATCAACTTTTATACAGTAACTGTGGTCCTCAGAATCATCCTTGACTTGACACAGGACACTGAAGACATCAACTTGTGTGTGGAATAACAGCTGAAACACCAAAGACTAAATCTCCACAGGATTTAACTCCCACATCTTATTAGAGCATATTTCGCTGTACACTGGCCTATGGTTGCAAATGATTACAGAGCAACTTCTTGCCGGTACTCTCACGTATAGTCAGCTCATTTTAAAAGTAAATCCATTTGGTTTGCTTTTCTGACCACTTCCCAGTCTGAGATGTTATGTTGTCATGGCAACAAAGAAACTGTCACTCAAGAACCAGAAACATCATAACATGACCCAATCATGTTTTTTGTGGGAAAATATTTAGGAGATGATTAAGAAAGAACCTCAGGCAGCTGTCTGATTAGGACAATGACCCATAATTCAATCAGATGCCAATAAATATGAGTTAAAGGGAAATGTAAGGAAATCTTTTTGTTCTCAGTGTATCCAGTCAATAATAGGAATTGCTCAACTCATCAAACTGCGCTGGTGAAAAAGAGCAAATGTTTGCATTCATCTATTCAAAATCATCAATATGGACGAATGATACAGGATTCATTTTCTAAATGTCCAAACAAGAAGTTTGTTTGGGTTTGTTTTGTTCATAACATTGAATTTACCTTTTTTTCAAGCAGGTGCATACCAATCTGTTTTTTCTTAGAAAAGTGCCTGAAGAGTCCCGTGATGACCAAGTACCAGCTGTGTTTTGTGTCTCACAACCTCAGCTGTGCTTGCTACTGTCCCTCATGTTTAAGTCAGCCAAGCTAGAACGCGTTGCAGTGCAGTCATCCAGAGAGGCAACAGCATGACAAACTACATCCTGAAAAACACCAGCAGCACAGCGGGGGCTGAATCCCATACATTTTGAGTGATAAGCCAGGCATCTGAAGTTTTATTTTCCCGCTTTTGTGGTTCAGCATCTTTAATCATTAGTTTTCTGTCATTTTTAAGTAATGTTTTAGGATGCATAGGTGACTGTACACCTTATCTGAACCTAACAGCTGTGTCCTAGATACTGAATGGAGCATCTGACTGTAGGAATTTAGTTCATGGTGTTTAAAATTAGATTTAACATCTATCATTTCCCGGGGCCGAATGGTTTTGTGTCAAAACTTGGCAGCAGCAATCCGTCACAGAGTGCCCGTCCATCCCACCTTACTGGCCCATCTGTCAATCCTGCCGCACTGTCACAATGACAAAGAGAGCCTACGGGCAGAAATATCACCAGAAGAGGACCACAAAAAAGTCTAGGAAATAAAACCTTTTTAGATGTTGTGAGGGACAAGAGAAGGAAATGAAACTATGAAAAACGTTATACCTTTTGAAAAACATTCTCTGACGAAAGGAGAAAAGGCAAGGCTACGGAGGTGGGATGGGAGGGGTTGATGAAGGGAGTACAGGGAGATATTTAGGGATAGGAGAAGGGGTGTGTGGGGCAGTTTTTTGTGTTCATTATTCCCGTGTGTGTTCAGAGAATTTATCACTCAGGGGTGCAGCCGACAGCTGAGGCAGTTTAAAGGCAGGGCTCACTTTTATTTTCTTTCTCCCGTGGGCTGGTAGGCAGACGTGAAGGTACTGCAGAGGAAACATACAGACCTGTAAAGAACTGAAAAACACCGGTCAAAAAAAAAAAAAAACCATAGCAAGCCAGCGTAGAAATCCTTTTTTCAGGTCAGGGATCTTGTGCTTAAGCGCTGCATATATGCACGAAAAGGGAAAATGTATGTACGACTCTTACCATTGAACGTTTGTGATTTTAAAAATAAAATTTGGTAGGAAATTTTATGACCCTATGCAATATATACATGTTTTGGAGAAAACAAGCATTAAATGACACCCTGGGCTGAGGGTAAATGCAACCGAGCAACCAATATAACATTCTCCAGATTATAGTCAAAAATTTCCGAAAGCATATGGGCTTAATATTAAATTTTCTGAGCCTTATTACCTGGCCCCTCCCCTAGGCAATGATCATGTCTGTGTGTGTGTGTGTCTGTCACTCTGTCTGTCAGCCCGTGGCTGGGGCCAGGTCTGCTATCTCGGATTGCCTTGTTGTATTAAGGAAACAATGAGGCCTGCAGACATACAGTACATTTTGAATTATGTAGTCAGTTTTATATGTTTCCAGACATTCCACATTGTAGACGGAAATCAATTGCTTTCCTCGGCACAAACCTAGATACAGTATGTGCTGATGGGTTATACCAAATTTATATTATTTGCACTTATTTGCACTAAGCTTGTGAGGCATCTAAAGTGCACTTTATCAAGCTTACTGACTTCTTGAGGAACTTACAGTATGTTCTTCAAGCCATGCCTCGTCATGCATTTTTGAAAAGACATTTCACAAATAATATTCTAAAAATAGATGGCAGTTTTCTTGTCTGAATTTATCAAGGCTGTGTTCTATGTCACAGCATGTCTTGATGATGAGTACAGGTTCATATCATAGCCATACAGTCTACAGCATCATAAATGGCTAGAATGCTTTCTCAAACAAAAAGCTTCCCATAATAATGCATGCTAGTTTATAAAAATGGTGATCTGTAACAACAAGGAACTTTGAGAGCACATTGTATAAACAGTACTTATGACTTCATGAAATACCAAAAGGTTTATGGTGGTTTAGAAAAGTTGCAATGAGTGGTTTTTAGGTTTTCTGATTGTAAACAAAGCTAGATGTTCGTTGTTACAGTATATTAACATAATACAACAGTACACTCATATTATTTCAATTTTATTTTTAGCAGTTAAAGCACATTTTTGTAAAAACATGAATTTGTTCAGCAGAACTTTGAATTGTCTACCAATGAGTAACTTAGCAAGGGCATAAAGACTCCTTAGCTTTAAATAATCAAATGTTGAGAGAAGCTCTCGCATCTCTTTACAATTAAGCATTTTAGATAAATCCTGTAGTACTGCATTGTTAGATTGTTTAATTATAATGATTCCCCAAAATAAGGCTCAGTTTACTGTAATTAAATAATTATAATTTATGGCGTGGTAACTAAGCTATAAGCCGTAAATTCAGACTGTTGCGCCTCAACTCATAAAAATTAATGAAAAACCGATATTTGCCCTTTATTACAGCACAGATTTATTTTTGTACATCTCTGACAAGATTAATTCTGCCTTTGTGTGCTATTCAATTCTGAAACTTGCACAGAATATTTCATTTTAATTAATTGGCTTGCCTAATCCCATAATGATCTGTAAATACAGCCATCTATCATCTTTGTTTTTGTGCATTGTGTTTCGGTCAGTTCATAGCATCTCAATGTATATCTTGACTTACTGAATGCATAGTGGACGCACGTGAGCGTGTGCGTGAATATGCACATGAGCATGAATGTGTGTGCATTGGTGTGAGCGTGCATATTTATTTCCAAACATCTATGTATGCTGGTGCCTTTTTCTCTTGCAGATACCATTACTTAAATAACTATTTAAACTAAGGCATTCAATTCAGTTTTGGCTTGCAATTTCACTCTTACTAAATCACCTTTTTTACTGATTATGATGAAAGATATAAGTTTGATTGGTGTATCTTAGAATGGCTGCAGCAGAACCAATGCTGTTATGTCCCTCTCATAACCTCATCGAAACCCTGTCCTAAATATCAATTTACATTGTCATTCCACATGCTTGTCCTCTACACTTGACCATAAGCGCTCCACATAAATCTGCCACATTCTTATTTGTGTGATATTTTCATGCGCGATGCAACACATCATGTGCCAATAAAGATCAACAGAAGTTAGATTTATTCTATAAACAAGGACCTTCAGAGCTGAAGGGTAATCTATGTTTAACATAAGGGTCTTGGCAGTGAAGCTTATATTTCTCCAAATTAATGATCAAGAGTCAAAGCCAGAAGGTTTTTATGGTCGTGGTTTACTCGAACACACCAGTATGGTCCTGCCGCAGGGCCAGGCTACGGACGACTACCTTGGACATCAGTATAAATCTCCCTCTTTTACAGTGAAGATGGTCGACCCACAGACACGGCTTATTATGAGTTCAGCTGGAGGAAAGAAACAGCAGCAGACGTTTCAGGTTGGCAGAGGAGGCCATTTATTTTAACTGAGCTATTTAAATAGCTGAAGTAGGCGGTGCTGCATTTTGGCCTTTAACTATTACCAAGCATAAACGCAGAACAGAACTGGGTCAATATGACAAGGCAGTGTTAGAAAGATATTTTGTTTCTGACAAGAACGTATAATTTATGCGTGAATAATTCACTTTAAGAAGGTCCGTACATATATAACACCACAAAATAGAATAAGTTGAGAGTTGCTACGGTATTTCAGACTAAAATTAAAACTGAAAGCAGTGGTTTGTGTATTATCTTTGACTACTACAACTTTTTACTTCATCTTTTTATAATGTTCAAAATAACAGAACAGAATAGAACGAAAAGCAATTACCTCCTTCTAATTCTGCCTTTCATTTTTCACAAGAACCAAAGTGATTTAGAGCCCCATTTTAATGATCGAAGCACATGGTCATAGTCATAGTTATACAAAACCCAAAACCACTGAAGTTGGCACGTTGTGTAAATCGTAGATAAAAACAGAATACAATGATTTGCAAATCCTTTTTAACTTATATTCAATTGAATATACTGCAAAGACATGATGTTTACTGTTCAAACTGAGAAACCTTTTTTTTTTTTTTGGCAAATAATCATTAACTTAGAATTTAAAGGCAGCAACACATTGCAAAAAAGTTGGCACAGGGGCCTTTTTACCACTGTATTACATCGCCTTTCCTTTTAATGACACTCAGTAAACGTTTGGGAACTGAGGAGACCAATTTTTGAAGCTTTTCAGGTGGAACTCTTTCCCATTCTTGCTTGATGTACAGCTTAAGTTGTTCAACAGTCCGGGGTCTCCGTTGTCGTATTTTACGCTTCATAATGCGCCATACATTTTCAATGGGAGACAGGTCTGGACTACAGGCAGGCCAGTCTAGTACCCGCACTCTTTTACTACGGAGCCATGCTGTTGTAACACGTGCAGAATGTGGCTTGGCATTGTCTTGCTGAAATTAGCAGGGCCGTCCATGAAAAAGACGTTGCTTGGATGACAACATATGTTGCTCCAAAACCTGTATGTACCTTTCAGCATTACATTACACATATGTGTAAGTTGCCCATGCCTTGGGCACTAATACACCCCCATGCCATCACAGATGCTGGCTTTTGAACTTTGCGCCTATAACAGTCCGGATGGTTCTTTTCCTCTTTGGTCCGGAGGACACGACGTCCACAGTTTCCAAAAACAATTTGAAATGTGGACTCGTCAGACCACAGAACACTTTTCCACTTTGCATCAGTCCATCTTAGGTGAGCTTGGGCCCAGCGAAGCCAGCAGCGTTTCTGGTTACTGTTGGAAAATGGCTTTCGCTTTGCATTGTAGAGTTTTAACTTGCACTCGCAGATGTAGCGACGAACTGTAGTTACTGACAGTGGTTTTCTGAAGTGTTCCTAAGCCCATGTGGTGATGTCCTTTACACACTGATGTCGGTTTTTGATGCAGTACCACCTGAGGGATCGAAGGTCACGGGCATTCAATGTTGGTTTTCGGCCTTGTCGCTTATGTGCAGTGATTTCTCCAGATACTCTGGACTTTTTGACGATATTACGGACCGTAGATGATGAAATCCCTAAATTTCTTGGAATAGCTCGTTGAGGAATGTTGTTTTTAAACTGTTCGACAATCAGCTCACGCATTTGTTCACTAAGTGGTGACCCTTGCCCCATCCTTGTTTGTGAATGACTGAGCATTTCAGGGAAGCCGCTTTTATACCCAATCATGGCACCCACCTGTTCCCAATTAGCCCATTCAACGCGGGCATTGTGAAACGACACACGGTCAAAATCCACAAAACAAGAAAATTGTAATGATTCATTCATAGGATGACTATGTAGTTCAAAGAAATAGTTTGAATGCACACTCCGGGGCGCTAAGCTACCAATCCCCAATGTGGCAGTGTAAATACTAAAATATGACTTCATTTATGGACTTATTCGTTTTGATTTCTTTGTATGTGTGGATTACTTAGGTTGTTACCGACATCTGGTGAGAATTTCATGCCAATAGCCCCATTAGAGATATATTCACTGAGAAAAATGTGATGCGTTCAAGACTTATTTTCCCTGCTGTATACATATGTGAAATTATTATTCTACAACCCCAGTTCCAAAAAGTTGGGATGCTGTGCAAAATGTAAATGAAAACAGAATGCAATGATTTGCAAATCTCATAAGCTGACATTTTATCAATATAACATAAACAACATTTCAGATGTTGAAAGCAAGACATTTTACCATTTCATGAAAAAAATTACCTCATTTTGGAATTTGATGGCACCAACACATCTCACAAAAGCTGGGATGGGGCTATGTTTACCAGTATGCAGTATCCCCTCTTCTTTTAACAACAGTTTGCAAACGTCTGGGAAGTGAGGAGACCAATTGCTGAAGGTTTGGGAGAGGAATGTTGTTCCACTCTGGTCAGATGTAGGATTCTAGCTCCTCAACAGTCCTAGGTCTTCTTTGATGGTTTTTTCAGTTTATGTTAACTGACCTAATTAGTTGGAATTTATTTATTTATTTGACTCTAAACAAGAACAAAGGGCCCACATTAGTGGGACACAAAATGTTCCTCTGGCTGTTTTTTTTCTTAGCACCTCTTACTTTTCCTGCCTTTTGTTGCACCTCTCCCAACTTTTTTGAGGTGTTGCAGCCATCAAATTCGAAATGAGCTTTTTTTTATGACATGAAATTGTAAAATGTCTCACTTTCAAAATCTGATATTTTGTCTATGTTCTATTGTGAATAAAATGTGGGTTTATGAGATTTGCTCATCATTGAATTCTGTTTTTATTTACAATTTACATAGCATCCCAACTTTTTTGGATTTGGTGTTGTATATAGTCAGGATATTCGGTGGTGTTGCCTATATGTGTACGTACAGTACTTTTCAATCACATTGTGGCGTATGACTGGACTCCCAGTCAGCAGTGAAATGACATCTGAGACTAGTTTTCTCAGGACATCCTCCTGACATTCACATCTCAATTCCATCACACACAAAATAAATAGCTGCAGTCCAAATCCTGACCATTACAGTCAGAACTATATCGATAATGCTCAGTTTCTGCAGTGATAAAAGAAGCACCATGAAGACCGGCAGGAATGTTGAACTTTGAACATCTGTCTCTTCCGACCTGAAGAAAAAAATGACTGCCAAATATTCAGGTATAAAAAATATTAAAGCAGCCTCTTTTTTTGATGCCCTTTGTATTTCCAGTGCTGTGATTGCACTATTGTTCAAATACTTGTTGCAGAGAGATGACAAATTTTGTGTCTCCATGTATTACAAACATGAACAAAACATATAAATAAATAATTAAAGCAAAATATCAATTAAATGGTGCAGTATATTAAATATTTGGACCATGAGACATTTTTTCTTTTGGCCTCAGTGCCCTAGTTTAGCACATTATAGCCAGAACCAATGATTGTGGTTGAATTTGTTGGTATGCAAATCCTTATCATGTGGACCATGTAGGATTTACTGGTGTTTTAGTACAGTGTTACTATCCTTACACTTAGGAACATCAGAATATGTAAATAAAATCACTGGAAAAAAATTCACTGATATGGGGGAGTTGCTAACTTCTGAGTTGTGCTGATCGGCTGATGATGTACTGGACCTTTTCAAGGACAACCAAATGAGGGTAGAGTCACTGTACACTCGGCAAGGCCTTTTAGCATGTGTTTCAAGCATATCGGTCATTCAAGATATGGGTTCCCACATGACCTCTGCTTAATGTCCTGCAAAGAGCACATTATGGCAATTGATAGAGTGTGACAACTGTCAAGGTTTAAAGCCCTGGTTTTCAAATCATGGTCTTCAAGGGCCAAGAATTGCTGGCTTTCCAACTTTCATTTTCCTCGGTGTCAGCTGTGATGACATTTTGTCCAGTCAGGAGTTGTAAGTGCTCATTGACTAACCTGTGATGAAAGAAAACCCTGGCGAGGTTTGCAAATCCCTCAGTAGTTGAGAACATCCAAACTGCCACAATAAAACATAAAAAAACAGAAAGAATGGATTAATATATGAGGAAATATAAAGAAAAATAAAGAATTTGATACATAAATCAGGTTTAAGGGAATAAATTAATATGAAAATATAAAGAGCAATATTACTAAATAAAATTAATAATAAATAAATAAAATGATTCTTTCTTTGATTTTATTTATTTTCACTTTTATTTGCTCATTTCATTCTGTATAGATTTTCTTGTGTATGCAGAAATAAGTGAATGTAGACACAATATATAATTGAATTTTGTAAAATGAAATGTAAGTAAATGGGGAAATCTATAGGGCAATAGATATACAACTGACTGTGAAAATAAACGAAATGGAAGATTTATATTCTTTTATTCCTTAATTTATTCTTCATTATTCCTCGTTTTATTTATTCCCTTTTAAATTGCAACATTTTAATGTATTCTTTTATTCATCGATTTATTCCACTTACACTTATGTCCACTTACATTTCTATGTTCTTTTAGTTATTTATTTGTTTATTATGACACTTAGTGTGAATATTCAATATGGTAGGGCATAAAACAATGTTGATGAACCACCATTTCATCGTACCCTGTTTATTATTCTTCCAAGATTACGTGACCGGATACTTTCCCTTTAGTTATTTGTTTACTTTGGGGGGAAAGAGTAATTATAAATTCATAGCTCTTGAACTCCTAACCTCAAACAGTGCCAGTACAGAGCAGCAACCAAATATTGGCCTTTCATTAAGTTAATTTTTTATTGCCTCCATCAGTCTGCCATCCGTTTTGGCTGCGTTCCAAGAAATGCAAAAGAGACTTTTGGATGATTGACACATCAAGTACAGTTCCAAAGTTCCATGGAGTGTTCTCATCAATTCCCTTGATGGGTATATTTGAGGGTATGGGGGGAAATAACATCATGTGTTGAAAGCATTCGTGCACATTTTATCCATACTTGTCTCTCCCAGAGGTCCTTGGAGTGATGGCACTTGAACTGAATTTGACATAGAAAGAATTCACTGAGGAATGTCAAGAAGTCTGGTTTTCTCACTGTTCTTGAATAGAACTATCAGCAGCAATTTCGCTAGCGTTTTTTGAAATGCGTCAAGAAGTTTACAGATGGTACTTAATATAGATATTCTTTGATTCTTTTAAAGTTCATGGCAAGGTAGTTGCGGTAAAGTTTGCTCACAATCTTATTTTTATTCTGCTTGTGTACCACATGCATAGCAAAGCATTCCATTATGCTAAGTTCGCAACTGACTCACTCATGTATGGCAATAAGTAAGACTTTTTTTATTTTAGCAGTTGATATGGTCTAAAATAAGACTTTGATCTTTTCTCTTGCATAATGCTGATGTAACAGCCCAACAAAGCCAGGTAGGATAATTAGAAAGCCACACAAGACTATGTTTGAACTATGAACACAGGTGTAATGGTGATTTAACATTGACTATCTGGACTCAGTTATGATTGACTTTTATTCCAGCCATTTAACACAGCTACTGCCTGAGATGCACTCCAACTACTGTGATGTCAGGTTGGCCGAACAAAAGGGAGCTGCCTCTACTCTGCAGTCCTCTGACGGACACTAAAACACTGAGCTGCGATTAGAGGACAGCCGTGCCATCCTCAGCCAAGTAATGCTGTGACAAGCTGTCATGATTCTCTCAGCAGAACGAGTTGTGTACACGCCTGCCAAGGTTGACTACATTCAGCATGCTGAACTCAATTTGAAATTCTGTCGCTGCACAATAGTCGCAAGGATGCTGTATGGCACGCTTCACACTATCCTTGAGAAAAAGAAGGACTGTATTGTGGCTTCATTCCAAATTGCATACTTTGTATTGGGGCACTTGTTAGTATGTAATGTTAAACACACTGATGAATATGATCACCTCGCAAGCATGCGGACAGGGCCGCATTAAAATTTTCTGAGGCCCGGGGTTAATTCTACATTTAGAGCATTAATCGTGACAGAGAAATTAACACCTTTTGATGCTAACATAACAGTACAATTAGATCTCTGCATCTATCAGGCTTTTAAATAAGAGCAGATAATGACCAGTTAAAGCTGGTGCTGAAGAGAATTTGTGTCTTTGCATTGTGATTGCAAGTGAGCTGCTGCTAGGTGTTTCTTTTTATCTATAGGAGTTGCTACTTAACAGTACTTCATTTATCTTCTGTATTGCTCCATGTGAATACTGTTGTTGCTTTTATTTATGTCATGATGTTTCCCATTACTCATGTTGTTTTATTTATTTATTTATTTATTTATGTATTTATTTTACTGGCTGCAGTATGGGTGGTTAGCCCTCCAAGACAAAGTTCCCACCTGGTGGGACAATAAAGTTTACCTTGACCTTGACCAGTCATACCAGTGCATGGGATATTGGGCAACAGTAAAGCCAAGTACAAGTTAAACCAACTGATACAAGAGAAAACTTAGAAATTATTTAGAAATTCTTGGCTGAGTCATACAATCATTATTAAATTATAGGATTGCCCCCCTAGCAGTACCATCAAGCTCTAATTGCTAAGACCTTACCTTAGGTCTACTGCTATTTAAGCTTAGGCTTTAAAGTTCACTGTTGGCCCTACCTCTTCATGAGCCAATACTTTAACACAGACGAGAGTAAAGTTATGCATTTAGCTATTGCCTTTATTTAGCTTTTGACAGTGGAAAAATAAGATCTGGAATGTGAGTAAAGGGCATTTATTTTATTTCCAATGTCAGTGAGGTAAAGGATATGAAAATGTTGCATCTTTTGTAGTCTTGTAGTCAGCTTTTTCATTGAACCTCAGGGACAAATCTTATAAAGTGTCATTTGGCAAGAAGAAACCTTAGCAAGTCAATCAGAAAACTGGACCATCAACCTTGCATGTGAATATCATATTGAGAAAAAATGTCAAATTAATTAACACGCAGTCTACCAGAATTCTATAACTACCTGGATGGCCATAGCAGTCATTCTGACCATTCATACTTTATTTGCAATAATGAGTGTACAATCTAAGAATAAGTGGATATGGAATGTAATGATAGGTTATGATCAACATCAGTACAGGAAATTTAAAAATGTTAACATTCGTTAGAATTTAAGTAAATCAACAACTGCAGAACCTGCTATTGTAACTGCAGATACAAATTAGAATTTGATGAATATTCTATTATTTTCTTTGTAAAATAAAAACAAATCTATTCTTGTTGGAATCTCTGGATACAATAATAGCTGCTGTGCAGCAATGGTCGTGGCCGGGCAATTTTAGGCAAAATTAGGTGATTCTGAACAACAAGCAGAGTGTAAGAAGATGAAAAAAAGGTGGTATTCTAATGTGCATATTACATCAGTTGAGGTTTGAACTCACAATTTCTGGCACAAGAAACTATGCTCTATCTCACTGACAGTGGCGGGTCCAGAACTGGGAATTGGGTGCACAAATCATCCTTTTAAAACAATTATTACTCCTGACCTGTTCTTAGTCATTTTCATAATTAACAAAAGGTTCACTCCAAGAACCTTCCACACTTAACTGGTGCTGCTCGTTCTCCTCAATTAGGTAAGACAACAATCATTCATCTGGACGCGTATTTGCTGTATTTAAATCAACATTGTTCAAAATTGCATACCTTTCGACTTTCAAGCAAATAGCTTGAGGCGCAGGCTTTTCATAGCCTATTTAACTGCCGAGTGCCACTTTTTTTATCAACCCATGCAATACTGACAGTGAAAGGCAATATTTCATTGAAATGCGGACCAGTTCAATGAACACAAAGCATTGGCCTATTAATAAGTATACTATTTTTTGGTACTGTTTAGCCCATGATTTCATCGCTGTTAGATCGCATATGGAGAGAAATTATAGTCTTATATGGAGTCTTCAGTTGCCAATTACGATAATTGGAAAACATGTCAATAACTGAAAATGATTGAAAACTTGCCAGGACTAAAAGGGACGTGTCTGTGCCACTCCAATTCCCAGTTCGAGACCCGCCACTGCTCACTGAGCTAATTGGCAAATGGAGATGTCGCATGTAGCTTCACAAATTGACTAATTGGCTGTGTAAAGACAGCAGCTGTTAGCATAAAAGGGCAGATTTCAAACAGCTGTCAAAAATTCAGTTATTATGACAAAAATCTGACAGTACACAAATTGCCTCTAGATGTTGGTAATTTATTTTTTACAATGATTTATTGGCTCCATAAGTGAAAAACTGATGTTTAAAAATGCAATTTTTGCATTGAATTGTTCGCATGAGCGCGAAATTCAAAATGCTGTAAAAAATTCCGTTTTTGAGATGAAATTCAGATTTTTTTCCAAACAACATCTACCATGACTCCAAAATGTTTTCATTTTTTTTAATGAACATTGAAACTGTATTTAGCACGAATTTGAAAGTATATGTTTACAATACTGTTTACAGTCAGATATTTTGATGCACTGTAGGCTCAATTTTCGATAAATCAAAAATCTGTGTGGATCTTTTGTGTAGGATAGACTGGAGATGCTTTATAGGAAATTTGGTGTCAGTTGAGTAAAAAATTGTGGGAGGAGATAGGTTTAATAAGTTTTATCATTTCTAAAAAAACCGTGATGGACTTCATAATTTGAAATAGGTTTAATAGGTACAAAAGTTACTTCAGCATTGGGGCTACATTTTGGTGAAAGTTGCAAATCTGTAGCACATATGGTTGATTTGTTGTGAATTTTCAAAAATTTTCATTTTAGAGGCTTGTTGTAGCACCACTATCAGGACTATTGGCCTCTTTTTGCAGCTGAGGCATGGGACTGCACCTTTGTGCAAAATTTGGTGATTTTTTGCATATGAGAAATAGGATTTCCTCAGAAGAAGAAGAACATGCAGCATGACTGCCGGCTGCCCGGCCCCTAATAATTTGTAAAAACATCACTAATGTGGATTTAAATGTACAGAAAAAACCTTTATATACATGTATGAAATGCATTTACCCCAACCAGAACAGTCAATCTGACCGTTAGAAAAATGAAAACCACATTTGTTTTGTTGAGAAAAAGTATTATGCTCTAAAATTGTAATGAAAATTTCCTGTTGTAAAATCAAAATCAAAGTAAGCTCACT
This sequence comes from Gymnothorax reevesii, assembly GCA_029721435.1. NCBI lineage: Eukaryota > Metazoa > Chordata > Actinopteri > Anguilliformes > Muraenidae > Gymnothorax > Gymnothorax reevesii. Next base: position 22,664,716 of record CM056581.1, read on the forward strand.
TTAAGATTAGACTGTTAGGGGGGGATAGACTGCATCAGTATTGATTGTTGATGAATTGCTCATGGCCAACACAGGTCATCTCTAACTTCCATGTGCAGCTCCTGCATGCAACTCTGTGACATTTGTTAAATTTGACCTTTGTTTTGTTCTTCCTGCCATTTCCCCACACTTGCCACTGTCTATAATGCATAGGATCTCTATGACTGATATGGCCATTGCAGGTACAGGGTGGGAAAGCGAAGTTTTCAAAATAAATCACCATCCATAGATTGTATATTATTCTCAACTGGCATGTTTATTGAAAAAAAGATTATAACGCAGACAAATAAAGATAATAGATAGTCCATTATTCAATATGTCCACTATTATTAGCAATAACAGGTGCACACAATTCAGGGGAGTGGTTGTGGGATTGTTTGTACTTTAAATGTCAGTGCAAGTTTTGCTTCCCCACCCTGTAGAAACACTCAAAATGTCTTTGTATTTTGTCATTTTCATAAAACAACAATGTAAGAGTAAAATATACACTCATTTCAGAATACACTGTTAACAATAACCAGGTTTTCACAATAAATTCTCACAATAAACTACTGTAATCACGCTTTTGCAATGCACGATGGATAGTTATTTTGAATATTGCAGTAAGTGGCTGTGAATTGAAGCGGGTATTTTTTTCAAGCGAGCTCAGGGCACTGAGAGGACCGTTACTAATTTGAATTTGCCGACCCAGGAGAAGGTGTGGTCGAAGCCAGCAACAGTCTTCAGTCCAGGGGAGAAGAAACTCCGGACTAGTGTCGCCTAACATTAATAAGGTAACGTTCATAATAATAATAATAATGCATCAATTTTATATAGCTCTTTTCTGGGCACTTAAAGACGCTTCACAATGGATACATTATTCATTCATTCACACATTCACACTCTGATGGTAATAAACTACGTTTTTGTAGCTACAGCTGCCCTGGGGCCGACTGACGGAAGCGTGGCAACCAGTACGCGCCTACGGCCCCTCCGACCACCACCAAGCTTTCGAACACAGCCATACAGGAGTGTTCCTATATTGCTTGTTTTGTGGGTGGGGAAAACCGGAGTACCCGGAGGAACAACGTTGAACAATGTGCGATAATTTAAGCATACGATAATGTAAATACATTTTACTGGATGTGTACCTCTCCATTAGAGTGCAAGCAAAAATGTTTGTCACGAGTCAATAACCTTGTCGATAGCAAAGCAGATATAAACAGTAGCTGAAGTTACATTATATGCCCTTTGATTTTTAAAGTAAGTTTAAAAATGTAATGACTTAACATTGATCAAAGCTTGAAAAGCAACATTCGAACATTCCTAATATTAGCTAATTAGCTAGCTAGCTCATTAATGATAATGACTGCTGAGTTATTTGAAGCTTGTGAACTTGTGATTGCAGTGCTGTTGAATGTTTAGGAAGGTAGCTAATGTGATAGCTGGGAAAACTGTGGTCAGGAGCAGGTGAGCATCAGTTGGGAGGGCTATTGCTCATTGGAATTTTATGACCCTGGTGAAGGTGCACTTGACTCTGACTCACCATCGCCTGCCCAAGAGAGAAGAAAGCCCTGACTGGTGTCCCTTAAGGTCAGTACGGTAACGTTACACAATGTGCAATAATTTAAGTGTGGAGTTCTGTTAATAAATTTTACTGAATGTGTGCCTCTCGGTTATGGTTAGCTAGCTCGCAAACATATTTGTGCCAGGTCAATGTTATCGATGGCTATCTAGCAAGGTTAACGCTAGCTGATGGGCCGTAAAGCGTTTTTGTGGCTAACACCGACTGTGTTTGGAAACCAATATTAATGTTATATGCATTTTAATATTTATAGTAGGTTAGGCCTAAAAACTGATGACAGCAGTCAAAGCCTGAAAAACATTCCTAATGTTGGCTCGCTAATCGGCTTGCTGGTTAACGTTCACGTTGATACGCATTAATGGCGCTTGCTTCCTACAGAGGAGGTTTAATGAGATGACTAACGTTAACCATTTTGACCATTATAGGCATTTTGTGGCAATTATTTTGTCTGCTTTAATCTGAGCTCAGTGGCATTATGGTTTAATAAAGTTAAGGTGGCTGGGGAGCAAGAACATGTAGCCAAGTTCGCTAGCTAGCTGGTGTACTTTTGAATTGTCTGTGCTCTAGCATCTTCAGTTTTTGACTGATCCTTTACATATTTCATATGTGTACATATGGTCATAAGGTCTGGACTAAGATCGGACTGACACTTTGGCCAATAGGGGGAATTCCATTTTGGCCATGTCTCGCCAATTGGGCATGGTAGCTTTGCCACTATTTTTTACTTTATTTCTTTTGAAAATGTTTTTTCCAATGGGGACCCGCCCGGATGACATCACAAATAATGTGAATAATAGTCACGTGATGGAAATGTCTGGTAAGCATCGGGAATCTGCCATAGAGAACCATTGAAAACGAGACGCACTAAACTGCTTGTTGTTCATTTTTTCTCCATGTAATGAAGTGGAATTGTGTGCTGAAAGGGAGTTTAAAAACAGAATTACTCCTCCCGAGGCAAAGATTGATGAATATCAACTGATTACACAAAATGAATGGGTGAATGATGAGCAGTAAATTTAGTCACACTCCTCCCTTTCTCCCCTGTCCTGGCTGCAACTCACGCCCAGGTAACCTGATTAACCTGCTGCCTTCTGAGACGTGTGTTGACCCACCAGCAGCGGTAGGTGTACAGAACTCCTTTAGTAGTCTTCACAAGCTTTGTTCCCTTTCTTAGCATTATTCTTGAACATCAACATATTTCAAACCTTGCAGTGTATGTAAAATAAGTGATATCACATCACATTTGCAATCGAAAAATGCCTACTTTCGAACCAAAATGAACAATACCAGACAAATGAATCGCAACTGCTGCAAAAGAAAATCCCAACAACATAGGTGGAATAACTTCAAATTCTAGCATAGAATCATATAACTAGTGTATTATCAAGTAGGTTAACAAACTAGCTTGCCATTACAAACCTGTCACAGTGGTCACAAATTAAAGTATGAATACTAAGTCTCCCCCGTTATCCTGCTGGGATTCGAGTATCAAACACGTTGCTTTCTGCATTTTTGAAGCTGGTTAAGCGCAAACGAAAAAAGGGTTGTTATTGTCGTGGTTTGTGTTATCTGGACTTCCCTTTATTTGTGTTTCCCCGTTAGCTGTCGATGGTCAAGTGAATTTTTTCAAAGCCATTGTTGCTATTGCTCAGTCTGCTCTGCCGAGCCAGTAATGCGTTTCTCGAAAGAACTGGTGCAAACTTACATAGTTGGAGCCATTGACAGTCAATGGAAAAACTATGTTAAGTTGCTAGCTTAGTTAAAAAACAATGCTTTTTGGAAATGCACCCCAGGTCCCCAGTGTCAACACAAGTTAGATCTAAACTAAAAGATGATGAAATTGCCTAAAAAGCTACTTTATCTAGCTCGCACATTATCTCGTGTTGGTCACTTGCCTGACTTCCGGGTTTGGAGAACGACATTTACCTTCTGTACAGGCTATTTTTTTACATTCGGCGGGTCCCCATTATTTTTTATATTTCAGTCAGTCCTGTATACATTTTCTCATTCAATGAAAATACATGCAAAGGAAATTAAGTTTGACTCCACTGTAGCAGATTTACTTTTTCACGAAACAAGCAAATAAACAAAATTTTGAATACAAAGATAAGGTAAAAAATGGTACAAAGAGAAAAATAACTAACACCCTAGCAATTATTTATCAAAGAACTATGCTTCCACTACTCAAACATTTCTCACACTCAACTAAGGGCTGAACCCTGGTCTCTCATGTCAGAGCGTACTGTCTTAGCCACTATGCTAGCTGAAGGAACTGTATTATTTCCCTCTCATTGCAGATATGAAGAGTCACACAACAAAACAAGTCACGCACCCCAATTTAGTGCTTGTATTGTTGCGCTTTCTCCGTATTTGTGCATAATGGTTCAAGGATTCTCAGTCAGATAACGACTTTGAAAAGGACCGTTGAATATTTAGTGGAGTATTATACCAAAAAGACTATAAAAAAACTAGTTAAGCATTCATGTTGTTGCGCTCTTTGAGTTCATGTGCGTAATGGCGAATGGACTCTCAGACACACAGAACGCAAGGCTAGGTTTGTGCAATTATGATGGTTGGGGGCTCGTTGGAAACATCAGAGCCCAAAAAATCAAATGGATACCTACAAAGTCAAACTGACAGCATCACAAGCCAATCACAGAGAAGAACAAACATTGCCTGCGAGCGAAATGCTCAGGGCCTGATCTCATTGGAGGCAGAGCCACAGGTGGAAAAAAAAAAACATGGAAAGTGGCAGATCTAGTTCCAGTATTACACGGATATGTTGCATGATGATGCAGCTATAAAGAAACATGTTATATTTATGATGTATATTGATTTCCCCCAGTACCGGGACATTTAGCTTTAAGAGGTTAATTACAAATGATATGAGTCTTGCTTCAATGAAATCATTTTTCCTGTCTCACTGACTGTCAAACCCCGAGTTATAAAGCTTAAATTGAGGTTCTTTCACTCATAGGCAAGGATTTTGATTTTGTCCCAGTATAATGAGGTTAAACGTGGCATATTACAAGTGGGGTGAATGAGTAATCTGTGACCAGGGAATTCCTAAATAAATGTACAATATATCTTGTTTAATTAGCATAATATTGGTGGGAAAAAAATCAAAGGAACTTGTAAGATTTTGAAAAGCAAAACAGTATTATTCATACAGCACAGTAGGAAAGCAATGATGATGTCGAGGGCGAGAAGCATGTTGTGTCTCTCAGCTACTATATACTATGCATTAAATGATATAAAACACTTTAGGGGACAGCCCAATCCATCAAAAAAATAAATGTATACCATTAATTTTTTACACATTTTTTTACACGTGAATTGCAAGAGGTAAATTTGAAGCATTCACATGGCAGTGTTCCTCTTTTTACATGCTCCCAAAAATAATAGTTTTTTCCTTGGTGAGCTTTAATCAGCTCTCTGCTTCCAATTTTCCTCATTCTCAGTATTTCTCCATCTTTGAAAAGTTTTGACTGTTGGCTAGTGGAAGTTCAGAGAATCCATGCATTCTGATTTTTCAGCCTGTCAAACTTTTCTAGCCAGGCTAATTTATCATCAGCAGAAATATTTTTCCTTTCAGCTGCTTGCAAGTTAAATATTGCAAGAAAGGCAGTACACCCATGTATCAACACAGTTTCAGTTCTATTTTTTCTCGACTGTGACATAAAAGGAATTAAACTATGTATAAATACATAGAAAACAGAAATATCTATTAAATAGAAGATGAATACAGTCAGGAGTGCATCGTTGGGTACACTTCTGTAATTGATATGATCACTTTTGCCTCCTGATCAGACTGAATCCTTTTGGGGATTTAATTATCAGTGACTGAATTTTTTGTTCTTCATTTTATATATATATATATATATATATATATACTCAGCAACAAAAGTTTCTGTGACACCAATATTGTTAATTATTTTTCATAACGCAATTATGAAATTGTCATACATGGTGATATCAGACTGAAACAGTACACGTAAACACAACATTGAAATGGAAATGCGAGAAAATGACTTTGCACGTGAAAATGTGCGTAAATCATGCTTGTGGATGGCAATGAAAGACGAGAATTTTTGTAATGTTCACATTGTGCCTGATGAACGACGGATGCATCACTTATCGAAAACACAGCCATTTCGGATCAGGAACTCTACCCTCTAAATGCCAAGACTGTCTGAAAATGATCGGTGGAGGGCCATTGGGATGATTGAATCCGGAACCTCGCAGAGGGAAGTTGCTCATCGCCTGAATGTCCACCGAAACACCATTTGGAACTAATGGCAGCGTCATCAGCAGACAAGACATGTCAGAGACCGTCCTCGCAGCGGCCGTCCACGAGTAACCACTCCCAGACAGGACAACTGGATTCGAACAACCCATCTCCGAAATCGATTCCAACCTGCAACCATAACTGCAAGAACGATACCTGGTTTGAGGCGACTGTCTGCACAGACAATCCATCACCGTCTCCGTCATTTTGGCATTGTCCCACGTCGGCCAGCAAGACGTCCAATACTCACAGTACAACACCGACGACTGCGTCTACAGTGGGCACAACAACATCGACGGTGGATCCAACGTCAGTAGGATCTTGTACTCTTCACTGATGAATCAAGATTCATGCTTAACCGATGTGATGGTCGTTTACGTGTATACCGTCGACGTGGAGAACGTTATGCCAACAACTGTGTTCAGGAATTTGATCGTTTTGGAGGTGGTAGTGTCATGATTTGGGGAGGGATCACGGCTAGAAACGGAACAGATTTGCTTGTTATTGATGGAAATCTGACAGGTCAAAGATATCGCGATGAAGTGCTACGGCCATTGGTGGTACCGTTTTTGATGCAACATGGTCCCGGAATAACGCTGCAACATGATAACGCCAGACCACACGTTGCAAGGATTGTACAGCAGTATCTGATGCAACAACATGTCAATGTCCTGCCATGGCCAGCCAGATCCCCAGACATGTCCCCAATCGAGCATCTTTGGGACGAGATGGATCGACGTTTGCGGCGGTTGGATAACCCGCCAGCTACACTCCAGGAATTGCGACAACGTCTACGTCAGATTTGGAATGACATCCCACAGCAATTTCTGGCACATCTGATTCGGTCCATGCGCCGGAGATGCGTTGCTTGCATCATGGCACGAGGAAGTCACACCCGGTATTGAAGTGTGAAGGTCACAATTGGTTAGACGTCAGACAAGTGCTTCATGACGCATGAAAATGACATTTTTCGTTTTGAGTGACGTTGGCACTGAAAAGTCAGTGTTTCTCCTGTTAAATAAACATATTGATTGCATTGAGATCTTTGCGTGTCATTTATAACATACACATAAATGGTGTCACAGAAACTTTTGTTGCTGAGTACTATATATTTTTTTTACATTTACCTCTTTTTTTTAGATATAATATTATGAGGGCAAAGCGTGTCAGGACGGCGTACTGGAACCAGTGTTCCGTGTTCCAAGGAAAAGGCCCCTTGTGACTGAGGTAATAAGTTTTCATTTTAAAAACATTTGAAATTAAAAGCGCCACAAAATTTGACATGCCATTAACAGATTTTTCTCTTGTTGCTCTTGTAATATCTCAAGATACGTTCCCTCTTAGCGAAAGTCAGGTGCAGTGGGGAGGCTACTGGCATTTTGGAGGTATGTCACAATCTTGTTGATTGCCCAAGACTGTACAGTAGTACTTGAAAGAGGTTTCGGAAGGCTACTCTTTCGATGCTTGTGAGTGACGTCAATGCCTGTGTTACTGCATTCCAAGTCTTTTTGCATCCCCCCACCACCAATTAAAGCAGGGGTTCCTTCAAGAGTTTCTGAGGTGCCTGCTAAGGATATTGAAAACTACTGACAAGGCCTACAAAAGGGTCACAATATCTTTTTTCTTTCTTCTTGTTTTCATGTATTAAAACAAAATTATTTCTGAATAAACGTTTTTGATATCTAAAAGGAAACAATCAGTCTATCATAGTGTGATTTGCAAAAGATATCGAGGAAAGAACAAGTAGCCCTCAGTAGGCTACAATTTCTCATTCTTCGCATAGCCTTCAGACCCAGAAAGTTTGGTGACCCCTGACCTGAAACAACACTCTATGCTCTTTATCCTCTGACCTGGGTTATGTGCCATACCCACAGTTGCCTGAGAAAATGGAGCGAAAGATTCTTCTCCTGGTAGTGCTTGAAGATGGGGACCCAGCAATCTTCCGCTTAGCGCTCACCTGCCAGACCGCATTGTTAGCCAGCCAATCTTTAGAAATGAGGCCCACTTCAGTTGGCTGGACAGTAAGTTCAAAAACAGTTTTTTTTGCCCAGTAGTTGCATCACATGTTAAAATGCAATAACATACAGAGTGTTCCAAAAATGTCTACACAACAGGCTTGTACAAAATTACGAATTTCAGAATTTAATTCCATGGTTGACTATGGAATTAAATTCTACAAATTCTGAATTTTGCACAATCCTGATGCACACATTTAATCATTGTTAAGTTGTTTACATAATTCTAAAGTATTAAGTTCATTTAGATTTTTAACTGTAATTGAATTCACAGATGTCAGTTAAATGTTTTGTCACCACCTGTTCTCAAACTGACATACACTCTGGTCCAGACACAGCTGATAACGCAAATTGGTGAATTGCACACAATTCTCATGGTATTTCTGTGTATTCACTTTCAATGGCTGCCATCAATTCAGTGAATATTGCCTGTTTCATAGTGTAGACTTTGGCGTGTGTGTGGAGGGGGGATTTTGAGAAATATTTGTGTACGTATCTTTACTGTTTCTTGTTTTTAGGTGTGGTGAAATGGAGCAAGCTGCCATCTTCTCACCAGGGGAAATTCAGAAGGCCATATTTAGCTTCCCAGTGCCAGCATTTTATGTGTGGGTGACTGTTTAAAGACTGCGGGGTTGGCCACAAGGGAGATGGACGCCGGGGTGTCCTCCAGGGGTTCTTCTCTATAGAGGACTACCCTAGCTACTGCAGCTGGGACTGCTTTCTTGAAGATGGGAAAGGATATTGAGAGATCGTGTGTGTCGGTGTGTGTATGTATGTATATGTATGTGTGTGTGTGTGTGTGTGTGTGTGTGTGTTAGAGTCAGGGCAGAAAGTGTGTGTTTTATTTCAGTTTTTGCAAAAAGGGATGCAAGCCTTAACATAGCTGGCATTATGTAGTGATGGTCAAATGAAGCCTCATGAATCACTGAGGCTTTCCAGCCCATTGCTTCACCAAAAGGTTCAGTACTCGAGACCTCAATGAAAGATTGAATGCTGCCATCTGCTGGGAAAAAACAACATATGACGGTTCAATGAACAGTACCATGAGCTGAGCGGAAATGTATGAAAAACTTTTGTGTGCAGTAACAATAAACAATGGATATATTTCTATAGCATGTGCATGTGTAAGTATATTGACATAATTGTGTAAGTAGCTATATTTGTTCATAATTAAAATAGCAATGAAACAATCATGATACTTTTCTTTTTTAAATCATTTTTATTCAAAAACACAAATTCAGGAGTGAGATTATTTAAAAAACGAAATAACTGACACTCTCAGGGCAATGTCCAACAATGGGGAAAATAATGCATAACTCACTACACCTTCTCCATCTTATACAAACGCAGACAGCACCCACAGAGTGGCGAGAGATTCGAAGCGTATTTATGAGGAGGCGATATGTTGAATGAACCAATGACGTATTCTCCACAAACCGAGGCCTCGTTTGTCATCAATCACGTGATTTTTACGGTAACGACGCAAGCCTCAAATCGGGGCTTCATCTGGCACACCCCTATTTGCTCGAAACGGGCTCCGGTGCTTCGCTTCAAATGTCACATCAGCATTATGTATACATCAGATCGATCTTTACACTAATTTACATCGACAAAGCCGTAGTTCACTACCTTGGTTGTCACTGGGGCAGTACCCTCAAAGGTATTGCTGTTGTACCTTAGAAGTGGGTTTTCATGTGTTTTGGAACATAAAAGTACCTTTTTGACCCTAAAAAGGTTCACAAAGGTACCTCGAGGTCCTAAAATTAGCTCTAAAGGGTACATAATACCTTGGGGAACAGAAATTGACTCCTGCTGTACCCCTATTTCTGAGATTGTACCCACGCCGCCTAGCCGGGCGTGGGTAATAAAGCCAATGCAAACAGGATTAGTAATCCCCTGTCAGGCCAACTGCATTCAAAGTATGTCAAACTAGTTTGCATATATGTTACGTTACTGCCATAGGTTTGTTTGATGTAGGTGATATTTACGGGGCTGGCCAGCTAAATTTGACATTTATAATGACCAAACTGTGCGTTATTATGGGATGGTGTTAAGGCGGCGATTGCTAAAGTTGCTAAATTGCAAGCTAAGTTAGCTAGCAAGCAAAGTTGCTCCAGTGCATTAAAGTCTTTAGTCGGCTGTGTGTTTGTATGACCTGACTGTTAGCTTACTTGGTAATTTAAGAGATGCCAAGTCTCACACATTTGGCGTGAGTCTCGCCTCTTAGTGGCATTCACGCTTCAGTGCCATAGTCAGCAATTATTCTTTTATGATTCAACGTGCACGAAAGAAATTCACTTCTGGAATTTAAGTTATTGTGCATCAAGTTAAACAGTTTCATGTGCATTACGGTGCATTTCCCCACCAATGACACGGAAATTGATTATGACTCGGGAATTCTCACGCATGTCTTCACTCAGGGAAGATGTTTCAAATGGTCTTATTTTATTTACACAATTTAAAGGATCATGAAACGCATGCATTATTTCCAATTCCCGTGTAAAGAGAAGCACGGGAAGTCCATGCTACTTGTGGTGAGGTCCGGCTTTACTCAAGAGAAACTGAAACTTCAATGCACAAGGATTTTAATACCGCATGAGAATCTCATTTAGCATTCAAAGAATGATTGTGGACTATGGTGAATAAGTCTAAAAAATGCGTGAGACCTTTGCCGAATGCGTGAGACTTGGCATCTCTGTAACTTCAGTTTGTCAAACTGTAAAATAGTACTTTATGATGAAAGACGTCAACGCTTTCGGTTGAGGGCACGAAGTTGAGATAGTGGAAAGAATTAAACATGGCCACTTAGTTTGTTTAGCTAATTTATCAAATGTTGATGTACTGATGTTGATGTACTGTACTGAAAGCTATAACTGTAAAATAAAAATTCAAATTTATGAACAGAAATGAGAAACTGTTAAAGTATTTTTATAACTCTTGTCAACTAAATTTGGTTGAATGGTAATGGATGGAGAAGTCATCATTATTTAAAAAGATTTGTGATGAGAAGTTGGGTGGCTTTCCAGTTTATATAATGCCATTTTATTGTTCATTGAGAATTAAAATGTATTTAAATTCTTTATCAATGAAATCTGCTCTCTTTCTCTTCTGTTGTCTGTATATATAGCAATAATGGAAAGTAAACATTTTCAGGGGGTGCTCGTCATAAATTGGGACATCAGTGCACTTTTGAAGTGTCTTCTCTAGTTTTCTGTAGCCAGAAAGGTTGGGTAAGGAGCTTTTGTTCACCATGGAGAGAGATTGCCTGGTGGAATGGTTTGGAATAATAATGCTAGTTTTGTTTTTTTTTTTAAAGTTAATATATCATTAAATGATACAAAAATTTATCCAATCAGATGTTAAAGGCCCCTCCCCTGAAGACTCCTGACCGTGATGCTCTCATCCCTTGACAACAGAAATTGGAAGACGTATGTGACCCTAGCTTTGAAGCAAACAAGAGATCTTTCACTGACCCAAAGCATGTAAGTACAGTCTGCAATGGTGCACACCGGTTTCCTAACCATAAAGTGACCCAAGATATCTAACTACACAACTGCTGTCTCAGTCACCATGCATGATCTCAGACTGTTATTACCAAGTAATTACAATTAAACTTATGTTACATTTTCATTCAGTTCACTTTACCTTCACTCAATGCATACCCATAAAATAATTCAAAGCTTGCCAATGTGCGAGACCAAGCACAGATCAGCAGAAGATGCCTCCAGGGCTTTTAATGAGTGAGAAAACACCAAGGACAGCTTGTGACAGTAGCGCAGACTGGAACAGTGGTCAGAAAGTCCAGTTCATGCTATCAGTAGACAACGTCGGAAACGGCGATTCTACACTGTGTTTATCAACAGTTCATGGTCAGATGTTGGGTGGTCAAGATGATTTGTAACGCCTGTATAACAAGGCATCCACTGTGTGGGAGTGGGGTCCATCTCTGCTCTGGAGGCATCTAGAGAACAGGGAGACGCTGTACCTATTAAATTGCACTAGCTGCATTAGTTATACTACTTCTACTATTACTCCACCGTCATTACAAATTAATTTTGAATTAATTACCTTGTTTCCACTGTCATTACAAATTAATTTTGAATTTTATGCCTCAGAAGTTGATTTGTGTTAAATATTTGATTATTTTTTGATTTGACTGTGTGCCATTTTGAAGGATCTTAGAGTTTGGTGAGCCACCGGGAGAGCTTTCCTTTTTGGCTCCTAGAGAGTAGGTAATTGAGAATTTAATGCTGAGATTAATTATACTTGCGGTCAAGGACTTAATGATCCCAGAAATGTATAGTTTTAAACCCCAGCCATTTTTCAACTCTCAGTATTATTTTTTACAATTGCAATGCTGAATTTTCATGAAGATTTTTAAAAAAATATCTTCTCATGATGAGATGTGAGAACCTCAATAGCACTCATTTCACTCGATAATGACTTAAATTTTTACTTGAGAAAATAAACAGGTGAACTAATTTATTTTCCAGCAAAGAATGTAAAATCAAACTAGATTGGTGCAAATTGTACAGAAGAATCACTAAGAAGCAAACATCACGTATCACACATCCTTGGGAATTTCATGAGTGGTGTTACGTGTTAAGTTTTATATCTATATGTCCGTCCTTGAGGAAAACCCATGAATCTGCTCACCAGTTATTACTGCAGTAGGTTGCCACATTGCTCAATCCAAGATTTAGTTTTTTTTTTTTTTGCAAAACACAAAGCAGTTTTTCATCTCTGACATTTTAGTTTTCTAAAACTATTGACCAATAGTGTACATTTTCATACCAATTATAACAAGGGAATATGACACAGAAAAAATGCACAGTGGCACACAAATGAAACACTCATCAATGTGCCAGAAAACTGTCTGGGATTACAGCCGTATGTAATGTTATTGTGTGGTAGATTGCAAAATACTGAGTAGGTTGCCATTAACATTCCCAAATTACAGTTTTTTTTTTTTTTTGGTAAACAAAAATGGCATGGAATTTGTTTTTGTGTATAATAAAACATCAAAATATCAATATTTATTTTTTGAGGATTTAGAAAATTCCAATAGTTTTTGTCTTAAAACCATTAGACTCTGATCCAGAAGTCTCAAAAATGTGAAATCAAAAAGAAGGTCAACGTGACTTCTAAAGCCAACGGGAGTTGCACAGGAGAAGCCAATAACAAACAAACAAACAATAAATAACGCGCAAACAAACTACCAACAAACTGAGAAATTTGTGCTATGGCAGAACAATAAATTGGAGTTCTACTGTAAGAAGAGAGTCAATTACCAAGACAGTGACTATTTTTGAGAGTAATTTTGATTCAAATTTGCATGAGGTCAGTGCAGTGCTTCTCAACCCTTCCTCCCAGAGCTATGGGGATTGATTGTCAGCTTGCCTGCCAGGCCTGCTTTTCTGGAACACCTGTCAGAAGGTGCACTTTCCCCCTTCTGCATTAGATTTCTCTCTCCGTGTCTGCTTCAATGGAGGAGAAAGACAGGCTGAAAAATGTAGGCTTAGCCCATCAACAGTCACAACAGGTCGGCCATGTCTATAATGGATTTGTAACGGTGGCTGCCTCGCTGTGACTTCCTGACAGGCTGGATAGATCCTGCGGACAAGCCCAAGGATGTGGGTGAAGTGATCAGTACATTGCCGTGATAAGAAACTGGAGTAAAACTGTCTCGCCAGTCATTTCAAATGTATTAGTTTTTATCCACTCAATTTTACCAATATCTATTTCTGCTAAGCCCAAATGGACATATCTGAATCCATTTACATCAGCCGTTTTGTTTGCAAAAATCAAATTCTGCATACTACTTGGAATGCAATAGTGTTCCAGCATGATGCTCTTTGAATTGGGACAATATTGATTTATGATGATAAAGTTCAGTCTGAAGAAATAGATTAATGAAATTAAACTGGAGTTCTACATGGGAAAAATGACAGCAAAAACCTTTGGACGTGTCAAAGCAATGCATAATCTGGCAAGTTTAAGCAGACATATCAAAAAGCTGGTCCTGCTCTTTGTTTTATAAACCAGAGTTGTAGAATATTGTAGACTATGCTGTCAGGTAGTATGTAAGTATTTGTATAGTGACACAATTTAATTTTTATCAGTTTGGCTCAATATGCCAATACAATAGATCTGAATGGAAACGGTCTTGTGCTTAAGTCCAGCTTTGATTTTAAGGCTTTGTCAAAATATTGCACAAAGGTTGGGAACTATTGTAGTTCTTCACCCCCTGTTACAACCCAAAACGTAATAACTGCCAATAACGTAATAATTTGGGCCCATTTGAAACGTTATAAAGCCAATAACATAATAACCTACCAATAACGTAATAACATTTTGCCAATAACGTAATAAGGTATTACGTTATTGGCAGGTTATTGCGTTATTGGCCTTACACAAAAAAAAAAAGCTTTGCTAATGTAATAAGTATGCCAATAATGTAACAAATTGTGTTTTACTTTCTTTTTACATTCATGTTAGAAAATGTCTAAATATTGCCTCTTAAAAAGAGGGTTGACCAAATCTGCTGTCTGCCTACATTATTAGCCTACATTATTGGCAGGTTATTCGGAGGGATATGTAGTACAGATGACTGCAATATTTGCAATGTACTTTACTATTTTACTGTTTTCTTCTCACCTCTGCCCAGTAATGTTGCAACTCATAACAATGACTGGATATATTTTAATCTGTTATCCTCTGCATTTCCAGCATTTCCTACATGTTAAATCAAATTGTCTTACTACTAAGTTTTTAACTAAAGTATTATAATAATGACAAACACATACAGTATGCTCAATTTAAATTTCTTTAATGAAAAATTTTGAACTGCAAATTTGAAACATGAACTACAAAAATAGTTAAATAAAATGTCCCTTTTGTTTGTAACATTAAAAAAAAAAAAACTACAGACTAACATTACTATTACTATTAGGGTCTAAATGCGTCGATCAGACTTTTCTTGCCTTAAGTAAAAAATTTGAAACCGGAGTGTCTCAGATTTCCTCCTTTTAATGTTTGATACACACAAAAACTGAAAGAGCACTTGTGTTTCCTATGAAGATTCAAGAGTCCTTGTAGCACTTCCATTTTTTCTTTTCTTTTCAGTGTGTTCCTTTTTTATTTTCAAGCAAAATTGTAAAATAGCCCCTGCTGGAAAACAACCCACTCAATTCTAATGAATCTATCCTCTTAATCCACTTCAAACTCAAATGTAAAATATATTTCAAAGAAATAAATCTACAGTAAATGTATTTTAAAATATATCGCATTAAGATAACATTTGATTTTCAGATGTTGTCATGTGTTAATTTAGTTTGGTAAACTGGTACAACCTGCGCAAAAGTGTATTGTTTCCATGCCGTCTTACAGATCGGAACGATCGGACAAGGCGGCATGGGATTTCCCAGGCAATAACTAGACTGCATTCCCACAGAAAATTATAAATGTGCCGTGTGTGCTGAGTGTTAGCATATTAACATAAATAATCTACCCTGAGCTACTGTATATAGCACTGAAAACAGTCAATAACTTAACAGACAGTATAATTGACATTATTAGCATCTTTGTTAACCTACTTTTGTTGAGTAAGGCTAGATTCATAGTTAACCAGTTAACATTGTAACATAAATAGCATTTTTAAGATAGTCAGCATAGTTATCACGTCAGCTAACCTACTTCAGCGTAGTAACAATAAAAAATATAATTAATTATATCACGTAAACATAATAAGCAATGCTACCATAATTAGTATTTTAGCATCATCGCTAATCTAAGTTGTCTCAACTCCTAGATGTTTGTTCCACCAGGGCATAAGAGCAACATTAGCAAACTAAAACTGAATTCACATTTAGTTAGTTAATGATTTAGTATTATTAGCATGGTTAGCATACCTGTCAACCAACCTTAGCTAATGTTAACTTAAAACACTGTTTATTAGACTACTTAATATTATAATAATTTACGCGCAATAACCATTGTTACTAATTGCTGAAAATTATTTGCCTTACGACCATTCTAAAAAAAAATGGAATAAAAGAAGCCTTGGACTTCTTCAACTGTCCTCTTCTGCCTCTCTCCCGCGCAGTCTGGCTGGGTTGAACAAGTCATTGCATCATCATCAGCCTGAACATTCCACCATTCATTTCAATGGGTCAGATTGTTGTAGAAAAAAAGACAATAATGGATAAACGACAAGAGGTGGGGTAAATCCATAGCATAGCAAGCATACTTAATAATCAGCCAATAGTGTAGGCTAATAATGTAAGCAGACAGTAGGTTTGGTCAATCATCTATACATTCTAACAGGAATGTAACCAAAAGAATATTAAAAAAAATTCTTACATTATTGGCATAGTTATTACATTATCAAAGTTTTTTTTTTAGTGTAAAGCCAATAACCTGCCAATAATGTAATACCTTATTACGTTATTGGTAGAGAAATGTTATTTCGTTATTGGCAGGTTATTACGTTATTGGCTTTATTACGTTTCAAATGAGCCCAAATTATTACGTTATTGACAGAGTTATTACGTTATCAAAGCTCTTTTTTAGTGTAAGGCCAATAATGTAATACCTTATTACATTATTGGTAGGGAAAAGTTATTACGTTATTGGCAAGTTATTTCGTTATTGGCTTTATTACGTTTCCAATGGGCCCAAATTATTATGTTATTTGCAGTTATTATGTTATTGGCAGTTATTACGTTTTGGGTTGTAACACCCCCCCAAATATTATAGGCTCCAAAATAATTGTACACAGTGACAATTATGAATAAAATACTCCTTTTTAATACAAGTAGCAAATCTTAGCAGTCAATCATTGCCTGATGCCTGGAACCCATAAAAATCATCACGCAGGGTTAATTTCTTCATGATGCTCTGTCAGGGCTTCAGTAAAGCTGCCGTAGGTTCTCATGTGTAGTTTGGTGTGGTCTGCCCCCAGCAAAACTGGATGAATGACATAACCATTGTGGAACATTTCACATTGGATTGCTTTTGCGGTATATTTGTTATGATCCTGCCTTTTGTGTGTTGTCTCGAGCTTATTTGCGCTTGTGCTTTACTTTCGTTTTATATTGCAGCTTTCTTTTCGGCCGTCTGACGATCCACTCCGAATCTGCATTCTCCATTGATGTCACGTGACAACCTTCAGCACGCCTGCGTCTCGTCGTCCAATCGCGTTTCCTCTTTCCGTTTTGGCTCTGGTATTTCATTCATTGCTTCCAGCTGTGTTTAATTCTGGGTCTCGCGAAAGTCATTATTGTTAGCCCAGTTCTCGTGTAATTGTTTATTAATCCCATGTGTTTCTGTTTCCTTCCGAGATTGCATTCCGAGTCCCCACCTCCTCTCGTGACTATATGTGGCAGACTTGGGAGAGTGGTCGTCAGACGGATCCTTGTATTGACTCTGTTCTACTTGGTGAAATCTCAGCTCCTCCTGCCTTCCAAGTTTCTCCTTGTATGCTTCCCGAGTCTTATAGTTTGCTTCGCCCTTGTCTAGTCTGCCCCGTGTTTAAGTCTCCCAGTGTGTCCGTTCGTTTAGTTAGGTTCAGTTTTTGTTTTCTTAGTTCATCCACTCTTGGAGTGAGTATTTCTGTTTCCCCCTGCCTTTGGCAGAGTACTTTAGTTTTCCCATTTGTTCAGTGCTTGTGCACGGTGTTTTGTTTCTGGCGTGTCTGCCAATTTCCCCTTAATGTCTCGTGTTTAATAAACACTTCTGTATCCTGCAACTGGAGTTCCCCTGACCTCTTCTTACAATATTTTGGATCAATGGACAGTAAAGCACTGTCCAATACTGTACGTTTTGAATTCATTGGCTGAATCTGAGCCGATAATATAGCCCAACACAAGAACTAGAATGTGTTTTTGCTCGTAAAAACGCATCTCTCCCCTGGCCCCCTTTCTTGCCTAACCCACCGAACAGAGGGACAGGGGGACAGGCATATACCAAAAGGCACCTCTGCACGACCTGAGTAGTCAGTATGCAAAGTTTAATTAAGATGATGCAAATGGTTTTGGAGTTATGCGCCGGACAACACTTGATTACATCCGGACAGATAGACCTGAGGAATAAGTATGCCAAGTTTGCTTTAGATCATGCGAACTGTTTTGGCGTTACGCTCCAAAAAAGAAGTGGGAATGCTGACATGAACGTGAACGGGAACTGAGCCTAAAACAATACAACTCCCCTCTCCCTCCAGGGGGGGAGACATAATTCGGGATTCAGAATTCATCATACTGCTTTTGTCAGCAGCTACATGAATAATGAGTCAAGGACCAGTTCCATTGGCAGTCAGTCATACATGCCAAAACATTAATTCTCTTCACAAATGAGATGGCATCATGAGCCGTTCCTTTTCGGTGTCCTGAGCTGACCAAAGTGTTCTTTCATTGAAAGATAGCAGATAATATTTAATTTGGCACCAGACAAAAAAAAATATTTCTCTGTTTTGCTTTGATTTTTCAACCAATGATGGCTTGCTTCACAAGCAGTTACAGGCCTTTGGACTTCATATTGACGGCAAACAGCAATAAACTCCCAATGTAACTGTTGCAGTTGAAATCAAATTTCCATGGATAACAGGGGTTAAGCCGGTTAACCATTCGTAACTTCATCGCTCTCTAGCGAACACTTCTGGTAAGCCAGGTGCATGCAGCTGTATGAGCTAAATTGTGTGCTGACTATGTGATCCTTCAACAGCAATGGCCATATGTGATTTGCGGTGAAACTGCAAGTGCATAGAAGCGAGGGCTCATCATCACGCAAGTCAGAGGAATCAAGTGCTGCGGCATCTCTCTCCTGAGTTGACGGGAGCGGGTCGCTTTGCGATGGACAGTACAATGTGGCTGTGTTCATGTTGGGAAAATGGGGAAAATAAAAAATGGAAAAAACTAAATGGAATAATAAGAAAATAACACACCCCTGACCATGCTATGGCTGTGGAGCCAACTCTACCCTGCAAAGGCAAAAGACCTTAAGGCCCAGTCACACAGCCGATCACGCACGAATCACTCACAAATCACGCACAGATTGGGTTTGTGCGTGCTTGTGCGTTGAGAAATTGACCAATTTTTCGGGGTGTCGGGGGTAGAAATCTCGGACGAATCACGCATGAATCGCGCATGAACCACGCATGTATCACTTACAATCACTGACATATCGCGCACGTCGACGCATAATAGCAAACACGGTGCAGTATTCCACGAACATTCGACGCACGCCCGACGCATGAATCACCGGCGGAGCACGTCCAAACACGAACGCTTCACGTACATTCCACGTACAAGCACTTTCGTTCCGCGCATGTCGACGCATGCCCCACGGATGAATCACTGACGGATCACGCACGAAAAAACGCACCTTCGACGTCACTATCGCTTCGGTTCAGCGCATATAAAAAGCGGTGAACGACGGGAGTTCCTCAGTACCTTTCGCCAATCAAGAACACTTCAAGAGATGCCACCCAGGAAAGCTCGCTTGCCCTCAAAGACAAGGGTGCAGAAGAAGAAAGCTGCTGAAGAAGAAGTCCATGTAGATCCACCAGAAGCTGCTGCTGCTGAAAAACCTGCTGCTGGTGCTGCTGCTAGGAGGTCCCGTAGGTCTGGAATGGCAAAAGTGCCCGAAATGGCTGCTTTTATATGCCAAAATACATACGTGAGTTGTCAGTGGTTCGTCAGTGGAACATCAGTGAATCATCAGTTTTCTGTCAGTCAGTCGTGCGTCGGAAATGCGTCACCCGTCAGTGGATGTGCGTCGTTATGCGTTTTCCGTCAGTGATATGTCAGTTATTCGTCAGTTTTATAATTGATTGTCAGTAGAATGAACGTGATACGTGCGCGTTTCATGCGTGATATGAACGTGGGGCATCAGTGGACGGACGTGGACGTGCGCGGATTCAAACCAGTTCTGACGCATAAGCACTGACGGCCGACGAGTGTCCCGCGCATAGTTACGCATACTCGACGCATAAACTACGCATGCCGACTCATGAATTACGCACACCAACGCACAGTTGTGCGTCGGAAAATTTTTGAACCGTTCAAAACTCAAAATCACGCACAAACCGCCTTCAACGCACATCCACTTACAATCACTGACAGTCCGCGTTCGTTCCACCTACGAATTACGCATACGACGTACGCTCCGCGCAGAAACGAAAATCTGTGCGTAATTCATGCGATTTCGCTGTGTGACTGGGCCTTTAACTTACCAGAGTGGGAAACTGAGAAAAATGACTTTAAAGTTTGTGCTTTGTCCAGACAAAAGTATTGTAGGTAGGATACTCAAAATCTGGGCAGGTAGTTTTTATAATGAAGAAAAGCGTGCATACAAAAAAATTTGTGCTCAAGTCTGACCTTTGACCTTATTTGTCAGTTACTGTCCACTGCCTTTGTATCATGTTCTAAAATTAAGGAGTTGTGCAAAGGCAAAAGGCAGTAACTTGCAGAAATTCAATATTTGGTTACTGTTTTCTTAACACAAGACCATTACAAGACCACTAACCTTAGGTCTAACCTTCATGACATTGTTTTTTGCATGATAAAGAATGAATTAGACACATGTAATTGTTGCTATACAGAGCTGTGGTGACATTACATCGCATCTTCATGATAGAGAATAGCTCTAATTTGGTGAGTGGCACCAGAAACAGAATGCCTGCAGATAAGTTACTTCCCATTATACAGATTGAATAAATACAGGAAGTAATTTTTAATTATTAGAAAAACGATTTAATTGCTAAATACAAAGCTTAATAGTTACATACAAGGCTTTAATATGTATTACAATTCATGGATGTATTTAACACTCATCAAAAAGAATGAGCAGAGGCGTATAAAAAAATAATTACTAAGTAAAAGTAGAAGTACCATAACTGAAAGTTACTTTGGTAAAAGTTGAAGTCACACGTAAGAAAATTTTGTAAAATTTTGAGTAAAAGTCTAAAAGTAGGTCTTACTTTTGGTACTTAAGTACATTAAATATTTTGTGAAAAAATATACTGAAGTATCAAAAGTGCAAGTACAAGTACAGAGTACTTTTTCAGAGTACGCTCAGAAAAAAGCAAAACAACCACACATTGTCCTCTCCTTGGTTTCTTGAATCAACTTTCAGGTGAATGAAAATGTAAAAAAAAACAAACAGTCTCTGCTTTATATACTTCTTCTTTTTCTTCGAGTTTACTGGCGGTTTAGAAAACCACTATAATTGAATAGAATTAATAGTAGAATGACATAGGATCGATACCATGTTGAATTTTTGCTTCAGAAAACTGATTTCGCTTAACTACTAATTGAGATACCACTGGCTCACTGTAGCTGAAGTGGTTACGACAGAGGACAGTGTTTGTTTCTGTTGCGAAAGAAATGTTTTTGAACTGCTGAATAGATACAAAGGGCAAGTACAGTACCAGTCAAAAGTTTGGACACACTTTGCTAATGTCACAGCACTCTGTTCTTAGAGAAATGTAAATGGCTTAACTTCTCTATATAATCTCAAATTGAATCTGGTAAGAGGTGAACAGTCAGAAATTAAAAGAGAACCTTATTCTTGTTTGACTAGTGTCCAAAATTTTTTAATTCTAAAAGAAGCCATATTTTGCAAATTAAGCAGACAAACAAGCTTCTTACATTTTCCAACAGCCAAATTAAAGACAAGCTGTATTGAAACTAATTGGGCACAAAAAGGTTGACGAAGAGCAAACTACAAGTGCAGCACATGTTTGGCAACTTAGATTGCCGCTCAGCAGCAAACATATAGCTATATAACTGCTTTAGTAAAAAACCAAAAAGTGAGCATGCTCCGAAAATATGACAACAAAATGCTGGTTTGTTGGATGGATTTAAGAATTAGATCTGCAAAATAAAGAGGTGCCTATTTAACATTGTATTGTAAGAGAAATGTGGGTATGTCCAAACTTTTGATTGGTACTGTATACTGAGCAGTTTGCACATCAGGCTTAGCTGAGGAGTTAAATTCAGTGGCCATTGTCAAAGTAATGAATTAAAAGTATACTTTTTTATGTTTTAAATGTACTAGAGTAAAAGTCCAGATTAAAAAAAAAAACCTCAAGTAAAATACAAATTCTTTGTTTGAAAGCCATCTCCACCATCAATTTTCCTCGAGAGCGGTATGCCATTCTTAAACATAATATAGAAAACCACTCGACAAAATCTTGTTCAGTGGCAGTATACTTTCATTTGGGCGTAACGTTTGTATGTGTGTGGATTTAGGCGACAATACATAGGCTGTAACTCAAGCGTGACAAACTTTGGTGGGCGATAAAAGAAAGGCAGTTCTAGAGTGCCGTAACTTCAGGGCCGTACAAATATGCGGCTATACAAAGACAGAGTACCTTAACTCAACGTCAGCGTCCCAAAACAAAGGCCAAGCAACATAACTGCAGTTATGGCATTCTGTCATAGTTTCTTGGGGGATTTTCGGAGTTATGGTTGACACAGACCTTGATTTTTTTCAGAAAAACAATCAAATTGACTCAGAATATACATCCACATGATACAGGAGGCCTTCAGTACCCCCCAAATGACAATAACTGATTTTCGACTAAAGGTGATGTTACGGTGTTTTGCCTTTGCACGGCAGAAGTGTCCAATCAATTTTAGTCCCTTTAATAAAAAGGGAGGGGGGGTCAGTCATTTTCTGTTCACCCAATCTGTATATAAATACATTTAAATTGAACCTGTAGGTCAGAAGTTTGAGATCATATAAATTATTTAATTACCAATACCTTCCGCAATGTCCAAATAGTTATGGACCTGACTGCTTTCAGGCAACATAGTAAATTTTATTTTTTGCCCATCTGCAGTATAATTTTTGCTTTATATAAAATTTGTGTCAATCACCGAATCATACTTGTCACATTTGCATTTTGATACAAATTACTGAATAACTGGATATCCCAGTTTGTTGGCTACATGCAGCGCAGTCCTACCACCAATGCGGAAGAACAAAGCTTCATACAAGGTCAAACCTATCTTTTACTGAACTGCAGCCCAGCACAGAGCCTTATATGAAAGTATCTTTACCCAGTGCAGTGAGAAATTATTTTGTTATGCTGCAGGCCATTGGGGACTACAAATTGTGTGACTGAGATAACCACTGGAAACACAGAAGTGACAACGTATACCGCACCTAATTTTTCAACATTTCATTGACTGATACTTGCTTCTATTCATACTTACAAGAATTCACCGAATATAATGTATTCAAAAATTCAAGAGATGACTGGAATTCAACGGTTGTCTTTCAGATAAGAGCTTTTAATTAAAGAAAGGAGGTTTTTTCACATTTGTTGTATGAACTGGCTCCTGAAAAAAAGTCATTACTACTAGGTTCAGTCTTGGTGAAATTCTCATGGGAGAAGACCTTTGAAGCTGAAATAAGACATCATCAGTTTCATGTTAGTTTAGGCCCAGGACTGCCATTGTGAGCTCTCATCACAAATGCAACTGGCCATTGCTTCTGCCACAGGTCAAGTGAGTGACAGAGGAGGCTGACAGAACAGACAAGCTCTGTTGGATCTGTCTGTATGATGGAGGGTTTACGTACTGTCCACTGATAATACACAGACCTGGTTCAGGGGCTAAATGTACTTTATCACTCAAATATCCCCATGGCCTGCTGTTTCCTGTTCTGTCTGAGTGTTTGTCAAGGGGCAAAGATACCGGTGGTGTCGGTTGGGCATTGCCCATCCAAGCTTCTGCCTTTCCCAACCTTATTATTACACTATTAACAACCGGCAGCTATTACAATGTACTATTGCATGGCATAGACGAGAAGAAGATGCATACTTTTCATTTTATATACAAAACCCAAAACCAGTGAAGTTGGCACATTGTGTAAATCGTAAATAAAAACAGAATACAATGATTTGCAAATCCTTTCAACCTATATTCAATTGAATACACTGCAAAGACAAGTTACTTAATGTTCGAATAGGTAAACTTTGTAATTTTTTGCAAATATTAGCTCATTTGGAATTTGATGCCTGCAACATGTTTCAAAAAAGCTGGCAGAAGTGGTAAAAAAGACTGAAAGAGTTGAGGAATGCTCATCAAACACTTATTTGGAACATCCCACAGGTGAACAAGCTAATTGGGAACAGGTGGGTGCCATGATTGGGTTTAAAAGCAGCTTCCCTGAAAAGCTCAGTCATTCACAAACAAGGATGGGGCGAGGGTCACCACTTAATGAACAAATGCGTGAGCTGATTGTCGAACAGTTTAAAAACAACATTCCTCAACGAGCTATTGCAAGAAATTTAGGGATTTCATTATCTACAGTCCGTAATATCATCAAAAGGTTCAGAGAATCTGGAGAAATTGAATGCTTGTGACCTACGATCCCTCAGGCGGTACTGCATCAAAAACCGACATCAGTGTGTAAAGGACATCACCACATGGGCTCAGGAACACTTCAGAAAACCACTGTCAGTAACTACAGTTTGTCGCTATATCTGCAAGTGTAAGTTAAAACTCTACAATGCAAAGCGAAAGCCATTTATCAACAGCACCCAGAAACGCCGCCGGCTTCGCTGGGCCCAAGCTCATCTAAGATGGACTGATGCAAAGTGGAAAAGTATTCAGTGGTGTGACGAGTCCACATTTCAAATTGTTTTTGGAAACTGTGGACGCCGTGTCCTCCGGACCAAAGAGAAAAAGAACCATCCGGACTGTTATAGGCCTGTTATAAGTTATTATACTGTTATAAGTTCAAAAGCCAGCATCTGTGATGGTATGGGGGTGTATTAATGCCCAAGGCATGGGCAACTTACACATATGTGAAGGCACAATTAATGCTGAAAGGTACATACAGGTTTTGGAGCAACATATGTTGCCATCCAAGCAACTCCTTTTTCATGGACGCCCCTGCTTATTTCAGCAAGACAATGCCAAGCCACATTCTGCACGTGTTACAACAGCATGGCTCTGTAGTAAAAGAGTGCGGGTACTAGACTGGCCTGCCTGTAGTCCAGACCTGTGTCCCATTGAAAATGTGTGGCGCATTATGAAGCGTAAAATACGACAACGGAGATCCCGGACTGTTGAACAACTTAAGCTGTACATCAAGCAAGAAAAGAAAAGAGTTCCAACTGAAAATCTTCAAAAATTGGTCTCCTCAGTTCCGAAACGTTTACTGAGTGTCGTTAAAAGGAAACGCGATGTAACGCAGTGGTAAAAAGGCCCCTGTGCCAACATTTTTGCAATGTGTTGCTGCCTTTAAATTCTAAGTTAATGATTATTTGCAAAAAAAAAATAAAGTTTCTCAGTTTGAACATTAAACATCTTGTCTTTGCAGTGTATTCAATTGAATACAAGTTGAAAAGGATTTGCAAATCATTGTATTCCGTTTTTATCTATGATTTACATAACGTGCCAACTTCACTGGTTTTGGGTTCTGTAATTGAGTCAAAGTATGCCAAACTAAAGCAGAGAACAAAGCAAAAATTTATTTATTTATATAGCAAAAAGAATTGAATATTTGTGGTGGTAAACTTATTTGGCTTTTATCACTGTATTGCATTCTTTCCAAATATGAAAATATGCCTAAGGATGCCCGTGTAAGCTGATATCAACTTTATAAACGCAGAACTTAGCTTCAGAAAGACAATACTGATGAATGTCAATTGACAAGCACGAACGAATAGGACGGATAGGGGAACAGATTGCAATCTATTCGTTCGTGCTCTTCAATTGACTTCTCACGACTATAGGGATGAAGACGACTGGAAACTACTTCAAGGTACTGTCCGCATATTAATAGTCTTTTTTTAATAAACTACCTGCGTTCTCAGTTCTCAGTGCCTCGTTTTAAATGTCAGGGCCCTCAGAATTCTACCAATGAAGTGTGGAGCTACTTTGAGCCTTGTTAATGACGAAAAAATAGCGATTTCTTTGCATGGCAATGCTATGCCCAATTCACTACCATTGTAAGCCTGTTGGGAGCTTCGGCTAAAAAGCCATGTATTTTGAAATGATGCATGTGTACAGAGGCGGGGTATTCAACAAAAGTTAGTACTCGTTATCATGTTTCAATACACCCCAAGTCAATTTCACACCGGAATCCTCCTTTAAAACAACAGTTGTTGATTCAATACGTTTGTGTAATGGCCGAGGAAGTAGGGAGGCTGTAGAACCTGAAAGTTTGGTTTGGCTTGATTGTACTCAAAATATGTCAAAAATCATTTTGTTGGAACACATGCCCATTACGCGGGTAAAATCTGAATGTTTGGGTGATCTGACACAATCCAGAGCGAGCAGTTAACTTTTAAAATCCTACAGCCTGCCGGTGAGAGTGGCATCCTTTGTTCCCCACGGCGGGGGGTGGGAGCCATCAAGTCTAGCAGGCCCAGCATCTCTGGAACTCAAACTCACTGGTTTCATTGAAGTTAAAGCGCAGCTACTTCAATTGGCTTAAAACAACTTAAACCTCTATCATATTCATATTTTGTTTATGTTCAATATCCTAAAAGGAACCTCTCATATATTTATCACACTATTGGGCTATAATATTCCATTTTAAGGCTTTTCCATGACAACTGCATCATTTTAGCACACAATCCTATCATGTTTGGTCTCTTTATTCTCGGGGGAGTCCAAGGAGTTGAATGGAACATGTTTCATTTCCCTTGGAATTATGGTTCATCGTTTGTAAGATTCATTCGGGCAACTACCCTAGTCTCCTCTCTCTGCAAATTATCTTATCACCTAGGCCAGTAAAACTCTGATTCGGCCACCCCTTCCTCTACCTTGTTCGGAGGTGTGGTTTGGAGCCTTTAAAGGTACGAGATCCTAAGGGGGCGGGCGCTTCTTTTTCTGTCTCTTCTGGGGGTAAGTCACCTGTTGCCTTGCTCTGCGGAGCGGGGGAATTTTTGAGTTCTCCCCGACCACGTGGAGCGACTTTAGCTCCACGTGGTCATTCATCGGTTCCAGGTATGAAAATATTCTAAATCATTCTTCTAAATTACATGTAACGGTAATTGGCTTATCATTGATTTTTTTGATTCAAGTTGTGCCTACCTGGTGAATTAAATTATTGTTATTCCTTTTTCAGCTTGCGTGATTTTCCTTGATTTGTAACACTCGTATATTCTAGCCTTGTTGCGACCGGGACTTAAGGGAAATTCCTACCAAGACGTGTAGGTAACGATGCCTCTAAGTTAGATTGGGATTATGTCCTACCCCTTTAGGGTTTGTGTAATAAGTTTTATGCAAATCCGGGTTCTTGTTACGTTTCGAGCTCCGTGCTGTTTATATGCATAGATGCCGCTAGCAAGATAGTCTCGTCTAACCAATGGAAGTATTGTCGAATTGATTCCAGGACAGTTGCGTTTAATTAACCCTGGGGACGCATTTACTGAGCAATGATGGTTTGCGCTGCCGTATCTGATGGCAGATTTGTCTCGAAATCCACGCAGGTGTTTTCTAAATTATCAATTCTAATTCTAATTTGGAGTCAGATTTTTAACGAGGTTATAGCTAAATTTTGTATTCTACTTGTTCTATGGAGTCAGATTAATCGTAACCATTGCGCTTTCATGCCCCGTCCTCGGACGGTGAAAGATTATTCATTTTATTGTGATTCACCCCAGGCAGAAGAATGCTCTCATTAAAGTTAGACTAAGAGAACTCGTAAGGCCTTCAACCCGGGAAATATCCGTAATTTGGTTATTGCTTCCCTGGGGTTTTACAAGGCCAAATGCAGCAGTGTGAGAGAACGAGACCAGCAAGGACTTAAAATACCCACAGGGAGAAATATAAACAAGGCAACAGAAACAGCTCTAGCGCTTCCAAAAGGACGCCCAGCAATCGAACCAGGATGCAAAGCAAGAGGGGAAAGACAAACAGGGAGAGCGAAAGGGAAATGACTTGCGAACTGAGAAAGGCATAGCACCATAAATTCATGCAAAACCAAAGAAATATAAATTGTAAATATACCGCGAAGGCTTTCGCCACAAATCGCTTACTAGAGATAACTTCTGGCTACAGTGAAAACTGAAATCAGACACTCCAGCAAAGGAGATGCGACGGACATCTGGCTAATATAGACTTAGATGAAAGTGTCACTTACGCCTGATGAGCCACCTGGGAAAAAAATCCGATAGAGAAGGAATTCGATATTCTCCTGGATGAGAACCACAAAGGAAAGTCCTTCACACACGCACACCACCTAAACTATGACAGTTTGACTACTACTTGCCTGATACAGGCCGATCAATACTGCCTGTGGGGTGCTATGCAAGGAAAATAATTGTGCATACATTGGCTATGTGTTGTGTTGCATTTGACAGTTTTCACAATCCTAACAGAGGAGGGTTCACTTAAAACTTTACAGGCCAAGGAAGAAAATTTGGTCTAGAGTTGAACTTGGAATTTCTGATGATTTTACAATGCAACAATGGCAGGAGGCTATGCTGAACCTCCTTCAAGGAGTCTAGGATAAATAATGAATGCAGTGTATGGTGATTTATTTACAAATATAGTTCCAAAAAAGTTGGGACACTGTGTTAAATGTGATTAAAAAAGAATGCACTGATTTGCAAATCAAAATCATATATTTAATTGAAAATAGGAAAAAGACAGCTTATCAAAAGTTGAAACTGAACTTTTATTGTTTTTTGAAAAATATCAGCTCATTTTGAATTTGATGACTGCAACATGTTTTGAAAAAGTTGGGACGGGACAATAAAAGACTGGAGAAGTTGCATGATGAAAGAAAGGCAACTGGCAGAACCTCTGACTCCTAATTAGATTATTAAGCAACAGGTCAGTAACATGATTGGATATAAGAAGTCTTTCATGAGTAAATATAGAGTAGTTGAGCCCTCACAATATTTACTCATGAAAGACTATGGTACTTAGCAATTTTAAGTTGAAAATGTTATTCTTAAATTGTTAAACTATTTAATAATAACGTTTTCACTTGAAAATTGCAAATAATTTTGAGATTTTATCCTCTATGGTACATAATATCATTAAAAAATCCAGAAGAATATCTGTGAGCATGGGACAAGGCCAAAATCCAATTCTGAATGGGTGTAATTTTCAGGTCCTCAAGCGGCACTCCAATAATAACAGATAGGATTTTGTTGTCTTAAAGGGCATCTAAAGTCGATTCCCATTGTTTTTGTTTATCAGCCAATCAGCGAGCCGCACCAGTGCAAACGAACCGAAATAGAAGGATTATCTACGCATGTACACGAAACATTGGTTTATGAATGATATTGGTCATGTGACAATGCAAGATGTCAACAAAATTAAGCGATTTGTTTGTAACAGGGTTCTCACGGATCCTTAAAAAGTCTTAAAAGGCATTCAATTCACAAATCTAAAAACAAGGCCTTAATTGGCATTAAAATGTCTTAAATAAATCTTTCAAAAGTCTTAAAAATGTGAACTTGTGATGAATTAGTGAACACACTAATGAGAAAGCGCCACAAAGAAAAAATGGCAGAATTGGCAGAGGTGGAGGAGGAACTGAAAAAAGCAGTGCCATATCAGTGAACGATATCGGCTTTAAAATTAAATATCGGACATCGGCCATTCTGCTGATATCTGCCGATATACATACCCAAAACCAGTGAAGTTGGCATGTTGTGTAAATTGTTGATAAAAACAGAATACAATGATTTGCAAATCCTTTTCAACTTGTATTCAATTGAATACACTGCAAAGACAAGATGTTTAATGTTCAAACTGAGAAACTTTTTTTGTTGTTGAAAATAATCATTAACTTAGAATTTAAAGGCAGCAACACATTGCAAAAAAGTTGGCACAGGGGCCTTTTTATCACTGTGTTACATCGCCTTTCCTTTTAACGACACTCAGTAAATGTTTGGGAACTGAGGAGACCAATTTTGAAGTTTTTCAGGTGAAACTCTTTCCCATTCTTGCTTGATGTACAACTTAAGTTATTCAACAGTCCGGGGTCTCTGTTGTTGTATATAATGCACCTAATGCACCTATAATGCTCCTATTTTCAATAGGAGACAGGTCTGGACTACAGGCAGGCCAGTCTAGCACCCAGACTCTTTTACTACAGAGCCATGCTGTTATAACACATGCAGAATGTGGCTTGGCATTGTCTTGCTGGAATAAGCAGGGGCGTCCATGAAAAAGACGTTGCTTGGATGGCAACATATGTTGCTCCAAAACCTGTATGCACCTTTCAGCATTAATGGTGCCTTCACATATATGCAAGTTGCCCATGCCTTGGGCACTAATACACCCCCATACCATCACAGATGCTGGCTTTTGAACTTTGCGCCTATAACAGTCCGGATGGTTCTTTTCCTCTTCGCTCCGGAGGACACGACGTCCACAATTTCCAAAAACAATTTGAAATGTGGACTCGTCAGACCACAGAACACTTTTCCACTTTCCATCAGTCCATCTTAGATGAGCTCGGGCCCAGCAAAGCCGGTGGCGTTTCTGGGTGCTGTTGATAAATGGCTTTCACTTGGCATTGTAGAGTTTTAACTTGCACTTGCAGATGTAGCAACGAACTGTAGTTACTGACAGTGGTTTTCTGAAGTGTTCCTGAGCCCGTGTGGCGATGTACTTTACACACTGATGTTGGTTTTTGATGCAGTACCGCCTGAGGGGTTAAAGGTCACGGGCATTGCTGTACAGTTGTACAATGCACTTCATACATGTTCCTTGTGAATAGAGGTAAAATTGGTTGTGGGTGTTGTCATAAGTCTGTTTTAAGTAGGACAGACTGCAAGTATCTTATTTTTGTTTTGTTTAAAAACAATTGTAATGAATAAATATGACATGTTTTAAATAACGTAAATTGAGGTATTTTTCTTATTTTGCACAAGGAGTGATTACTGATGTTACATCATTTTCAGCTTTGTCTTATGTCTGCATTTGCCAGCAGGCCGACATGATGAAGAGTCTGCAGAATAATTCTGTCTGTTAATTCCCCTGCAGAAACTAGATGATCACTGCAATTAGATGTGGGGGAAAAAATATCGGTATCAGTATGGGATATCGGCCAAATGAGTAGTAAAATATTGGCATATCGGATATCAGCCAAAAATCTAATATCGTCCATCCCTAGTATTAATGTTTTTCAAAAAAACGTTTTGATTTGATCAAAAGGTCATATTTCATGTTCAAATAAACATTTGGGCAAAATTGTCCCGAATCCTATGATGAGGTATTATTTTTCCATTTGTGTTTATTATGAAGTTGGTCTTAAATTTAATATCAAATGGCATTAAAAAAGTCTTAAAAAGTCTTGAATTTAACTTGCCCTAAGCTGTGGGAACCCTGTGTAAACATTGATGGATTTGTTTGTAAACATTGGACATTCAATGTCCCGCCTGAGAATCGACTTAAGATGCCCTTTTATCACAGCATGGACCCCAAAACACTTCTGTAAACCATTGTCAGTGAACACAGTTTCTCAGAGCATCCACAAATGAATATTAAAACTCTCCTGAGTGTAGGTTAAACCAAATATAAACAAGATCCAGAGACTCTGCCTTCTTCTCTGGGCCCGAGCTCATTTAAAATGTACTGAGGCAAAGGGGAAAACTGACCTGTGGATTGACTAGTCAAAATATGAAATTCTTTTTGGAAATCATGGATGCCATGTCCTCTGGGCCAAAGAGGGGAGGGGCCATCCAGCTTGTTATCAGCAAACAATTCAAAAGCCAGTATCCATGATAGTTTTATGGAACATTAGTGCATGTGGCATGAGTAACTTGTGCATCCATGAAGGCACCATTAATGGTGAATGATATATTCAGGTTTTGGTGCAACATTTATTGCAATCCAGATGCCTTTTTTATGGAAAGACTATGCTCATTTCAGCAATACCATACCAAACACCATGCTTTGCACGTATTACAACGACATGGCTCAGTAGTAAAAGAGTCTTTGTGCTAAAGTGGTCTGGCTGACAATATTTGACGCATTATGAAAAAAAATGACAAAAGAGACTGCTAAGTATTTGAGCAGAGCTCTGGAATCCAACATAAAGCAAGAATGGAAAACATTTTGCTTTCAAAACTCAAGCTGCTGGTCTCCTTAGTTCCCAAACGCTGACAGAGAGTTGATTGAAGAAGAGATGATGCAACATAGTGGTAAACAAGCACTTGTATAACCTTTTTTGAAAATCATTGCTGGCATCAAATTTAAAATGAACCCATATTTACAAAAAAACAATAAAATATTTCAGTTTTAACTTCTGATATATTGTCTTCATACTATTTTCAAAAAAATCTAAAATTCAAATGATCTGAAAATTATTGCATTCTGTTTTTATTTACATTTTACAGTGTCCCAACTTTTTTGATCTGGGATTGTATTTATTTTTCTTTTGATCCCCCATATGAGCAATATTGGGGCTGATGCATTTATCATCCTGGTGGGGTTGATGACGGGAATATTGGCTGCACTTTTGGTATCTTTCAAAAGTTTGAAGAGTGTCTTGGCAGCAAAAGGTAGATCATACTATAATCTGATTTGCTGCAATTTAACACTGGAGTCTTTCAAGTTGAGATGTTTCTGTGACCATCGGTTGCTTTGTTTAACATCTTACCTGAACCTATACAACATTCCACCTACCCACACTCCTTAATCACTATCCCCCAACCTGTCAATCTTTCTTTATCTTAGCCTGTTTTTCTTTCTCCTCAGCCCAACTGAAATTCCAAAATTCCCAGTTTGTCAATGAACTCTTTACTTGCCCCTGCTGGGTGCATGAGTGCAATTGTCTACCTTTCTAACACAGACCCATTGCACCATTACATATCCACAAAGCAGGGACCAAGACACCAAGCCAGAACATTTTCAAGGGGTGTGAGTGTGCGGTTTGTATGTGAGTGTGAGTGCATGCACAAATGCAGTTGCATCTATGTGCTTTTGTGTGTGTAAGGGGAGTCAGAGGGAGAGATTAGAATCACAGAGCCTACTAGACATTGTATGGCACCCTTGGCTGCCCATTGTGTTCCAGCTCTCTGTAGCCTGGAGGGCACTTGGCAGAAAACACCCACTTCTCTCAAAAACAACATAAAACCCTTGTGTTATTGATCAGAACAATTATTGACAATCACGGTAAGGGAAATAGAAAGGAGAAAGAAATGAAAAAGGACAGCACTAGTTTTTCTATTTTGTACACAGCTGTCTGGTGGAACTGGCACAGCTGTGCCTGCATCATGCGCTCGGTGAGCTTACGCGAGGAGCCATCTGCCCGCCATGCCACACAACTGCCAACATGCCACAGGGGGTAAGGGCATGGTTATTGCACAGTAATACTGCCAGATGCAGACAGACCCACACATTGCGGGGGACTGAGTTGGGGACTGACATGATCTTTGCACAAAAACACACTGCTGTTCGTCACTCAGAGGCTGTGTTTTTGAATTCCAATTTCTTGGATTATTTTTTCAGAATTTTTCAAATAAATCCAAAGAGTGGAATAATGTTTTCTTTGGGTACAAATCTGTACCGCTCACAAAAGCAATGAGCTGACAGAAATAATTTTGTACATATTGCAGCCAATGGGAACAATTTTATACACAAAATGCTAAAATGTGGGCCAATGTGGATGCTCATCAAATGCACGTCATTATGTAGCTCTGTACTCACATTTGTACGCGTAGCACAGTTTGTGAACATGCCATGCGTGACTGTCTGCAGTGCACACTGAGGTCTCAAGCTTCCGACCTCTGACATTGTTCAGAAAGAAATGAAATACAAAATAAACACCGCCACTGTTCCCCAAATAACTGCACTGTTTAATGCACAATGCTGAGGAGTCCAAGGAGTGCCATTCAGGCATCGTGACTAAAATGCCTGCAAGCAGGTACAGACTGTCACAGACAATGGCATAAGAAAATTTGGCTGAAACTGATTCTCAGATCTCCAACACTGGCATTTTCTGAAGGAGTGCTATTTTTTTTTTTTGAGAATGATGATTTGAAATTCAGAACACAGCGAAGGGAAGGTATGGAGGACGGGCTTGATGGAGCCCGATCGGAGGGAGGATTAACTCTTCTTCATCCCCCTTTCATTCCTCTGCCATGCATGGCTGACCTTTCTCTGATGAAAACAGATCCAGTTCTCTTTCCTAACAAGCCCTTGCCACACACCAGCAACAGGGCCCCACTGTCTCTGGTGCAAGTCAATGAAGGAATGGCATCTAATTAACCTTTAGGGATGTTG
Source organism: Gymnothorax reevesii (assembly GCA_029721435.1). Taxonomy (NCBI): domain Eukaryota; kingdom Metazoa; phylum Chordata; class Actinopteri; order Anguilliformes; family Muraenidae; genus Gymnothorax; species Gymnothorax reevesii. The sequence continues at coordinate 22,698,835 of CM056581.1, forward strand.
GTGTATCCCACCGGAAGGGATATGTTATGGTCACTGTGAAAGCAGGAACGAAACACATTTCTCCCCCTCCACACTTTTCCTTTTACGTGAGAAGAATCAATTGGAATGCTTTTTGTTCAGAACACAAATTTTTGCTTTGCACATGTAGTTATACTCTTCCAAAAAAGAAACTATACATTGTTTTTAGCATCAATGCATTATACATGAAATGTTTTGACAAATGCGGAAAACATATTGAAAAGAAAGTGTAATCAATAATTCAATATTTGTATAGTTTCTCTTTTGGAAGAGTATATTTCAATATGTTTTCCACATTTGTCAAAACATTTCATGTATAATAAATTGATGCTAAAAACAATGTATAGTTTCTTTTTTGGAAGAGTATATTTACTTCAGTGTACGAAAGTTGCATTTTCGTCTTTTTGTTCTTTCCATAATGATTCTTTTTGCTGTTTTCCTCAGGATATTGTTCAGTTCTTCTGTATACAGAACTATAATACACCTTGTTTTGTGCTAGTAAATATGATAAAAATTCACCCCAAAAAACTGCATTAACAGCCATTAGACTGACAGAGTAAAGAGACATACATTTTGCAATGATATACATTTCTACCTCTATTCTAGATACAATACATATAAGTTTATATATAACTCTAAACTCTCCGTAAATCAAATTATTTCTGGCACCTTTCAGTAAAAAAATAATTTGTATTGAATCAGCTGAATTGAAATGTGTGGCCTTTATGCCAGCCAGATTAGTGAAGACAAACAAATGCTGGAATACAGTTAAAAATTAATACTCAGCCGTATCTGTTCTCCCTTGTGTACAGAGCAAGATATTGAAACAGCTTTTGGATATTTGTTAGTGAAGCTTGGATATTGCCCTGTCAATCTACTATATTAAAGTCTAGACCACAGCCGTTTTCATTCCCATTTCAGACTCTCTCACACATTATTTGTTCCCTGCTTTTAACTCTTCGAGACCTTGTGAGACATTGATGTTTTCACAGTGCTTGGTTTTTTTCAAAGCTGTCTGCTCAGATGTCATCCTGCAGTAAATAATGGGAAAAGACTACTTTGATATTGGTATCTGTACAATCAATTAAACCTGCAAATAATAATCCATAGCAATGATACATTAACAGAATACCGATGTAATTACTGAAAAAGATTTTTTCCGTGAAAATTCGAGGTTCTGTATTATTTGCTAAACAGAGGATATAACGGCATTTATTACAGTAAATATGTGTGTGTGTATATATCATGTATGTATGTGTGAATGGTGAATGCATATACACCAATCAGCCAGAAGACTGAAACCACCTTCCTGACAAAGTGAAGGACCTCCTAATCCAGCCAAAACAACTACATTAAACTGATATTTCAGTTGAATTCCCAAACTCAAGAGTTTCCCAGCAGAACATTTCACAGAGTATCATAGTCCCTTCACCAGCTTGTCTTCTTCCCAAAGTGAATCCTGATGCATCTCCTCCCAGGTAAATGGTGCACATGATTTAAAAAAAAGACATTCGTGGGACTAGGCAACCTTATTCAACTGCACCAAGGTCCAGCTCTGAAGTTCAGATGCCCATTGTGGGGCACTTTTGAAGGTGTACCGGCATTACAGTGGACACTTACACTGGACTGCATACTCACAGGGTATGATGCACTGTGTGACACAAATATACTGTACTTGTGTGTGTGTATATATATATATATATATATATATATATGTATGTGTGTGTGTGTGATTGACAGTAATACGATAGAGACAGGGACAGAGCCCAGAAATAAACACCTCATCCTTAGAAAGGTCACTATCACCACAAGACGCATCATACTCAGTATTCTTTTCTGAAATAAAGTATGGCTGAAGATTCCAGTTCTATTTATATATCTTAGAGGTATATTTTGGAATAAGATTTGAGAAAAACAGTACTAAGATATTGGGGTGCACTGCATGTGTTTTCCAGGGCAACTAATGAGGTGAGCCTGGAGAGGAAGCAGTCAAAATTTGGTACAATAAAGAATTTATCTTATCTTACAGTTGAAAGTCAATCCTGTACAAGAGAAAAATAATATTATCCTGCATTCAGAAAGAACACCGTTGTTCTGCAGAGATTACAGCAGTTTGCATCATTTATGCTCGAAGGGTTAAAATGGGTTTTCTACCAGTGTTTGCAAAAGAAAACAGGGGAACAAATATCTCAGTTAGCGCAACAGAATAGAACATGTTCATTATGCATTCATGTTAACTTTGAACATTAGGAGAAACAGAAAGCACAACATTATGCACATTATTATTCCATTCCTGGTATTTCATAATTTATCACTCCATGATTCCATTCCATTCATGCATGAATACACTTATACACATGCAGCTACGCAGCCGTGTGCTGTCTGCTCATCATGTCGATCATAATCCCTCATTTGCCTGCCCAGTGTACATGAATAAATACTGGCCATAGTACATAATGAAATCCAATGAACAAGACTTGAATTGTGGTGTAATCTTTACTTTTATGGGACCCTTTCAATCATTCTAAAACTTACAATCACAAGAACAAAGAAGGTCAAGACAATAGATTAGATAACTGGTTACAGACATAGTGTGCACTGTATTCATTTGTAAGCACTCTCTGCAAAATCTATTTTGCATAGCAATGGCTATACCTACCTCTGCCATTTTCATACGCAACACATTCATCACTTATGGTAGGCTATTCATTGTATTATAGTCCCTCCTTGTCATTTATTTTTTGCAACTAGTATGTAATAATATGATATTATTTGCACAGTAATGGCTACATGCCACAAAACGAAAGCAGCATTGACACTGCAAATGTGCATGTAGTTGAATTCAAATAGGTTATTGGAAAGAACTATCTTAAATGCGGTTTAGAGCCTTGGGCTATATTGAATCAAAAAACAACCGCATATTTCATGAAGCACCACTGTGTAGTTTGACGCTAAATTTCCAATGGAACTGTTGACATAAGATTATTGCTTGGAGTAACGTTAGACTGACATTCACTTATTACCTCACGCTACACGATCACACATTTAATTTGCTTTTTATTTACTAGCTTCCACATTTCTTGTAATTTTTAATAAATAGCAAACCAATACACAAGTTTGGACAAAACCTTTACTCACCTTTCTTTAGAGAGACATTGGAGAGGAGTCGTCTCCTTTTAGCTTGTTTTGTTTTTTCCCCCTTCTCTTACCCCCTTTACATGTCTTTGTGTCGGTCATGATGCTAATTTGGCATTGTGTGTAAATTGTCACGTCCCGGCACCAGTGTTGATGAGTTATCACACCATCGTACTTCTTTCTTCTTGTTTCGTCTTTTCATTATTGTCTGGCTAATTCTCGTTTCCGTTTCGCACTTCACACGCCGTTTTCCCGCACCTGTTTCCCTCATTATGTCTTGATTTATGCTCCTACGTTTATTGAGATCTTTGCCAGATTTTCTTTTCACTGCATCTTGCTGTTCATTGCTCTCTTGCTTTCCTTCCTTGTGCTTCTTGTTCCTGGTTCCCATGTTTCTGCTGCCCTGCAACGTTTGTTTCCTGCCTTCCTGTTCCAGCGATTATTCAGTCCAGTCTTTTGTTTCCTCTGGGACATTCAGAGGTGGATTCGCCCCGGTGCTTTGACTCGTTTTCTAGCTGCTTGACTACGGCCCTATAGAATCCCTTTCAATTTTTTTTCCAGATTCAGTTTTATATTTCTTAAAATTCAATGTTTTCCATTTCACATTTTTTGAATTTTGCTCTTCACAATGTAAGCACACTTGGTCATTACAAAAAGTCTAGCCGTGTGGTGGATGAATAAAATCAAAAAGAAAATAAACTAAATTTAGTGAACATCCATAAATTTGATAGAAGACAAAATTGCACGAACCAATCAAAGAGCCTGTGCCAATACAATCAGCGAATAAACAAAATGTTCTATCCTTTGGTAAACTAAAGTGCTTCACTGCTCAAGTAGCTTTGCAGTAATAACTACCGTGTAATAACAAACACAAATGACACTTTACACTAGGCTGCAATGGGCTGTGAAAGTTTTTTTTTTTTTAGTAGAGACTTACATTTGTAGACATGGTCCACTTGTCTCCATTACCAGTTAGTGTGATTGTATTATGAAGCTTTTTTGAACCGCCAAAACTATCCAATACTGTTGCTGTATGCAAATCTGTGCTGTATCCAAACCTGAGGTAGAATCTGTTATGCAAGTAACTGGCGAAATGTTCAATTTTATCATGTTTAAAAATGAACGGCGTGTTTGATTTAAAATATCAATTATAGTCTCCAACTACAGCTGAGACTCAGAGGCCACCTTAAAAGGGCATTTTCACGGCTGAGCTAGCACAGAGAACTTGAAACAAATCATTAATTTTAGGGCAAGACTCAGCATTTTTCATTTCAGTTTTTTTGAACATTCATTTTGCTGGGCGAACTTCTTTGTTAGTGAGCAGCTTTCTGGCTATTGATACTGGGAAGGAATGTAACATTACCCTTGTGTAATTTCTACTTCAAGCCAAAGCGTAAATCAATTGAACGTATTCTAAGGAATTATATGTGATGGAATCTGGGAAAACCTGTCGGATGTCACGCTGGCACTTTTCCAGGACAGAGTGAAAATAGGTCGAAAGTCAGTATTTTGGTGAAATTGAGTTTTCATGAAAGTAATACTCTACATCTCGTCTATTATCCCTGAAAATATCTCATTGTTATCTGCTAATTTAATATGTTAAAAAAGTGATTATTATTAACCACTCTCTGTCTGTCTGATTGTCGTCATCTCCTACATTTGAAATCGCGAGAGGTTGAGGTGCATGAAAATTGCCCGTAACTGCTTGTCTACAAAGAATATGAAGACAGCTCACCTGTCAAAATAAAGCAAATGCCATGAAGATGAAGTAATAATATTACTTCATGTTATTTGGTTTTAATTAATATTATTAATACAAATTTTCCCGCTAGTCCTATGTGAGCTATGCTTCAAATTTCCACAGATGATGATCGGATCTGCGACTGACGAGACGATGCAGAGAGATGGCGGAGCTTCGGGAGAGAAGGGAGGGCGAAATAGCTGCCCAGTTAAATGAAATAGAATGAATCAACTTATTCAGCTCAAGAGATACTAATGCCTTGGGAGGTATAATGGATTATTTCACATCCAGAGATGAGCTGGATGTTGACGCTGATGATTTTAGTGCTGAACAAGAGCAAGAGGAGTCTAATGAACTAAGCTAACTACAGTATCCACAACCCCTCCATTCCACCTCGTTGCGGGCGATCTGATCATACACAGTGCAATCAAAACCGTCAAGTCAGTCATCTTTCATACAACAACATATTTTAATTTGAAATGGCTTTGCCTTCGGGTGACTTATCTCTTTCTGCATTTATCATAGAATGTAATTTACTACTATGGATAGCACTCAAGCTAATCTACTCCACGGTCTGACTGGGCAAGAAAGTTTCCTGGAACATCTCATTCTTTTAGAGTAGTCAAACGAATTAGTCTATCACGATTTTCATGCTATACACAGAACATATATTTTTCATACCAGACAGAATGTTTTGGTGGCACCTTATTAAACGACATGATCACTATTGGTGATGATTAGCCTATTGTATTAGTATGAGTATCCTGCATTGTATTAGTACTTAATTTTTATTGTATTTTTGAATGCCCAAGGGTATAGCATGAAATTAGTGTTTATCTCAATATTTTGATTTGTCTTTTGAAGTAATAGGCCTTTTTCTTGGCAAAAGTTAAAATTTTCTAAAGGGATGTATTGGAAAGTAGTACTTTGTGTCAATATATTTAATATACATAATAATTTATTTCATATTTAACTTTAAATTTAATTATTTAACACAAAGTGTGTAATAAATTGTTTGTTGTTTGCCTGATATGCACGTGTGAAATATGTATCATTAATTATCATTAATTAATAACCTATATTGTATAATAGTAATGTCAAAGAAATCAACAGTACTGGTGCGTATAGCCTTACTGTTTAATCAGGTAAAACCAAATAGTAACATAAAAATACTTTTATTATTATAAAATAGATCTTATTGTGTATATGTTTCATCAATATGAAAAATGTTTTGTTTTTTTCATTCTTACAATATTTGGGGAAAAAAAGACTCTATAAAGTAACAAAACTTTGGCATTACGTTAAATTCACTGAATGTCTTCATAAATAAAGACACACTGAATTTTCAACTTATTTATGATTGCTAAGTGCTGCTTGAAACCAAAATCAACTTTCTGTTCATTTCACAAGATGTACATTGACTACACATAGGTGTTTTACTAAAGGAAAGTGACTGACATGTACCTTTTGGTACCTTGCTGTTCTGATTCTATTCAGAATCCCTGACTTTTAGACCCATTTTTCTCAAAATTCCATCAGAGAAAATCCATCTGATTAGCTAACTTTGGGTGGCCATAACATTTGAAACAGACCAGGTATGAAAATAATGAAAACAGATTTAAAATCAGCTTGAAATCAGCTTTCAGGTGGTATCAGAATCTCCAGAAGGTCAAATTTCACCATGTGACTGGTTTTCCCAGATCCCATCACATATTCTCTGTTATATTGCAAGAGATCAAACTCACTCACGAAAGCCATGATCTTTCACAGCTTTAAAATCTTTCAGACCTCAAGCACTACACATCCTTGGCCGTGTCAGTGCCCCTATAAGGTCCATGTACCGGTTGAGCGGCAGTAGCCTTCTTGTCACACACTGGCACAGTATTTTTAATTCATTTGTATAATCAAGTGTAAAAAAACAGAATGAGAGCTAATAGTTTGCGCATGCCTGTGGACTTATGAAAACTAATATCAAAATTTACAACTGAAATTTCTGAGCACACTTGTAAGTGCATTGAAAACTGGAAATCATGGTCACTGGATTAAAATGCAGAAGAAAAGGATATTATATTTATTACTTTTGAAGTGGAGCTTCAAAAGTGAGAAGTCAAAAATACAAAAACGGGAAACCACAATTCCCTTAACAATGACAATGAGATTGCTAGAGTCACATAAGTCTGTGAGAATCAAATTCAAAGAGATAAACACGCGATACACTATCCAATAGGCTTACGAGACTTCATACTAGGATGGTACGAAGCTCAGGCTTATATAGGCATCATGAGATAATGAGACGATTCAAAATTGTTGTAAGTACTGCGCCCTCAATAGTTATTGGCACCTCTGGTTAAGATGTGTTCTTTAGCTTCCAATAAAGTCAGTTTTTTTCTAAATAATAAAGGACCACAATAAAAAAAGAGGAAAATCCAACCTTTAATTCAAGTGCATTTATTCAGAGGGAAAAAAATCCCACATTAAGAAATAATTATTTTACATCAAATCATGTTTGCCACAATTATTAGCACCCCTGATGTTAATACTTTGTACAACCCCCTTTTGCCAGCAAAACAGCACCTAATCTTCTCCTATAATGCTTCACAAGACGGGAGAATACAGAAAGAGGGATCTTCGACCATTCCTCTTTGCACAATCTCTCTAAATCATCCAATGACCTGGGTCCTCTCCTCTGCACACTCCTCTTCAGCTCACTCCACAGGTTTTCAATGGGATTGAGGTCTGGGGACTAAGATGGCCATGGGAGGAGCTTGATTTTGTGTCTGGTGAACCATTTTTGTGTAGATTTGGCCACATTTTTAGGGTCATTATCTTGTTGAAAGACCAAGTGACAACCCATCTTCAGCTTTCGGGTAGAGGCCACCAGATTTTGATTTAAAATGTCCTGGTATTCATGATGCCATGCACCCTATCAAGGTTCCCAGGGCCTCTGGAAGAGAAACAGGCCCACAGCATCATCGATCCTCCTCCATAATTCACAGTGGGCATGAGGTGCTTTTCTGCATACTCATGTTTTGTGTTCCGCCAGACACACTTAGAGCTTTTTGGCAACAAGCATTCTATCTTGGTCTCATCTGACCAAAGCACGCGGTCCCAGGTGAAGTCCCAGTACTGCTTAGCGAACTCCAGACATTTTGCGTTCATGATTGTGAGTAAGAAAAAGTTTTCCGTGCATGCCTCCCAAACAGCTTGTTGGCTTGTAGATAGCGCCTGATGGTTGTTCTGGAGACTTTGTGACCCCAAGATGCTACCATTTGTTGCAATTTTTAACAGTGACCTTTGGAGAACTTTCTATTTCTCTTACCATCCTCCTCACTGTGTGTGGTGGCAAAATAACCTTGCGTCCTCGTCCAGGTTTGTTTACCACTGTTCCAGTTGTTTTAAACTTCCTAATGATTCCTCTGACAGTAGATATGGGCAGGTGAAGGCGAGTGGCTATTTCTTGTAGCCATTGCCTGACTTGTGAAGATCGACACACATATGCCTCACTTGAATGGTGTGTTCCTTTGTCTTTCCCATGTTAAAGAGTGGATAAGAGAAATGGCCTCTGTGTCACGTCATATTTATACCCCAAGGAAACAGAAAGTGATGATTTACTAATTAACTGTTCCTAGATACTCTGATCATCTTTGTAAACTACTGGAAATACTTCCAATACATTTAATTACTAGGAATTCTTAGAGGTGCCAATAATTGTGGAGCAGGTGATTTTATGAAAAATACTTATTTCTTACTCAGGGAATTTTTTTTCCCATTTAAAATTCACTTTAGTTGAAGGTTACATTTTTCTACAATTTTCAGTGTGAGAGTATGCTTCTGCAATAAAAATTGGATTTATTTTAAGGCTTTTAACACCTCTTAACCAGGGGGGCCAATTATTATGGAGGGCACAGTAGTTGAGTGGTGTGTGGAGGAGCAGGCCAGTTCCTCAGAACTCAGGTGAGGCAGAGCGCTGAGGGCGTGGCATGACAACAACATTATGATTGTGGGGTGACAATGAGGAACATGGTCCCTTACAACAACCTATAAAATTACTTTCTCACAATATTCTAATACACACATGCTGCCTTCAGTAATTTGTAAGGAAGATATTAAACCATGTCAAGTTGCCCGGAAAATTGTAAGCTTGGCTCACAAACAATTGGATGTGCCATTTAGTTTATAAACTGTGCCAAGATGTCCACTTCCATTATAATGGTTGTGTTTTCACTCTGGATTTGATAGACCAGTCCACCAGTCTAAGAGTTCCAACAGAAGTCGATCACTTTCACCTATCGGCAAAATGTACCAGCTGATAAAGTGGAAACAAACTCTCTGAGGTTAGAAATTCTCATTCAGATGAAATTTTTGCTTTGGTATATTCACGAGCAATTGGAATTACAGCGGTAAATTTTCTCGCTTGGGCTTATTGTCTATTTGACTATCTTGACTCCATAAGAAATGCATTGCACATTCATATCAGGTCAAGTCCTAACTATTGTTATTCAGAGTCTACACACTGACATACATCATTATATCCATGTCATTAATTTGGGAAATTACCTTTCCCAGAACAGATTAGAAAGGACATATATTATGGAAAAGAAGTCCAATTACACATCTGTGCACTATTGTGAATATCCTTCAATAAAGATCCTTTTTTTCTTTCAGGAAATAATAGCCTTTTTACTTTGATTACCACATTGCCTTTCAACAATAGCTCTTTGTCAAGGATCATTTCCCTAAGTGTCACCAAGCTAATACACATTGTCTAATGGACCATATTCCTGTGATCAAATCAATTTTGCTTGCAAAAAAAAAACTAATAATGGATGTAATGCTCTACTTTATTTTCAGTTTTTTTCATATTGTAACGGGGGAATCGGATTAATTCTTGATTTGAACGAAGACCCCTTTTTTCATTGCCTTTCTAATAAACTTGCTTGTCATTTTATGTAAATTTATGCAAGAAAGATCTTCACTGAGTGTTTTTAGTTAAAACAAGGCCAACCAATTCAACATATTGCTATCATTAGTGAAATGGTATTGCATGCTGATTGTCGAGGTAGACATGAAAAGCCACAATGTCACAATAGGTATAGAAAGTAATCACATTGTAGCGCACAACCCAAGTTTCAGGCAAACCATTAACAAGTACGTGAGGCAGAAAATAGAAAAGGTAATGTACACTTTGAATGGAGAGGGGTGTGTTCTGATTTCCTTTCCAACACCTATGGTGGCTCTGTATATTTGTATTAAACTGCCTCCAACATGCAACATTTAACTGATGAGGGAAATGTGCTAAAACGTTGTAAACTTTTCGCACACGCTTAAAGATTAAAATGCGCACAGTATATTTACAAATGTGTGAATGCATATATATCTGACCCGCTCAATCATAATCAGTCAGGAAGACATGGGCCAGTTTTGAGTAAATGAATGGACAATCTTAGTTGCTAATTTCCACTGCTGGAAAAAAAATCACCATAGAATTGGATCCATCATAGCTGAACCAATTTCAATAAGAAAAAGACAAATGTAGTATTTATTGCTGTGCTTTTGATGATTTGACACCCCCCCAATAATATCCGTCTTTATATCTATTCATAACCCAGGGATGCTGTTATAATCAGATAATATTCAGTTAGTGTCACAACATAACTTACAAAACAGCCTGCAGTGGGAGAGGCCTAAGACAAGGGCGCCATACCGCTGATTCATCTTGACATTAGAAAATGCCAGTTATTCGTTGAACGCAGAATAACTATCCAGCCTGTCAAATAAAGGTCCATCACGGAACAACAGCCCATTAGGAGTTTATACTGCTTTTAGTAAAGGTTTCCCTGCTTCACATTGTGTCTTATAACACCACTTAGGGGGGCAGTTATCATCGTTTAATGACTGCTTTGTTAATGTGTATTTCTTACAGTGTTATTGACTGATGCTGGACACAAATGAAGATTCAATCCCATTTCAATGCGAATCAAAGTATAGGAGTTTTGAGTAGCACATACAGTATGTAAGTGTGCTTTATGCGCGTGAAATTTGTGCGGTTAGGCAAACCCTCCCTGTATGAGACCCCAACAAAATTAAACAAACTGTATTGTATGTGCAAATGTGATTCAACGACACTCTAGAGAAGCTCTGACAAGTTCTTAGGTAAATGGCCCTCTGTTTAGATCAAGCAACAACTAATTTTCTATCTTAGGTTACTCTGCACAAAACGTAATACAGATGCCATTATGTCAAAGTCGTCGTCAGTGTGGTAGCATTTTGTCAAAAAAGATGACCAAAAAGTGGAGTGAAAACTTTGCAAACAACAATTTGCCTATTACAAGTACAAAATAGATGATGTACAGACTGAAAGCATTCCGTGCACGAAATGCATACCGTCCATGCTTTTCGTGCCCAAAATGTCCTGCGTAAAGTGCACGAAAAAAAGTTCATCGAGAACTACTGATCTGAGTAAGCTGTTTTCATGCAAGTTTCTGTGTACTTTGGTATGGAAGGCAGTCATTGATAAAACATTGGGCTAATATCTCCCTGATATTTTCAATTTAGCCTAAAATTATTTGCTGTCATTTACCCAAGGCTAGACCTGCCATGTTAATATGGAAAAAACACGCAAAACTAATATGGAAAAGTGGCGTTGCCCCTTTAAGAGTTGGGACTTTTTATATATTTTTTATATTCTGCACAAACAAGTTGCATAAAAAACGCGGGTGCATCACTGCTAGCTCGAGCAATTAGTCGGCAGACTATAGTATAGTCTTAATCTAAGACTACTAAAGTCTTCGAACATGTTGTTAACCCTCTAGCTCATTCAAAATTCGATCCAAAATAAACATCACACTAAAATTCATGTACAGGTGAACTTTTCATAAATGCGGATCGGTCTAAAAATAAACGGCTGGGGAGATTTCCGATCGGATGCTTCGCGTGACATTAACATTACTGTTCCACACCAATGCAAATCAACAGTTTTGCAACGTTATCAAAATTAAATGTATATATAAACATTATGGTGATATGTGATTATATTCCCTGCTTATGAACATTTTTACTGACCTAAATGTGTCTTCGGCTTCCTCATTAGTGTCCACAAGTAAGTAACACTTCTAGTCTCAAAGTACTGCCCCTAGTGGCAGCAACATAAATGAAGATGTTCCAATGGGAAATCTGGGATGTTCCATGGTGAGACGTTACTTTGTGAGCATGAGCAGGTCATTATTAGGATGTAACTAGGATACTGAGGCAGACATGTAAGCGTCTATTTATTTGTATGTACAAGCTTGATGTGCTGTAAAATGTATCTGTTTGACATCAGAACTTGCAGCTAGAGGCAGGGCATCATCCCTGCAAGCTAGTTTGTAAAGATTTTCTTTACTTTAGTAATCTTTATTGTGCAAAGTAACGTTAGCTAGCTATATTAATTCGTCACTGCAAACATTTTCTCATGCCAGTTTTTGTGCTTCAGTTCTTTTTTTTTAGTTTTGGATTGGGGATTTTTGGGTGTAAGGCCTGAATCATCGTCATCAATTGAAACATTTATGAATGCAGAAACACACATTCAGATAATCTCTGTGTACAATAAAGGCAGTATCTGCACTTAGATTTACAAAAATTTTCCAGCTGGCGTGCTACGCGCACTCGCATCACAAACCTTTCTCTACCAATTCTCACACTAAATCTACGCCCTTGTCATCGACTTACAAAACACTCTATTCACTGGGACACGGCACAATGCTGCACTAATAATTTTCAATAATTGACCCTGGAAAGCTGGTTTCTTAACTTGGAACAGACTCCTCTCAATAGGCGTGAACAATTACTGCCAATTACTGCCTTACAAATGACTCACTCGCGATATTAAACAAATAAACCAAACAACGACTTAATTACCAATAAGTCTTTTTGGCACAATTGCCCAATTACATTTTGCTTGCTAGATGGCTGGCTGTCTGCAGCAAGGCCCAGTGACTGTCGTCTAGGTAGGTAGCTAACTTGCTAACGTGGTCTTAATTCTTAATAAACATCAATGTTAGATACAGGGAGAATGGAGGGGATTGAAGGACTGAGATGGCAAGATTAAAAAAAATCCACATGCCTTGGTTTGTCCTCAGCTTGCTATGGCGCCGCCAGCCGGAATCCTGTAAGCGCTGTGCGTACAATTTTTTTTGAAGGTGTGAAAAAAATTTATATTTCAAAGGGGTTTAAATGGTTTTTGGGGGGGCGATAATAAAGATGCTGGTTTGTAATAGGCTAAACATGCTGAGTCCACTTATTTTTTAAGTCATGCTGGTTTCTAATCCGACCACGTTTGCAAAGTTTGGATGAAAACAAATGCTGGTCTGCAGTGCGCACTGCCGCGATAATTTAAATTTAAAATTAAAATTAAATTAAAACAGCAAGTAGGCTAATCAAAACAAAATTTTCTGGCCTACATGTCACGGGTTCAAATGCATCAAATTCCCACATCCAGTTTAAGCTCTGGCAGCTGTCCGGGGTGTTGAACCGGGTGACAGTTACAGTACTGCGTTCTTGTGGCTTGTTTGCGAATCGCGCGAGCCGCTGCTCAGGGACTGGCGGGCCACACATCTGGTGGTGGTGGTGGGGAGGGGGGGTGTTTGTGCGTATTATGAAATTGAATCCTGGCGGCGCCACTGACTACAGATGATAATGGCGTGAAGCATGTTACCTTTAAATAAACATAGCTAGCTTAACTAGCTCATTATTTATTTATTTATTAAGCTTATAACAAAGTAAACAATTAAAAACATGGAATAAAATTCAACACAATATAAAATAAGTTCAGCTCCAATGCAGAGAGTTGTATCCAGGGGTAACCACAAAGGATAAAACCTGTATCAGTGGCTCCCGAGATCATGAAATCATAAAATCCTATAAACGTCACATTTAGGCAGGCCTACATTCTGAGCAGCGACAATAAGTAAGTAAGTTACAAAAGTTTGTGTTTTCACTCAAAAATCGTCATCACTGCTTACAGTATTTTTCACGTTGTTTTTCTATAAATATATTTTTTCTTAATTTTGTACGGTATTTTTTGTTCTTTGCGAGTCAGGGGTGCCAGTAATTTTTGAGCCCACCGTAACATGTTGTTTAAGATCAAAACATGGTGGCACAGTGGTTAGCACCACCGCCTCGAAGGTTGTGAGTTAGACATGGCCCCAGGCCAGATTCGGTGTGGAGTTTTTCTACTCGTGTTCGCGTGGGTTTCCTCCGGGTACACCGGTTTCACCAACCCACAAAACATGCAATACAGGAACACTCCTGTATGGCTGTGTGTGAATGTTTGGTGGTGGTCGCAGGGGTGTACTGGCAACCACGCTTCTGTCAGCCTGCCCCATGGCAGCTGTGGCTACAAAAACGTAGTTTACCACCATCAGAGTGTGAATGTGTAAGTGAATTAATAATGTATCCATTGTGAAGCATCTTTGAGTGCCCAGAAAAGTGCTATATAAAATTGATTTATAATTATTATATTATTAATTATGTACAACAATTATTAATATAATAATATAATAATTATTGCATTATTATAATAGCGTTGACAATTCATGCAGTCCAGAGGAAAAACAATTTAGGAGGTCTGTACATCAATATAATAAGTAATTGAGAAAAGTTAATCACTTAAAAATTAAATTTAGCTCACTGAAATCGCCAAGCGATTGCCTGGAAACAGCATATCCCAATTTGCTTGCGTGACACGATAATTTAATAATGTAGCTTTGCCAGTCTGGGAACTGCGCAGCTAGGTTGCAACAGCACAAGAAGACCACATGAGTCATCCCTAGGAAACGATTGCAGGCACCAAAGATTGATGCCATGATTTTAGGGAGTTTTCAAATGGTGGTGAGTGCACCTGATGTGCAATGTTCAAAAATGATGAGAACAGCGTGGACAATGGGCGAACCAAGATCCTTGCGATAACCATAGGTCAAGCGCGGCTAGGCGCCAGGACTGGTTCAGGGCTCGTAACCGGCATAATGAGTGTTTGTATGCCATACCAATGAAGAAGAGACCATGTTAACTTATTCTGAGAGGAAACACTTGTGGAAGACCGCGGCTTCGCGGTGGAAATCCGGCAGTATATATAGTTGGGTCACCAGACTGCCATGGCAAGCCCCAAAACAAAAATAATCAGGTGTTCAACTCCCTAACCCACATAGACCAAGCACACCTTACAATGAACTATACATTCTCTGCAAGGTAGGCTACTCAACCAGACAAACAACTGCCTATGGTAGCTTAAGAGCACCTCCTATGGTTACAGCCTGTACGTGATAGATTTCCGACTGCAACCCAAACTGATCATGAGACGAGACGTCTGAAGGTGAGCGTAAGTACTATACGACACAATCTACAGGCGCAACACATGCGTGCACATGGCTCCGCCAGAAAACTCACAAGCCAATGACTTTGTTTCTCATCAGGGCCTCAATGTCTTTCGATTGCAGTATTAGGCACTGCTTTTTGCTGACTTTACATTAGCAGACAGGTTCTATTTAAGTGATTTTTAGATTTAACAGGGCTGACAGTAATCCTGTCTGGATGTGTCTAATGAAATGAATAACAGTTATCAATTAGATTTGTTTAATTGGTGACAAAGGCCCAAGTACTTTTCCTCAAAGGGCCAGGTCGAATTGGAATGGATGATTTTTTTTCCCCAGCAATAAACAAATCATTGTTTAAAAACTGCAAAACAAAACTGCAAACTATTTACACGGGTAGTATATTTCTGTTAATAAAAATAATTGAATCATCTGAACCATTTCGGTGTAGCAAATATGCAAATATAGGAGAAATCTGGAGGGGGCTAATTCTGTCACACTTCTGTTTAGTCAAGGATGATTAGAAGTATATACATTTTTTTTGATTGTGATATTTTTAAGGTCTTCATGTAGAAGGAACACTGGGATAAAATCACGAAGCCATGAGGTTAGCAAGCTTCAGGGTGTTACACAATTCATTCTCCTTACACAACAGCTTGTATAGAATCAACAGAATGTGGACATCTTTGTGTCCAGCCTCTCTCAGATGTGTGTGAGTGGGTGGGCTCTCTCCTGTGTGATCGTGCGTGTGTTGATCAAGTGAGGTTAAGCTCAGAGTGAAGTGTGGCTGAGTCAAAGATGACACATTAATCGTGTCATATTTGCAATAGCACTTGCATCTTTCACATAATGTGATCTGTGCACAGGAACTATGCACAGCAGATGGCTTACTGAGTTGGGGAAAAAATATAAGCTTGTGGATCCTTACCCACACAAAAGTTTTAAAGCAGGTGGTACAATTTTCTTAGCAACACTGTCTAAGCCCAGAGGCCGAGGACAGGGATTCCCAAAACTTTTGCAGTCCTCACCCTCTGAAAATAGGCTTCTTGTCACTGAGTCCTATTTTAATGCAGGCCGACCTATTTACCTCCGCCAACGAAGTTGGGGCGGAGGTAATGTTTTTGCCCCTGTTTGTTTGTCTGTTTATGAACGACATAACTCAAAAAGTAATGCACAGATTTGTCTGAAATTTTGTGGGTGGATTCCTATCACATCAAGGATGGATCCGATTGATTTTCACCACAATCACTGAAACAATATGGCCGCCACGGCAGCCATGTTGAAATCCTATCACACGCAAAAACTTTGCTCCAACTCATGCACATTTGGATTGTGCTGCCTTGGCGGAGGTTTGCACTCTATGAGTGCCTCTAGTTTTAAAATTGAAACATATGGTTTGTGGTTTGTGTTTATAAAATTCGATCACAACCCCTCCGTTTTTATAATTGGTTCCTCCTCCTTTCCAGTGGCCTGTATGTGTCTTGCGGTTTTGTCTCCTTTTAAGTTTTTCATTGTCTCAATTTCCCCTGGCTCCCGGGTGTTGTCAATCATATGTCCCTCTATATATGCTTACTCAGTATTAACCAGGGTCGCTGGACTGTAACAATGCCCTAATCCCAGCCAAGCCTTCCAGTCAGTTTGTTTCTTCTAACTTTGAGTTCTGTTCCTGTTCCGTGTGATCTTTTAGTTTTCAGCTGTGCTCTTCATCTGTGTGTTTTCAGTCATTACCAACTTAGCCCAGAACAGAGGAGGGGACCGTCCAGTTGAGGCCTTCCCCTCTATTATTACCATATTCCTGTTGATAAATACTCCCTTGTGGATTGTACCCTGAATGTGCATGTCGTTCCTTGTCTGGATCTTAAAGGTCCCACTGCATGCTGTTTTTTGGCAAGATAAAATATTCTCAGATGTCCAAAAGGGCAGTTGAACTAATTTTTATCAAAACAAAACCTAAAATCCATTATTTCTACTTAATTTGATTCCTGTAATTCCTAACCCTCAGAAAATCAGACTGAGTGGGTGTCCCCTATGTTAAATGAGCTTAGTTCGGATTGGCTATAGAACAGATCCACCAGTTCAGTTGTCAATACCCCGGCTACTGGCAAGTCTATAAATACAGATGACTGAATTAGAATCTAAGTGGTTATTAAACTATGAGTACGAAAAGGTAATGCCTGCAGCCAAAGCAAGGCTGGTAGTCACATTCACAAAGAAATCTGCCATGCAGTCATCATAACAGTTGAACTAGGCCATATTCGGAATTCAGTCTCTAACATTACTTTGTCGCCAGCATCAGTGTAGTAGCAACTGTTGGCTAACTTTCAATTTACTCAGGCCTACCAAAGAAAAAGGCCAAGCCGTAAGAAAAGTTGGTCAGACATCTACCTTTTTCAAAGAAACAGCAACACACTCTTTAAAACTAATTTGGTTCATCTCTGGGTTTGTTACAGGCTGTGCGATTCTTTTAAAGTTGAAAAAAAAAAATCGACTTTAAAGTGTTGTGGTGCAAAGTTTTGCTGTAATAGCATGTGTTCGACATTGTATTGCTGGTTATTTGAAAAAGGTAGACATCTGACAATCTTTTGTTACAGCCTGGCTATTTTCCTTGGTTGGCCTGTTAACCCCTTAAGCCCTGAGCCTCTTTTTTGAAAATGGCAAGCCTAAAATGAAATGAGTATAAATGAGTATATCTCTGCTACTGCTTGGTCCATTTGAATAATCTTGGGATCGTAATAAAGGTAAAACCATTTGGGATTTCAGACTTGGTGTAAAAATCACTATATATGTCACTGAGTCAGAGTAAATGGAGATGGAACACAGTGTAAATGAAAGATCTCATTTTGCACCTAACAAATTTTTACTTCGATCCCTTGTAAATTTGTTGAGTTGCAGCCTGAAACCTCAAAAAATTACAGCACAGAATGTCATTATTATCTGTGCCAAAGTTTATCCTATTCAGGTAAATCAGAACAAAATTAGAAAGGCATGTCTAGGTGGCCTCTCCATTTTGGCAATTTAGGTACCTTGTGTTCCATTTCAGATTTCTTACATACCAAGCTGTAAATCCCATAAAATTTCACTTATATATAACTACAGGCGTCCATTCCAACCAAATACAACATTTTTCAATTTTTAGAATAAAAAAAATTATTATTATTTCTGCCAGTTTTGTTGCCTATACAATTTCCCATTCAAAGATAATACATACAATGAAAATTCAATTTGACTCCATTGGAGCATATTTACTAAAAAACAAAACAAATATGTAAAATGATAAATACAAAGGCAATGTGAAAATATGTTAAAGAAAAGTAAGAATTACAAAAACCCCAGCGATTATTTGTAGAAGGCAACTGCGATTATTTCCAAAAAAAATAAAATAAAGTAAAAAAAGGTACCCTGATCAGGAATCGTGCCTTTACAATTTCCTTTCAGCAGCGCAGCATTTTATCCAATAGGCTGCGCCAATCGACAACAGTCTATGGTGAAATTGCCCATTCAACGAATGGGTAAGGAAAATACGTAGGCTACTGTACTGTTGTAGGCTCAGTATTTGTGCGGAATAGTGCAAAGATTCTGTCAGAAAACGACTTTGAAAATGAATGTTGAATATTTGGCGGATAATTATTCGGACAATACCTCAAACAAACTAGTTATCCGTTTATATTGTCGCGCTATTCAAGAAAATTCATTATGTCCCATGGACTAAGCTTGACGCACTCGGAACGCAACGCTGTAGCTCAGGCTAGGTTTCTGTCATTAAGGTGGTTTAGAGTTCGTTAGAATCAGCAGGACTTATACAATCAAATTTTTACCGGCATAGTCTTCCAGACAGCATCACAAGCCGATCTCAGCGAGAATAATATACTGAGTACAAATGAAAACGCACCACTTGAAAAAAGTCAATATTTAAGTTCAAATGAACTTCAATTTTTATACGAAAACAACACTCTAGTGACGTCACTTGACATGCCAGGTGCAAGAAATGCAAGAATTTCAAGTTAACTGTAACGCTAGGCAATTTTTTGCAAAAACGCAACATCTTGCACGCACACCACGGGAAAAATGAATTTCACTCTGAATTTGAGCACACATTGCCTTTAAAAGCACGTGAATTCGAATAAAATTTCACTTCTTCACTGACACTTGTGAAACATTGACACTATGCCGCGACTTACAGCCCCTGAACGGGAACGTGCCATAGGCATGCATCAAATTGGCGCCAGCACCAGGGAAATTGCCAGACGACTACACTGCGCACACACAACGATCGCAAGACTCCATCAAAGGTTTCTGCAAACGGGGAGCACTTGGGACCGTCCTCGACCGGGTCAACAACGTGTGACACCAGCACGTCAGGACCGTCAGATCGTATGGGATCATGTCCGAGACCGAACACTACCAGCGAGTAGTGGCAAGTCCAAGGACGACGTGGATTCATTCACCCCAACACCGTACAGAACCGTCTGCGAGCTGCAGGCCTGCGTGCACCACGTCCTTATTTCGGCCCCATATTGACAGATCGTCACCAAAACCAGCGTCTACAGTGGGCAAACAGGCACCAGAATTGCGACTACGACAATGGCACGGTGTCATCTTCTCTGACGAGTCACGATTTCACTTAAGGAACGCAAATGGCCGTATACATGTTTGGCGGAGACATGGTGAACGTTAGTGGCAGCGTTATGGTGTGGGGTGGAATAAGCTACCGTCACAGAACCCCTCTCCATATCTGCAGAGGAAGGGTGAACGGCGTCTACTACCGGGACCAGGTGCTGCAGAACCATGTTGTGCCGTTCTTCTACCAACACCACGATGTCCACACGTTCCAACAGGACAACGCTAGGGCACACACTGCAAGGGTGCCCATGCAGTACCTTGCACAGCAGAACATTCCCGTGCTTCGGTGGCCAGCTCTGTCACCCGACCTCTCCCCTATCGAGCACTTATGGGATGAAATTGGACAACGTCTTTCACGTCGACGCCAGATGGACAACATCCGAGAACTTGAGGTTGCCCTTGATCAGGAGTGGAATGCTATCCCTCAGAACACTATCCAGAGACTGATCAACTCCATGCGACGACGATGCACCGCATGTGTCAATGCAAATGGCGGTCACACCCGTTATTGACTTTCCTGTTTGACCCCTACACCAGTTAAACCTCTCTCGCGCATTAACATTATCGTGAATGAAATTGAATGATGTTTACATGTCTTCTTAAATCATTCATTATCTCAAATGCATCATACGTATATACTTCACATATCAATCCGTGGAGCTATTCCAGATTTCGTGAGTGGTGCGTTTTCATTTGTACATTGTACATTTGTACAATGTATATACATTGCAAGGAGGCGAAATGCTACGGAGCTGAGATATTTAAAGCAATGCCCTGGGAAAGAACATGCTAGGATCCCGGCAGATCTAGTTTCGTTATAACACGAACACATTGGGCTAACAATAGCAAGCGCAGATTTACCCTCGAACAGCTTTTTTATTGCAAAATATCAAAGGTAAGATTTTTTTTTTTTTAAGGTCATTGTCCACCTTTTGACACCACAGTAACTGCTAAATTTGATCTTATTATTATTCAGTTGTGTGGGCCGAATCGTATCAAATTAAGCTATCTTTCAATGGTGTATGATGTATTGCTACATTATATGAAAAGGAAAATTGAAAAAATGCGAATTGGTGGAGTTAATGAGGCTTATTTTCAAGATCATCAAAATAACTTTGTGCAAGTTTTGTCAAAAGTAACAAATGCCAGTCATGAACCAAAGTGCATATTGTTTAAGATGTTGCGCATGTTCGCATAGAATTATTATTTTGAAATTTTGCGTAATTAGTGAGATAAATAATTTTGTGTTTCAGCTTTTAGGCCAGATTAGGGTCCTTTCCTTCACTTTTGGTCCCATTTTCTCAGAAAATCAAAAATTGGCGTCTACTTATGGCGTTCACATTCATGTTGAAACAGACACACTTTCAAAATACAGAAAATATGTTATTTGGAATGAGAGAACTTGCACGAAAATTTAAAAGCAAATAGTGAAAATATTTTTCATACATTCTGTTCCGCCAGAATCAAGTGAATAAGATATAGTTGGTATTAAGAAGACAGGTGGGGGGGAAAAAAATTTGTGGGCAGGAATCACAAAAGATATAAAGATCAATATCAATCTGCAGATATTAAATTCATTACGGTTACAAAAGGAAGGTGACAAAGAAATTGGCCATTTCAAAGACATCAATAATTAAACCTATGCACGGAAGCAACCTTAATCAGGAATAAATACATTTCAGTTTCAACGTTTAACAGGTGCACCAATATCATCTTTGCCTACCTTTCAAAAAGTTTTAACCGCTTGAAGCTTGACACATTTTCATTGGCATTAACTGTTTAACAGGTTGAAGGACATTTGAACCTGGTTTAAAATGAGGACTTCTAAAAAAAATAAATCATTCAAAATGGCAAGGAAATTAGCAAAGTTATAAGTTTGCCTTTCCTTCCATCTTCCTACCACCTGGGTACACATTTTGTTTATCAGTTTTCTCTTCCTCTCATCCAATTTCATCGACATTTAGAAACAGAAATAGATCACTTTTAGGCTAGACTGGTTTAATTGGTGTTGCGTGTTGTCTGTGGTGCAGTTTCTGAGACAATATTAAGGACAGCAGAGCTACAAACTACATTTAGTTTGAGCACTGCCATGAAGTTACTACGTGTAGATAAATAAAGCTATAAGCTAGCCACAGTTCAGCGGCCAATTACTGCAGTTGATTGGCTTCTGGCGGAATCACTTACCGATTCCTCCAATCTTTTTGCTAGATTGGCAATCGGCTCAAATTCTCTGATCATTGTATATTCGGCGGTTGATCGGTTACTGATCCGAGAATCGGTTACAGGCCGATTTGTGAATCAGTTTCAAGGCACAGCTGGCATTGTACTGGCCCGAGTTGCAAAAGCAGTCTGAGGTGAATAGGTTAGCATAGACAAACAAATTTAGCTGCAACTGCAGCTGGAAAATTATTATAATTAAAATCTAAACACTGTTTTTTCATCTACTGATGCTGACGTAGCTGGTTTCTGCTGTCAAGAACATTTCATGTTTTTCCATCTAACCTTCAACATCTCAAAAGCAATAGCAGTAAAGGACAACAATGGTCACTTGCGCGCAGACAGCAGGGGAGGATAATGGGAGCGGTTATCCACAGCAGAGGTGGCATGAGGTGACAATATGGGTGGGGGCACTATGCCAAAGACTCCTATTGTTACGCAACAACAGGCACCAAATCGAAACGGCCATGTAGAAGTACATGGACTTCCCTTAAATTCTATGCATACCATGCATTCCAATGCCAAAACAAGGCTTGACGAGCAAAATAAACTGGCTGCGTCCAGATCAGCGTGTTACTGTTGAGTCCTGCAGTATAATGAGGATACTAGATTACATGCTGATCTATTTTGTCGTTTTCCAAAAAATTTTATTTGTTGAAGGAAATGATTGAAAAAGGAGAGATAAGGAGAGATGTCTGGAACTAAAAAAAGTTTAATGCTCACAATACACGTTTCCATTGGTTTTGTTTCTCAAGGCATTAGTGGTAGACTTATCAGGTAATGTCTGAGAGTATCAGATTCTGTTTATTACATAATTGTGCAATTTAATGGAAAACAAATGTAATTTCATAAGCATCTGAATAGTAATTCCCAATATATGTAACCACCACGCTAATGCACCACTCTGCTAACTCACACCAGTCACTTTCGCATTTGAACTAGGAATGGTTTGTATAAATCTCTCTCACAGCATGAGCTAGGTAATGGGAAAAGTACTTTAGTTATGTGATAGAGAACAATTTGGAACAAATGCCAAATTACGGTTTTCTTCCATGGGCAAAGCTATTGCAGACACCATGTAAACAAAACCTGCAGTCCAGTTATGTGTCTCAAGCCTCATTTTGGGCAAAAATGAATATTCATGACATGGAAATTAAGAGTGGTCAATGCCTACCTAGCCTGTGGTCGATGAAAGCAACACAGGGGGTTTGGCTTTTCACATTCTCAGGTGTGCTGGGCTGAAGGATGAACATAATTTATTTGTACAGGAAAAAATCCCCTTCACAATAGGGGACCTTTAAAAAATATAATAACAAACCGAATTACAATTTGTTCCATGATCAACCCTCCCACAGCATCCATTCTCACAACCCAGAACTGAGTTACTATTAACAAAACAGTTTTGTTTGTTTCATACTTGGAAGTTTTATTCTTCATATGATAATGTAAGGTGGGAAACTGGGATTGCATTAGTCTCAGCAGGAACTATTATGGCTGGTGATACTATCTGAGATTAATGTGCACTGTAAATTGCAATGATAAAAGTACAGTCATTTGTTCATTGGCTGGGGATTATGCAAGAATTAAGAAACAACAAAACAAATTTGGAGCTGCACTTTTTGTTTGCATCCAAGGATCTCAGTCCAAGGCCAGTGCTTTCTCTGTTTATATCATTGTTATGCAATGAAAGCCTTCCGCGAGATCTAAAAACTATTTTTCTTCATTTCTAACAATGCAAAATTTGCGACAGTTAGTCAGTTACATCTGGACACCGTTATCTCAGAGTTCAAGCAGGCATTTTCTCATGCCATCAGTAAAACTCATCGGTTGCTGTGTATGTTTTTGACCCTTTCATTTGTGATTAGGACATTCTGAACAGAACATTATGCTTTTGATTTAAAAAAAATCTGTGCTGAAAACTGAAAGCTTTCACTGTTTAAAGAAAGGACACTGAGATCAGGGTTGAAAATGTTCAGATTCTCAAATCTAAAGTTAACATTCCACCATCAAAAAATGAAGAGTTGGAATGCAAACCCCACAAAGTCCACTCAACCTCTTTTCTTTTGAATTGAGTTTTTTTTTTTTTTTAACTCAGCATATAACTCAATTTATAACAAAAGCGGTTGAGTGGACTTTGTGGGTTTTGCATTCCAACTCTTGAAATGCATCATACTTCTTGATAGTCTTCCAAATCACTTATTAAAACAAATGCATATTGAAGCATGAAATTAAACATACATTAATGGATTCTGGACCACTCCCAAAGTAGAGAAGAGTATTTGGGTGGGATTGCGGATAGGAGATCGGGTGGATAGGAGATCAGGGGCTGGTGTGGTGTTGGATTTAGTCTATGATTGTGCGGACGTTGTGCGCCCCCCGGGTGGCGAGACTCAGGGTAGGGCTCGCGTCTCTCGTCGGAGTCCGTGTGGCTCCCAAGCTCCCCCTGACCAGGTGGTGGCTGTTTCTTGCTTCCTTCTTGGAGAGGGGAAGGGCGGGAGGAACAAAGAAACGGGACAAGCAGGGATTGTGGGAATGTAGGAGGTATATATAGATGTATGGACGAATAGGAAGGCGCATTGGGAGTGGCCTTGTTCATTAACCTACATTATCGGGAACTCCCTGTATGATCAATTAATTGGTATAAAAAGTCCAGGATTTCTTTAAATGCATTTACAATAGATTTGACTTTTACCCAAATCTAGTGTCACTTTTCAAATCGTATAAACAGCCTTTTACACACTCATCTTTTGATACTTTTTACAATGAAATTTGCCTCCCTCTCTCTCCCCCCACTCCACCCCCTCTGTTATAGTTTGCCGTGACCTCCGCTCTCGCCTCCCATGTCACTGCTTCTCTCCCTTCCCTTGACTCCTTCTCTGATCTCTCCACTGAATCTGCTGCCTCCTCTCTCTTCTCCATCCTCTCATCCTCACTTAACACTCTCTCTCCTCTTGTTTCCAGGCCAGCCAGATCATCCCCACCCAGCCACTGGATGTCAGAAACTCTCCGCTGCACCTCTGTTTTTCTGGTTCTGACCCCGACCTGTCTAGTCGACTTTGTTTTTGGATTTCGTTTCGTGGCTTGGCAATTCTTGTGTCTTTAGGTACTGACCCGGCATGTCAGGCTTTGGTCTCACCGGCAGAAGGCAAAAAGCCGGCGGGCACTGGAACCATGAACCCAGAGTGGAAAAGGGACCCAAATGCACAGGCTGAGTACAGAAATATAATATTTATTATAATAAATATAGTAAAACTTTAATGAAAGCTTAAAAACCAGGAGAGCAGTGGCAAACCAAAACAGGCCTCCAGGCATCAGAATGCAACTGCACTGCCTATTTGGCAGTGGAGTGCTTAAATACTCTCCACTGCACCTCCACCTCAACGAGCAACAGATGTGGGTCGTTGAAGTGGAGGTGCAGGGAGCAAGGGGGAGGGACTGTAGAGCAGGACCATCACACGGCGTTCATTAAAGGCATACGTTTTTTGGATTTTCCCCCTCTCTCGTGTGGTTCCTGAACGCACCGTCACAGAAATAATCAAATCGTGAGAAGGACTGATGAACTGTGGAGTGGTAGGTAAATTCTTTTGCCGTCGGGTTTCGTAGTCTCCAACTATCGCCAAGACCAAGATCTGTCATGTATTGTTGAATGATCATCGTTGAATGCCAGTTTTGGGTATGATGTCTGATTGCAGAACTATCTTGTGTTGGGTTAATTCCAATGTTCAAATCTCCTCCAATGATAAGTCCTGTAATCTGGTGAAAAAATTGTGAAAGAATGCTGGGTCATCTGTATTAGGACTATAGACACTTGCTATTTTAGTATTAATTGTGCCATTTATAATTATATCTTCCTTCAGGGTCAGATATGGTGTGGTTATGAGTATACTGCGTGTTTCTTATGGATTAGTATCGTGAAACTTTTATTATATGAGGAGAAAGATAACTGACTGAATTCATGAGTTTTTAGTTTGTTGTGTTCTGCAGCTGAGAGTTTGGTTTCTTGAAGTAAACATACATCTGCGTTTATCTTTTTGAGGTGTTTCAATATTTTGGTTCTTTTTGCCATAACTCATTATTACCCCGTACATTCCAACTAATAAATTTTATAATCCTTTGTTTTGGTAATATGTCTTGTAGGAATCTGATTGCCTAAGTTCCTCTTCCACAAACCATATGTGGCATGGAAACAGTAGAGTGTGAGTAAAGAAGGGAAAAAAAGGATGAAGAAAAGAAAAAGAAAGAAAACAGGAAATTTAATACACCGTACATTAAAAAGAAAAATTAAAAAGACTTCCAGTCAAATCCATTTGCCCTTGAGTTTGACTTTCCATTAGAGCTGGGTGTCAATTTAGATGAGCAATGTTCGTTTAGAAATTTGATTAAATTCTTTATTTTATATGTATTTATTTTTCTGTGAAGTTTATCATTTTGAAGATACAAGGTTTTATCAGCTGGCCCACAATATGCGGCTGTAATAGTAGGACTATGTATATCTGTGCCAATTACAAGAAGTAATACAGACATCTCTTTATTATTTCTTACTCTAGCCACCATGGCATTAAAGCTATGCAAACAAACTAAGTGCCGCATGGTGAAATTATACAGAATTTAGCGCTTCTCAACCAACGTAATCAGAGCATTGAAAATGTGCCCCTCCTACACTAGCCTGTTTGTTCCGTAGAAGACGGGGAAGAAGACAAAGAGAACATTCTAGTCATACAAAAATAACAATCAATGACAGTTTATATGATCTCATTTAGAAATTGCGCACTTGAAATTTCAAACTACTCCGATGTCAGGTTTGCAACTAAAGGACAAGGCAACGCTTTAACAAACAAAGGATTCTTACCCCGCTTGCGGAAAAATCTGCGGGGCACTGTAAAAGCCAGGCACTCTGCACACCGGAGAAGTGTGCACGCAACAGGCGGTGAGCAACCATCATCGCCGGTGCATTTCACTGCACTGAGGAGGAGGTGGCATCCACTCTTTCTGCAGTGTAAGTGCATGGAGAATAACTTGGAGTGGATACGGATGAAGGAGGGTTACGTGAAATGGCCATATTTATTTGCCTATACTCAAAGTATCACTGTGATAGATACTGGAAACAAGCTGAATATGGTTCCAAATATTTATTGTACTTTTTTGGCATTTCAAGTAGTTGCGCAGTACATAGGCGTCATGGGCCGAGCCAGAGAATTTGGCGCAGATGCTTAATATGCGCGTATCATGATCGCACACAACCTGAACATTAATGCTGTGCTGACGTCTTCGGTCTCTGTACAAAAGTGCATATAATTATTAGTGGAAGGGGTTCTGATTGCAACATGAGTAAAGTCAATGGCTCCCACAACACTGGGGAACCTGGCGAAACGGTAGAACCCCCCCCCTTAACTCTCCGTCTTTCAGCTGGCGTTTCGGGGAACTTTAAAGTAGCTGATGTGGTGCAGATAGCGTCAACCAACTGTCTCAGACACCTTGACATAGACACCTGTGATATGTGCATGACATCACTAGCCACTCTCTGGAACGACCCAGATGCCAGGACCGACAGCACAGTTGTGACCACAGGTGTGTTTGTAATTGCTTGTAATGCATTTGTAATTTAACTAATTGGAGAACAGGCTGTTGGGTAATATCGTATGATGATTTCGTTTGATAATTTATTATAGTTATGAGAAACATAGTTTAGAAATAAGGATGAACAATCGAATATTAAATGTCTCAACCTTTACCATGTTAAATAAAATAAAATTACTGTTAAAATTCGGCCTATAACGGACATCAAACACAATATTCAATTTCGCCATATGTTGGCGCTCAAAAGCGCTAACAGCCCTCAAAAGTGCATAACAGAAAAAGCGTGTAAGCCAGGGGTAGAAGTGTTATTTGCCTGAGAAACGTCCGAAAACGCCCCGATTTTGGCCTTGCTCCGCCCCAAGTGCATAACTGCCTTCGGGTGCGTAATGCACAGACTGAAGTCAAGGGGAAAATACGCATAGGCTGAAAAGCGTGTAGCTACGAGCTTTTTTCGACTTGCGCGCATGGGAGAATAGACGTATGACGGATGTAAGCCACAATAGAATCCAGAGAGAACGGAAACTTCAGGACTTTTTTACAGATGTATGATGCTGATCAACCTATCTGAATGGCCCCTGTATCCTGGCTGAGACACTTCTGGGCCAGGAAATGAAGATGGAAGTGACAATGAATGATAAAGAACAGTGTGCTGTGTCACGAATGCAAGACCCTGGCCAACAGACCCGTATTGTTCTAAAAGCCTCAGCCCCTAACAGTGACCTTCCGAAGACATTGGAGCAAACTAACTTAGGGTCTGTCAGATGCCAACTTAATTTGCCAATCAAATTTGTCACAGATGGAGCGGCCACCTGCCGCGGGGTTCATGAACTATCTCTGAAGTAATGGTTGGCCTCAAATGTCTTGCAAACCACCAGAAAACAGCTGACCATAAACTTTTGGCCTGCACTGCCTATGTTGGACAGTGCCACAGTGCTATCAACTGGACTTTGATAGGACTGCGCCAGTAAACCTCAATTGCATTGCCTTCTATGTAGGAATTTCCAAAGACTTTTTATTTTCTGATTTAAATTACTCATTTCACCCACAATGTTTAGTATCATTTTGCTCCACTAAATTTCAAGAGGCACATGGGACATATTTTAAAGGAATTAAAATTGTGCCATATACTCATTTGATAACTTTGAAAAGAAATATACTTCAGTTTTCCTTGTGGTAATGTCTCCTCCCAAAGATTATCTGGAGAGGGGGGAGATTTCCTGTCTCTAATTAACCCGCCATAAGACGCAGCCTGGATTTGGGGCATAAAAGGGGGAGAAACAAAGAAGTCGGGGAAGCTTGTATTCATCCTTCCCTCATATACGTCGTGTGTATGTGTAGTTTTGAGCTGGACCAGGATCGAGATGACTTCTTCTTTTTATTTTTCTGTAACAATGTAATTGGTTTTGTGATTTAAGCGTGCCTGCCTGGAAAAATAAATTGATATTTGCATCCGGTTGTGGGAGTCTGATTCTGACAAACATGTTCCTTCCAGTTCAGAGCCTTTCTGCTGATTGAGTAACGTAGTCTGTAATCGGGTGCCAGATCAGCATGCTTGGTTTCTGTGTTATAAGGTGGATTTTCTGTGATGAGTGTTATTTTGGTTGGCCTCCAGGAGACTCCGTTAAACTGAGTGGTTGGGGCGTTACCTTCTCAGTCCCTGAACGCGTCCGTTAAACTTTGGGGTTACTCGTTTTGGGCCCTGGTAATCCCTAATCATAGCTATTTTGTGTCAAATTATTGCGCTTAATAATACCGCCAACCTCTGCGTTGATTCACCGAATTGGACTGTACAGTCCGGCAGAGTAGGTATAGACCAATCATGAGTCCGATGCACAACAGAGCTCTAAAATAAGTAGTAGTTCATATATTGGGGTCAGATTAATCTTTATAACTGTCTGGATGGTTCTTTTCCTCTTTGGTCCGGAGGACACGACGTCCACAGTTTCCAAAAACAATTTGAAATGTGGACTCGTCAGACCACAGAACACTTTTCCACTTTGCATCAGTCCATCTTAGATGAGCTTGGGCCCAGCGAAGCTGGCGGCGTTTCTGGGTGCTGTTGATAAATGGCTTTCGCTTTGCATTGTAGAGTTTTAACTTGCACTTACAGATGTAGCGACGAACTGTAGTTACTGACAGTGGTTTTCTGAAGGGTTCCTGAGCCCATGTGGTGATGTCCTTTACACACTGATGTCGGTTTTTGATGAATTACCGCCTGAGGGATCGAAAGTCACGGGCATTCAATGTTGGTTTTCGGCCTTGTCGCTTACGTGCAGCGATTTCTCCAGATTCTCTGAACCTTTTGACGATATTACGGACCGTAGATGATGAAATCCCTAAATTTCTTGCAATAGCTCGTTGAGGAATGTTGTTTTTAAACTGTTCGACAATCAGCTCACGCATTTGTTCACTAAGTGGTGACCCTCGCCCCATCCTTGTTTGTGAATGACTGAGCATTTCAGGGAAGCTGCAAAATTTTATACCCAATCATGGTACCCACCTGTTCCCAATTAGCCTGTTCACCTGTGGGATGTTCTAAATAAGTGTTTGATGAGCATTCCTCAACTCTCTGTCTTTTTTGCCACTTGTGCCAGCTTTTTTGAAACATGTTGCAGGCATCAAATTCCAAATGAGCTAATATTTGCAAAAAATTACAAAGTTTTCCTGTTCGAACATTAAGTAACTGGTCTTTGCAGTGTATTCAACTGAATATAGGTTGAAAAGGATTTGAGTCAGATGTATTGCAACCGGTAAGATATTAAGGCTGAAGCATCCGCCAGGCACGTTTCAGGCCATTTAAAAGCAGAACGTGAAAGACGTCATCAGGTTTGGCCTGGGGCAGGGGTCTAGTGCTGACCCCCCCAATACCATACTCAGTAAGTGGGTTGTATTGCTGAAATAACCAAAGAATGGTGCTTACCATTTCTTTATTTACAGCGCTCTCCATAATTATTAGCCGATCCTCCTACATACTTCACAGTGGTCATGAGGTGCTTTTCTGCATACTCATCTTTTGTATTCCACCAGACCCACTTAGAGTGTTTGTTGCCAAAAAGCGCTATCTTGGTCCCGTCTGAGCAAAGCACACGGTCCCAGTTGAAGTCCCAGTACCGCTTAGCGAACTCCAGACGTTTGCGTTTATGATTGTGAGTGAAAAAAGGTTTTTTCCGTGCATGCCTCTCAAACAGCTTGTTGGCATGTAGATGGCGCCTGGTGGTTGTTTTGGAGACTTTGTGACCCCAAGATGCTACCATTTATTGGAATTCTTTAACAGTGAGCTTTGGAGAACTTTTTATTTCTCTTACCATCCTCCTCACTGTGCATGGTGGCAAAATAACCTTGCATCCTCGTCCAGGCTTGTTTACCACTGTTCCAGTTTTAAACTTCTACATGATTCCTGACAGTAGATACGGGCAGGTGCAGGCGAGTGGCTATTTTTTTGTAGCCATTGTCTGACTTGCGAAGGTCGACACACATCTGCCTTACTTAAATGGTGTGTTCCTTTGTCTTTCCCATGTTGAAGATTGGATAAGAGAAATGGCCTCTGTGTCACGTCATATTTATACCCCAGAGGAATAGGAAGTGATGATTTACTAATTAAATGTTCCTAGATACTCTGATCAACTTTTTTAACTACTGTAGAAATGACAGAAATACTTCAGTTACATATAATTCCTAGGAATTGTTAGGGGTGCCAATGATTGTGGAACAGGTAATTTCATGAAAAATAATTATTTCTTACTCAGGGAGTTTTTTTCCCCCCTTAAAATTCACTTGATTTGAAGGTTACATTTTTCTGCAATTTTCAGTGTGAGAGTATGCTTCTGCAAAAAAAAAACTGAATTTATTTTAAGGCTTTTAACACATCTTAACCAGGGGTGCCAATAATTATTGAGGGCGCTGTATATTACCCTTATTTCTTAAATGTTTTCTGAATATTATTTTTCTCTGTGCTTGAATATCATAATACAAGGCAACAAGGGAATTTTTCATTTTGACTGCTGATATCCTACCCAAGATTTTATAAATCTAGGCATGCACATTTTCATTTCTCAAAGTGCTTGGCTCATTAGTAATTGCTCAGTTTAAAATTCCTATTGTTTCAATAATAATGCACCATTGACCAAATGGGGAACAAGATCAATCAAAATGTGTATTGTCCTGGATATTTCATTCATCATACTGATGTGTCTTCTTCAAATATTGATTAAACAATAAATCAATCTTTTACATAACAGCTTTTAATTGAGAAAAAAAAAAGAGTTGTTCACTCAGATAAAAATTAACACTCCAGGTTTGAATTCCAGCAGTTCAAGTGGCTTGCAGACTGCAGACTTAGCATTGACCTTGTTCTATAGTTTATGGACAGGAAATGTCAATGAATCAAACTAGAATTGGTTACAGATCAGCGCTTTGACATGAACTACCATTTCATTCTGGCTTTTACTATCATTATCCAAACCATCCCGCTTGAAATATATTATCACCAATAACATTTTAAAATGGAACATAAAGTATTCCGCTTAGTCACCTACAGTCAGAATGTGCCCCATAATTCTACAATAAGAAATTCAAAAGAACCTCAATTCAGTAGTGAGATTTGTTTTCCACATTGCCTTCATGACACTTCCCAATGTAGTAGGATGGAGAGGCAGAGTTTGTGAGTGAAAATGAGCCTCTCTCCGTTTCATATGTATCTGAATTGAAGAGCTTTGTGCAAGAAATATCTGAGTTACAAAATAACACTTCTGAGAATTTGGGGGTCAAAGTTTTGAAAACATGTTGCAATTAATTTTTTTCATGATAACATACGATGGAGCCTATTGCAGTTTCCAAGGGTTATGAAAGAGCAGACCTACTGAGCAGAGTGGTAGTTAAGGCAGGCCGCAGAGTCACACCTAGCTCGCAAGCCTGCCTTCAATAGTGATGGTACAGATCGCAAGCGAAGCCCACATCAGCTGACAGCTCAGCTGATTCCTTTCAAGCACTCAATTGGCAAATCTCAATCAAGACACCCTATTTAAAGATGCTTTGTCTGCCGACTATTGCCACTTTATCTGCTCATTTTGCTTCCCACCTCCGTCCCAAGCTCCGCCTTTACATATTTTTTCTGACTTATTCAGTGACGATGCAGTCATTGATGCTGCTCTGTTCTGGACCCTTGGAGGTTTTCTGCTGCTCTCTCCATCAATGGCTTTCATGCGTATGCATGGAAGGGCAGGTTTTTGGCTCTCCCTGTCTACTGGCTTTTCATGCAGACGACTGGTAGGGCAGGGAGGCTACAGCCATGCCGCCAAATTCAGATATTGCAAATAAATTTTTTGCAAATGATAATATAACTCAGAGTTTTGACAAAGTGGACCTGACTGAAACCCTTTTTTGTGGAAAAATACTCATGCATTATGAAGTAAATAAGACAATTCATTTCAGACTTAGATACTTTTTTTCTGCTAAATACCTGCACTTAAGTACAGTTTATTACTAAATGGCTGGATGAGAGTACTTTTAACAGATGAAGCCAATTGTCCAGCCTCTATTGTCACCATTTTCATCACTAGTCAAGTGACACATGGTGGCATTTTGAATGGACAGTCCTGAACTTAGGTAGTTCTTGCTCAAACATTATGTACTTGGGTATTCCTTGCACTAAAGTTAAATGAATTTGACAATGGTTGATGGAAGGCTTCCACTAAGGCTGGGTGTAGGATGTCTTGACAAAGAATCCAGGATCTCTACTCTGGACTACAACCCTCCCTCTGGACCACATATCACCACAGACTGTAGCCCTCTTTCCCTGCAAAGAGTGTCAAGCAGGCAGCAGACTATTTCGCATAAAGCATCATGAATGATCCAGGAAGGTGGTGGGGGTGGAGTGGGAGGAACCGTAGGACTTAAGACTACTAGCTTTACTCGAGACGCGAGGAATATTGGGCGGACTCTTACAGCTCTTCGGAGCTGGAGCTCGGCACTGCAGGGTTGGTAACTTCTCCATTGGGAATTGGATAATGAACTCAGGAGACAATTTGTGAGAGTTGGTTTGCAGTAAGCAGTCCTTTGTGGTCAGCTGTGTTGTGCATCATAGCTGTACCTGAATTGTGGCAGTTTGCAAGCCTCTTCTATTGTCCCAGCTTCTTCAGGGGGCTGCCCTTGCTTAGTGCCACATAGAAATAACACTAAACTCCTGCTCTATGGAGGGGAACAATGGAGCCTGACTAACATGGAGATGTAAGAATCTGAACATATCTGGAGCAGTGCTGAGCAAGGTATTATTCCCTCCATAGCTGTTTTCAACAACAGACGGAGGTTCTCAGACGAGCTGTCCATCAACCTTTCACCTAATCTGCGGGGGGCTGGAGATTATGATTGTGGAGGCATAAGATGGGGCATAAGGCTTTTAAACTGTAGGCCATGGCCCATCAGTGAAGCTAGACTTGGCAAAAACATGGAGAATCTGTCTATCCATGAATTACAGAGTCAGTCGGTGACTACTGTAAGCCACAACAGAATCCAGAGAGAACGGAAACTTAAAGGTACACTAGGCACCCGCAGATTTGTTACAATTTTTAAAAATTCTTATTCCACCTTTACAGTGACCGATAGAGCTACGAAACACAAGATGTTTGACACTGGAATGAAAAAAATACGTCAATCCTATAAGGGGCAAGAGCTAAAAAACAACAGCCAATCAAACGTACGACTAACTCAAATGATTGGAATGATACAGCTGTCAATCAATTTGGAGGCATCATGGTGTCCTGTGATTGGTGGTGTCGCATTGAACTGCAGGATTTGAAAGTTCCGCCCTCAAACCCACTGGCGCCTAGTGTTACTTTAAGGACTTTTTTTCAGACGTATGATTCTGATCAACTTATCTGAATGGCCCCTGTATCCTGGCTGAGACACTTTCTAGGCCAGGAAATGAAGATCGAAGCGGCAATGAAAGATAAAGAACAGTGTGCTGTGTCACGAATGCAGGACCCTGGCCAACAGACCCGTATTGTTCAAAAAGCCTCAGCCCCTAACAATGACCTTCCAAAGACATGGGAGCGAACTAAATTAGGGTCTTTCTGATGCCAACTTAATTTGCCGCAGATGGAGTGGCCACCTGCCGTATGGGTTCATGAACTATCTCTGAGGTAATGGTTGGTGTCAAATGTCTTGTAAACCACCAGAAAACAGCCGACCATGAACTGTTGGCCTGCACTGCCTATGTCAGACAATGCCACAGTGCCATCAACTGGACTTTCATAGGACTGCGTCAGTTACCCTAAATTGCATTGCCTTCTATGTAGGAATTTCCAAAGACTTTATTTTCTGATTTAAATTACTCATTTCACCCTCAATGTTACCAGAATAATGTGTATTTCTGTTATGCTGGATGATAAGGGCAGATTAATAACATTAATGCAGATTATCCTTGCAATTCTGTATTGTACCAGACGTTTCATGGCCAACTGTCGTGCAAGCAGGTCGTGTTTAGTTTCATTTTGCTCCACTAAATTTCAAGAGGCACATGGGACATATTTTAAAGGAATTAAAATTGTGCCACACACTCATTCAATAACTTTGAAAAGAAATATACTTCAGTTTCCCAAAGATTCTCTGGAGAGGGGGGGATTTCCTGTCTCTAATTACCCCCCCATAAGAAGCAGCCTGGATTTGGGGCATAAAAGGGGGAGAAACAAAGAAGTCAGGGAAGCTTGTATTCATCCCTCCCTCATATACGTCGTGTGTATATGTGTAGTTTTGAGCTGCACCAGGTAAGAGATGACTTCTTCTTTTTATCTTTCTGTAACAATGTAATTGGTTTTGTGATTTAAGCGTGCCTGTGCCTGGCGAAATAAATTGATATTCGCATCCGGTTGTAGGAGCCTGATTCTGACTAACATGTTCCTTCCAGTTCGGAGCCTGTCTTTTGATTGAGTAACGTAGTCTGCAATCGCGTGCCTGATCAACACACTTGTTTCTGCGTTATAAGGTGGATTTTCCACGTTCTGATGAGTGTTATTTTAGTTGGCTTCCAGGAGACTCCGTTGCACTGAGCGGTTGGTGCGTATTTCGTTACCATCTCAGTCCCTGAACGGAGATCTTAGAATCCTAACCCCAAGTCCCTAAACGCGTCCGTTAACATTTGGAGTTACTTGGTTTGGGTCCGGGTAATACCTAGTCATAGCTATTTACTATGAAAAATTATTGCGCTTAATAATACCTCCAACCTCTGTGTTGATTCACCGAATCACCGTTGGACTGTACAGGTGTTTTCGTCCGGCGGAGTAAGGTATAGACCAGTCACGAGTCCGATGCACAACAGAGCTCTAAAGTAAGTAGTAGTTCATAAATTGGAGTCAGATCAATCTTGCGGGAATGCAAAATTTAATCATCGCCGCAAAGGGTTATAACTAAATTGGGATCCTAAAATTGATATGGAGTCAGAACCCTTGTGAACGTCAAAATAGTAGGGCTGCAGTATCCGCTCGACACCTTTCAGACCAAATAAAAGCAGAACGTGAAAGAAGTCATCACATTTGGCCTGAGGCAGTGGTCTAGTGCTGACGCTGTAGCCAGACCCCATTATTATAAGGAGACCCCTAAGACTTTCTTTTTCCTGGCTGTTAAGGCAAACACACTGAGACCTTCCGCCTCAGCTAGGACACCTCCTTGGCCTTGTTGCACGGTGCTTACACTA
The DNA here is from genome assembly GCA_029721435.1 of Gymnothorax reevesii. Taxonomy (NCBI): domain Eukaryota; kingdom Metazoa; phylum Chordata; class Actinopteri; order Anguilliformes; family Muraenidae; genus Gymnothorax; species Gymnothorax reevesii. Next base: position 22,735,175 of record CM056581.1, read on the forward strand.
CAGCAAGCCTGTGGCGAAGTGCAAGGTACTGTCTAACTTAGGCCTTATGTAGCACTAGCTAGTGATAAAGAAAGCTAGAGATTGGTTCGTAGGATCCCTTATTCTGCGTACAGACCAGACTGGCTGCAATAAACGAGTGCCCTCCTCCACAGGCAGCCACTAAAACTACCTTTGGAAGAATGAGGATGTTCAGGCTACTCCAGGGTGCCAGCTGAGTCATAATATGCGCCCACTCTGACACACAGGACTTCTTGGATTCAGGCACAAACTATTTATTGAATGCGTCATTGCCTGGGTTTAGCTGCTGACTCTAAGCCTCCCCAACCTTTCCCTCTATCCTACTAATAACTTTGACGTCAACACAGAACTCAGGGATGATGGGATTTGAAGGAGAGTCCTGCTACCTCTTAGCATGCAGCCAGAAGAGTGAAAAATACTGTATGATATTAATATTTCATTGGAACCGACCAAAATCATAAACTGATTTAATAAAAAAATCAGTTTCCTCCAAATTAAGGTTCCACAATTCATGGCATCTTTTAAGATTATTGTAAATGACATCCACAAAAATTAAAGCAGGTATTAAATTCCACTTATTTAAGTTTTGTGCTAAGGAACTATATTTGATCCATTACATAATTTCCTGTTTCACTAGGGAATAAAAATGAGGTAATACACATGCAATATCCATTTGTCATCCTGTCACATGAAGATGTAAACAGCTTTCAGTTTTTTCAAAAGAGGCAAATGGTCACAGACCTTCATCTATTAATGGCCACAAGCAGATTCACAAACAAATATGCCACTTAACCCTGTCTGGGCAATTATAAAAAGATTCCAAATATATGGAATGTTGAAAATCTCAAGCGTAGAGAATGCAGCTGTATTTTTTCCCCAAAGGGACTCTAATTTCTTGGCGCAGCTCACGCAGTGGTAATTTTGTCCGGCGCAGCCCGCGCAGTGGTAATTTCGTGAGGTGCGCAGCCTTTGGTAGACGAACGTGTGCCGAGGTGGGTGTGGCGGCGTAGTAGGGGGAGGTGTCACATATTCATCAAGACGCAGTGACAATTTCGTAGAAAAAGTCTCCGCTGGAGTTGCGCAGGAAACTCGCCGGCTCCAACCTGGTTTAATTTCTGTGCAGTGGTAATTTGTCTGACCGTGGGCAGTGCGCACACATCACCGAAATCTTACAGGCAGGTTTCCAGAATGTCAGGCACATTTCAATGCAATAAATAATTACAGGAAGCACTATTTAATGTAAATAGCTGAATAAGGATATAAATTATAGTATCTACATCGATTGTCCTGATGTCAGATTAGAGGCCGTTGGCACGCGTAATGGAAACTTGACCTTGCTTAATCAACGCAGCTGAATCTGTGATGCAAACTAAGGACTTCACATCTTTCTCAGCCAACCACAAGCTATATATTACATGCTTGCGTTCGGTGCTCAGTAAAGCCGCTTGCACACTGGACACGAAACAATTTATTTTTTTTGCACGACTGATTACAGGCAAAGTCAATGCAAAGACGCGATAGTCGGACAGGGTATTAATATAGCTCCGTGTCCGAAAGTCATTAAAGTTCTACTTTTTCCAAGTATTCCAGGAATTATTAGACGTGCAAACTTGGCCATGTTTGTGTTCGACCTTCACAGAATGCAAATTGATAGCTGTCGACTTTTCTTTGTCTTTTTAGCCTACTCGTCTGTTTTCTTCCTTTGAAGATAGACAACAGTCTTTATTCGGTCTTTCTTTTGAAAATTAGTCAGATGGATCGAACAGATTCACGCTTTATTTCCAACCCAGAGATAAAATAGTACTTGTAGTCAGTGAGCAAATCAATTCCATGACCATTGACAGTGTGAATAAATCATCGCCTGCACGATCAAGACTGTCCGACGCGAAATGCAAAATACTCCATGTCCGGCACCCAGCAAAAAATTAAAGTTTTGATATGAGAACAGATTTATAACGAAACAAAGAATAAAATATATCACCAACACACGGAACATCCAAAAAGATGATCTGCAAATAAATTAATCGCAGTGTTCATTGGATGTTCTGTTGCTGAAATGTTTATTTTTATTCTTTATTTTGTTATCAATCTGTTCTAATCTTTTTTTTTTTTTGGCTGTCAGACACGGAGGCTTTGCCTACATTGTCTCGCGCCAGTGTCGACTCGCTTTATTGAGCAGAGCTTAAACAGAAACATTGATTGAAATTCTCGGTACTCATCTTGATGAACTGAGCCCTCTTATCAAAACATTCACGTTTAATATCTAAAAGTGTCGGTAGATTTGAAGAAATTAAAAACAATAATAGACTGTCGGACACGGTGATATATTAAAACCCTGTCAGACTTTCGGACACAAGTTCAATGCAATCTGTGGAGCGAAAAATTCGTTTCGTGTCTAGAGTGCAAGCGGCTTAATACTAGGCTACTATTATTGTCACTTAGGTTTTATCATCTTTAGTGGAGGAAAGGAATACAGCCTGATTGCTGTGATATCGTACTGAGTTAAGATCACATATTGAAAATAAATGTGTCACGTATCTTGCATTGTTGTCCATGCATGTTAATCCCAAAATTTTAAGCAGCAACAGTTTTTAATAATAGGAACACGCTAGTCATCGTTTCTCTTGCCAATGAGCAGGATTTGACATGGCTGTGTCGCCTTCTTTGCCAACTTGCGCTGGAAGGAGGGACAGAGGCGGGACAGAGGAGTACTTGCGCCAGGCTACGCCGGGCACGAAATTGCAACATACGCCTGGACACACCACGTTGGCGCGCGCACCCCCCATGCGCCGCGCCTGGTCTACGAAATTAGAGCCCTAGGTTACTGAAGTGGATAGTCAGAGAAGCAACAAAATCCCCAAGAATTACTGTGAAAGAATTGCAGCCATTAGTGCCATCTTGGGGTCACCAGGTATCAAAAAGCACCGTCAAACACCATCTCCACGACCACAGACTCTTTTGAAGGGTTGTCAGAAGAAAGCATTTACTGACCAGAAGAAACAGAAGCTAGAGCTTGGAGTTTGCCAAACATCATTTAAATCATGACTGGAACAAATGGCGCTTTTCCACTACATGGTTCCGGCTCTCCTCTACTCGGCACCGGGTACTTTTTTGGGGTTGCTTTTCCATTAGAGGATAGTACCGCCTCTGTGGTACCTGTTTGTCATTGCGACGCAGCATGTTACTGCCACGACGGCATCCTCAGTTATATCAAGTTTACTTTTATTCCATCAATTTTGGTAAATATTTATGTAATTAAATCAGGGCACGCGCCCTACCGTCACCACGTTATGGCACTAAAGTCCAAGAGTTTTTCATTGTAATTTCTGTTTGTCATTGCCCTGATGCATAGGATAGCAGCTGGTGTTGTGTCTGTGTACCACCTAAAAATACAAAGCAATGATATCTGTAAAAGGCATAGAGTATTGATAGAAAAAGGCAATATATTCTCAAGGCATTGATCCATAATCAGTATTCCATAATGTAACTACAACCCCAGGCAAAAAATATGGAATCACCACACACCGAGGATGTTAATTTACCGTTTTTCCTTCATAATAAAGGCGCAAATAACACATACGACAAAACAATTATTGTTGATTATCTTGACATTTAGGCTTCAAGAAACATTTCACTTTGAAATTGAAGACAAAACACGTAGCAAATGCGCAAATCACAGGAGATGGGCGAGTATTAGAATCTATCAATTTATGCGTCATCTCATCTGATATAACGTTGACAAAAATGATTTGTCAAAACCCGTAGAGTTATTTTTCTGCACGATTTTGTTTAAACGAGGGTAACATCACATAACTTTCTGAAAGGGGATTATTAAAGGGAACATAACTTGACACAAGACCGTGACTTAATTTCCCCACGAACGGGGTCACAGGCAAAGAGAAACGCATTTCATGAATGTAGCAACAAGTGAAAACCGTGTTTGAAAGGTAAGGCAAGGCACAGCATGTCGAACAAGTAGCCGAAAACAATATAAGTCGATGATCATAATAAATACGCTATTCTTGAGCCTAGTCCGTCTAACTCGAATGAGATGTTCCGAGGTCGACTACGGAGTAGTGTTTCATAATGATGATTCTCTCTGACAAATCAGTGGGCAGCAATGTTGCACGTCACATTTTAGTACCTACTAATACTTAATCGGCCGTTTTTTGGAACCCCAGGAGAGCAGGTTCCAGAAAAAGAACCTACTAGTACCTAGTACCAGGTACTTTTTCCCTAATGGAAAAACAAAAAAGGCGGGTAGAGTAGAGCCGGTACCTTGTAGTGGAAAAACGCCTAAAGTCCATTGGTCAGATGAGACCAAAATTTCATGTGTCAGTCAGATACAGCATGAGCATGTTTGCATTCAAAACAGAGATGCATATGAGGAGAAGCACTTCATATCCACGGTAAAATATGATGGTGGCTCACTCATGTTTTTGGGCTGTTTTACTTCAAGAGGTCCTGGGGCACTGGTTAAGATTAATGGCACAATGAATTTCACCAAGTACCAGGATATTTTGGCTGTCATTCTGGTTGCCTCAGCTGGGAGGCTGGGACTTAGCTGTAGGTGGACTTTCCAACAAGGCAGTGACCCAAAGCATATCTTTTCTTTTTTTCTCAAGATCTTTTCTTTTTTGACAAAGTGGTACTATCAGAAATGGAGCTTTAACATAAATTCTGATGGGCCAAGTCAGGCTCTCTTATCAATGTAGAACAGTTGCTTGAACCTGCTGGAGAGTCACCTGAGTCCACATGATTGTCATATGACTTCACCATCAGATGATTGATTGACCAGTGATATGCAGACTTACTTAAGCTTGCCATCTAAATAAACAGCTCTTCACTTGACAACCCTCCTCCATCCCAGCTGCTCTCATCAAGAAAGCATTCATTTATCATGTTTTTTTTATGAGTGAGTTGCTATCCTATCAAGCATATCAATGTCTCTTCCTTTTGATGTCATTGTTGCTATAGGCTCTGCTCTATGGAGGTGGGGCAGGTTGCAGTTTCCTGCCTTTGGTTCTTTGCTTGGATGGGCGGGGATCACGACTAACAGAGCCATGTCTCCAAACCCATTGTATGCATGTAGGCCTGTGTGCTTTCAATAAATCTTTTCTTTTTTGACAAAGTGATCCTGTGATAAATAGCAACACTTATGTTAGCCACCTGTCAAGCAGAAATAGAGCAACCTCGACATCAGTCTTAAGGCCTGTCAACTCTCAAACTAATGTTTACCTGGCTCCTTGCCCTGGCCTGTTAATACCCTTTCTTTTTCTTTTTTTTGTTCCTCAGATATTTTCCTCTTAGGCCACTTCTCAGCTGTTTTTAAAATGCAAACATGTTAGATTGTACCAGATGTACCAGAGACATACCATCTCTCTCCTGCACACTGCCCACTTTCCCTTTTTTTCGAGCCAAGTATGGTTTTTCTAAAAAGGCATATAGAGAATCAACAACTTGCCGACTGCGAAGAGATATTAGCAGAATTTGACCAAAAGATTTCAATTGTGTACCCCACCTTGAGACTAGAAATTAAAAAAGAAAAACAAAAAAACATTCAAACACCAATAAACGACTATAAAAAAGTGAGTAAACACTCTTTGAAAAGGTACGTAAATAATGTTCACGTGCATTTATCCCCCATTATACCCCACAATACACTTGTGGTCAAAGAGTTTATGATCATGGAAATGTCTTTTTTTTTTACCGGACTTTTTTCAATTCTTAGTATTTCTTTTATTATTATCCCCCCACATATAATGGGGGATATAGTCATGGGTGTGGTTGTCTGTCTGTCTGTCCATCCATCCGCCTGTCCGTCCATCTATCTGTGAACATTTCATTTCTGGAGCATAACTTGGAAACCATTGAATTTTTTTTTTTTTTAACAAAATTTGGTGCGCACATGAATCATGACCTGAAGTAGTGCCTTTTGCTAATCCAAAGTTTATCAATTTTGTAATTTTTCTGGTTTCCATGAAACATTTTTTACTTAGAATTTTAGGGGGAGTTTGTTTCCGGAGCAGGTGGCATTTTCATTCTTTCAACATGTGGGGCGGGGGGATAGGCCATCTCCTGATGGCTCTTGTTTTTTCTTTTGTTTTTTTTTTTAAACTTCAGTTTTGAATTGTCAAGATTTTTTGTGTTTGCAGCCCTTATTCTGGACTAAAATTATGAAACTGAAATAAGATGCAATTCTTAATGTTAGATGTGTCTTATTTCATTGCACTTTTCCACTCTCTGTGATGCTCAAATCGTGAATTACAGTCAAGAGAAAAAGAAAGTGCACCCTCTTTCAGTTCTATGGTTTTACATATCAGGACACAATAAAAAAAATCAGCTGATCTTAATCTGGTCCTAAAATTATGTAAATCCAACCTCTGGTGTAAAACAACACACACACACACAGATTCCATCATGCCGTTACTAATTTTACAAAAATTCAGCCAAAATGCTAAAGCCATATGCAGGGTATAACCCGGTGTCCTGGCTTTTTCAACCTGCCACCTAATCATCCCCTGATCTAATTGGCTGTTGTAACTATTTACAATGAGACAGCCCCAATGCTGTCAACTAATATAAAGTAGTGGCTACAGCAATGCGTTGTCCCGCGGAAGACCCAGGTTCAAGTCCCAGGTAGACATGCACCCTTTTCAGGCAGTAGAAGCATTGTACTTGTATAAATAATTGCTGTGGTGTTTGTTCTTTTTACTTTTACCATTTTCACCTTATCTTTGTATTTATAATTTTGTTTATTCACTTTTTTTTTGTTTTTTGTTTTTAATGAATCTGCTCCAGTTGAGTCGAACCTCATTTTCTTTGTATGTATTTTCTTTGAATTGGAAAATATATCCAGGACTGGCAGAAAAAATATAGATATTTTTTTTTAAATAAAAAAATGGTTGAATTTGGATGGAATGTATGCCTTAGCTGACATTAAAGTGAAATTAAAATTTCAGTTTGGTATCTGAGAAATCTGAAATGGCACACAGTGCCCAAAAACTTTTTTAGATGTTTTAGACTGCAACTAAAAATTTTCAAAAGGGATATAAGTAAGATATAAGTTAAGCAGAAATGAGTCTTTCATTTATGCAGTGTTCCATCTTCATTTACTCTGACTCAGTGACACAGATACTGATTTTTACACCTTGACAGAAATCCCCAAGCTGTTACCATTGTTATTATACCAAGATTATTCAAATGGACTCAGTAGTTGCAGAGATATACTTAATTTTGGGTATGGCATTTCCGAGCCAGGGGCTCAGGGCTTCAGAGGTTAATAAATAATAACGAGCTGGAATCTTTTGTGTGTTGTTTTGATCTACCTGAGGGTAGATTTACCTAATATCAGGACCTGATAAGGACCAGCTGATTTATTTTACTGTCCGGGTACGCAAAACTGTGGAACTGAGAGAGAACTTTGTTTTTCTCATGACAATGCCTTGAATAATAGGCGGGATAAATTGCCAGATTTGGCTTCTCTGCACAGGGGTTACGCACAAACCAATATTTTTGTCCAGGGAAACCTGGCGATTTATTTGTGGTTCAGAATAGAGTCCAACTGGACATTATTATTTATTTATATTTGGTAAGCAGTACCATTTTTCCACAATTTGGAATGCTAAAAAATGTGCATCACAGGCCATAATCATTTTACAAAGTCACTTTTTTGTTGCTTTTGCTCTGTACTCCAGGACATTGGACTTGAAATGAAGCAGTGAGTATGAGGTTAAATTGAAGACTGTTGGCTTCAGTCAGAGGGTGTACCTACATCAATTTCAGATGATCTGTGAAGAAATTACAGAGCTTTTGTCACCCATTCTAGGAGATTAAAAGTAATGACTGTTCAGTTGGCTTCTCAACTGTGTGTGTGCAAGTCAGCTTGCATTGTACCAGTAAGAGTGCAGGCATGCTGTCCTCGAAAGCATGTTTTGTCAGCCACTATTTTTTATTACAATGCAGTTTGTAGGCTTGGCAGGCAAACTTGGCTGCATCTGTTTGACAGGAGGGCTCACCAATGAGCAATGAGATACATTAGTTGAAAACAGAGTGAAAACTTCCCATTCATGAGTAATACTATAGCCATTTAAGTGCCTCCACCAATAATGGGTGCTAGATTTGACGAAGATCATCGGGCCCACCACTGCAATAGAACATTCCCTTGACAGGTCAAAACATCTGTATGACCAAAAGAATTTATAACAATAGATGGGACGGGATAGCTGCTCTGGTTGGAACATTAAGATGACCACGACTGGGTGCCGAGCCAATTAGCATTGCCAACCAATCAGAAACGTAAAAATCTGTGAACTGCAAGCCTTGTAAAACCAGACTCTGCTACTTCGCTTTGCTCCGTACACAGAGTCTGGTCAGTCGTGATTGACAAGTGTTTACTTCCTGGTGGGAGGGCGCTTGTCAGAAGTTTAAAATCATTGGTGTACCCATAAACTAATCTCAAATGTTTGGCAATGACATATGTTATACGCCCGCTTAGCCGCCTAGTACTTCCGCTGTAAACACAGTCCTTCGTACCAGGAATGCAGCGAAAACAAACTGATCAGTGCAGTAAAGTTTATACTGTACTCATACATATGCCCATCTACCTCATTTTAGCCTTCACTCATTCACTTAAAAGAACCAAAGGTGCTCTTACTGTTCTACTTACAAGAAACAAACTGTTGAGCTATCGTTTCTCCTGCTCATACAGCTGCTATTAAAAACGCGCATGAGACCCAAAACCAAGGGCAGAATCGGCGTGAATAATGCATTATTTACATTAGGACAAAATCTGCGTTGACACGAAAACTGAATCAGTAACCATACTTGCGCTAACATCATACCGAGCTCTCTATCTAACTTTATCGTAACACCATTTGGCTCTAAGCGTTTGGCTGTCTCAACAGTCATTTCATTCATGGATATTGACAACATAACACTAAGACAGCAAATAGGTCTTGTGACATGGACAAAAACACGGCTTTTAAAAAGTTTGCTGCTCACTTAAATAGTGTGAAATTCGCAGGCAATGTAACATTAGAAGCTACAAGCTAGCTGAGGTTGTTCGGCTGTCTCTCACAGAGATGAACTGAGTGCCTATTTCAGATGTTTCATGACTCTCGAAAGCTGTAGGGAGTAGCACTACAACATAATTTCTATTCAAAAAACTAACCAAACATTCCTCTTGTTCTGGCTTTAGGTCGCTGATACCGGGGATTTTCTCCACAACAGAGCGAATCTATGTCCTCCCGTGTATCAATGTCCATTGCCATTGTTGAATTCGGACACTACATTTTCAAACTCGCCGCAGCTGCTTACATCATGGCTCTCAGCCACGCCTTCTGTTTGTTGGTTGCTCCAGTGTATTTTCTGCCATGGTAAACGCAGCAGTGCTCCAAGTGTTCACACTGAGTACTGAAGCGAAATGAAATTAAGCAGAAGTACGAAGGCTGGTGGAGTCAGGCTAGTGGACTGCATCTTTACACAGCCTTTGAAAAAATCAATATAAATTGCAGACATAAGATTTGATTCAATCACCAATTTGATGAATGAAAGTTAGTTGCTCTCCTTACCAGTGCAGTTTGAAGAATTTAGCCATAAAAAAAAGATTAACTCACTTGCATCTGTGAAAAACCTGAATATCACATTTATTTTTGTATCAACAATTAAATTGAGCTCATTTTCTGTGTATTGATTTGATGTAGGTCCACATAAAATTGCTCTCAGTGAATATAATGCGTACAGTTTTTCACAACCTTTGTCCCTGGGGTATGAGGATGTATACTGGTTTGTGTTTTAGCCAGTATTTTAGTGTTTTTACTTCAACCCTAAGTACATTCTTCTCCTTTTAATACACATTTATTGAGCAATATCACATGAAATGATATGCGTTTTTGGAAATGAGTTGAGGGGTGTACCTCTATTATGCAAATTTTTTCATTAAGAAACTTGCCTTAGGCCAAAGTGAACATATAATTAAATGTAATCTGGTCATATACCTTTTTGTTTTACTAATTTGGGTGATAAGCCTAAATGAACACTTCAAGTGAACACATTTTGCCTTAGTTTAGATCTCACTTCAGATATCCTCTGCCTTAAGGATGTTGTTGTTGGTTATGATTACTGTGGAGATTCAGTGCATGTGTGAAGTACTTATGCACTGTGAAAGAAATAATTGTTTTTTCAAGCATTTCTTGTGGGTGGCATTCCATATATCGTTTATGGATCCGTGATGGTTTGTCAGCAACAGAAGGAAACTAATTATTTAAGCTTTGTTTCTCGGCAAGACACAGCTCAAAATAAAATTGGGTATTTCACAGAATTTCTGAAGGTCAGTACAGAGAAAAGAGTACTGCCTGTGATGCAATCAGGGTTTTATTCTGTGCTCTATTCTGTCTTAATGATGACAATTCTTGCTAAGCCTATTTATGTGCTATCAACAATGCTAAGAATTGGGAATATCATAGTGAACACATTTCTGTCAAGGGCAAAAAATAACCTTGGTACAATATGAAGCAGTGCAGTTTTGGTTTTGTTCATTATTTTCCTATCTCTCACTATACCTTAATAGTACAGACTGTTGTTTGACACAGGTTATGTAGTTCTTCCATTCTTACATGCATTCATTAACTTACTTCTAACTTACGCATTCACAAGTGTGCACGTGCACACACACACACACACACACACACACATACATGCACAACACACCTACACACACACACACACACATTCGTATAGCTGTACCGTTTGCTGAATCTAAAGCCTTCGGTAACCTCTATTTTCTTTGCTTAAACTACCTAATCCTCATTTACTTTGCTTTATTAGCAACAGTTGGTAAAACTAATTGTAGAATGACTGTCAAATCTATTTTCGATTGCATTGTTGCATGTTGCATCACAATATCATGAGGCATTTTCTCCTGCACATAACCATGGAAAATGTCAGTTTGTCTTTTTGAAATTTGTGTAGGTCCTGAAATGGTTCAAACTGGCATGAATTAGTTTGCAAGGCTTAATAAACAATAATTCACAACAATATTTACTATATACCTGTATACCTAATAATACCTACTATATTGTGAAGATAGTCATGGCAAAAAGGCATTATTTGGCATGACCCACTGCAAAGTGTCCCGAACTCAGCAGATGGGGAGCCAATTGCAGGATTAACAATGAACCACCAGGGTGCGTTTACAATGAGGAATACAAGGAGAAATGGAAGAAGGCTCCGGGAACCAATGTGCACCTGGGGAGAACATGAAAAATCTGCAGGTCCTAACCAGCTGGGACTCAAAATGGAACCTCCTTACTGTGTGGCAATAGCGTGCGCTAACCATTGTGCACCATGCAATGATAATGTTGTCAGTGTCCAAATATTTATGGAGCTTGCTGTTTGGGCCATGTGACATCGCAGAGATGGAGGATGAAATGGTCAGAGGAAGGTGGGCTGTGGTTGTTGGGAGCGGTTGATAAGTGTCTGGGGAACTTTGTAGCAGCAGAGAGATTTACTTTCACAGCCATAAAAAGAACACAAATTTTTCTTAATCTAAATTGAAAACTGCTGAAGTAGAAAATAATTTCACCGCTCCATCTACAAAACTGTCGGCAACAAAATCATTCTCGAAAGGCTGCAATGCGATAGTGTGTCAGACGCCATCAGGGATAAATGATTACCTCTATTAAATTGGAACACTGCAATGAAAGAGGGCTTGGAAAGGTTAAGCCCTCCCCCAACCCCCGCAGCCATTTATTACCCACAAGCAGAGTCCGCCTTCCCTCGGATCCCCAATCAACTCGTGTTGTCTTTAAACATGGAGGAAAAAAGTTGTGTAAATGAGTTGTCTAGATTTCAAAAGACCTTGTATGCGAAAGGCAGTTCCTCTTTGATATCCAGTACCTTTTTGGTCTCTATCGCAAAATCATTCAGTGAGAAACTGAGTCCCAATGTGTCAGATTTTAAAGAGGAGGATGGAGCCAGCTGATGATACAAACATACTTTTTCCCAGCACTGTCATATTATTTATGCCCTTCCCAACCATTTTTTTCTCCATTTGAAATGTTTCAAATAATCCATTGTGGTGATATGAAATACAAAATGATCATTTCATTTATTAAAGGTAAAAAATTTTTCAAAACCTACATCACCCTAGTAAAAGAATAACGATAATTGGCAAGATGTGTACATGGTTGTGGCCCACACTCCCTTCCTTGCTTTAATCAAGCCGCAATCGACCAGTTTGGCTTAAGGGAGATTTGGGTTGCGAGCATGCTCATTGGAATTGGGTTATAAGGGAGAGTTTTGCTCCTAAGGACCATTCTACGGTGCATTTTGAGTCCTATTGGCCCGATTTTGTGGACCCGACAAAGAAAGAATTCTGTATTCAACCTCCACCAATATCTAATGAAATTAGGACTTTTCCGGCTTGCCTTGATGTTTGGGTACCCAGAGAAACATGCGGGTGTGTAAAAAAAGCCAAATTTACATCCAGTCAAGAAAATTTAGAGTTTAATTTCTAGTGTTGCTGTAGGTGGTAGTTAGGGGTGTCACGATTCGGTTCAGTTCATCGAGAATTGGATCGTAAGTTATGCGGTTCGATTCGATTCGTCCAGCATTAGTTTCGGTTCGATTCATAAATTACTTACTTGTCATTTTATTTAATCTTGAAACGCAAGAAATCTAGATGTACACTCAACAAAAATATAAACGCAACACTTTTGTTTTTGCTCCCATTTGTCATGAGATGGACTGAAAGATCTAAAATTCATTCCAGATACACAATATTACCATTTCTCTCAAACATTGTTCACAAATCTGTCTAAATGTGTGATAGTGAGCACTTTTGCTTTGCTGAGACAATCCATCCCACCTCACATGAGTCCATCTCATGACAAATGGGAGCAAAAACAAAAGTGTTGCGTTTATATTTTTGTTGAGTGCATATTTGGCAATATAAAGCCAAAAAAGTGGAGGTTGGATATGGAATTCTTTCCCCTGACAATGAATTGCCATCTGTCTTCTCCTACAAACTAAAACCACTGACTCCTTTGGCACAACATAAAAATGAAAGGCTATATTGGTGAGATTGGTAAGTCCTCAATGTTATTTTTAAAATAAATGGGAATCCGAGATCAAATCCCTTGCATTCAGTCAAGCAGTAATGACGTTGTTTTGGTATTTCATGGTCTCGTATTTTACATGTGTACCTGCACACTAATCCATGTTGAGAAAAGGTCAAGCTCATGTGTGCTTCCCGGTTGTTTTAAACAGTGAAAATTCATTGCTTGAACACAGGCTATTAGCTGACCTATGGCGTGGGACCTAATCATTGAGGTGTTAATAACATAAATTTACATCCGCAAAACTAACTGGCAAGCGAATTAAACTTTTTTTTTTCAATATGTTTTATTTCGGCATGATTGTAAATCGTTTCATGACAATTTCGACACACAACATGTATCATGACCGAAAGGGTCGCGGGGGAAGCGAAATCGCTTATCAGGGTCCCGCCCCCAGCTTCCAGAAAAAACAGTTTGGTTATGATTAAAATATCCTAAGGATTATAAATCACAGCAGAGTTAATGTCCATGTACGCTCCGTTTTAAAAGTTTATCACTCAACTTTTCTCCCGACTCTGCTGTTGTATTCCAGTATTTCGCGCAGTCGCTGTTCAGAGCTGTTACTCCTTCAGTGACCATGAGAAGTGTAAAGGCACACGTACGATCCAATATCTACTTGCCTTTAGGTTCCCAGGTCAGACGAAGCAGTTTGACTCGCTTTAGTGGATGTTGAAAGTGGAAAAAAGATTCGAAGAAAGGTTTGTAAAATATACGGTATTTATTGATAAACAAAACATTTTTAATCACGGCCCCAATAGCTCCTCGCGATAATTAAATTAAATCGAACAGAAACGGATCCGTAAGCGACCAAACACACGCACTAGATGCGGTCTAAAACTGTTTGCTACCGCTCTACCTGGGGCACACCTGCACCATGATTAATGGGAGGGATATATTGGGTAAAGGAAGGCGGAAATGCGGGAAAGGGGTGCAGACCCAGGTAAGCCTTCATTACTCGTATTAAATTTGTACTTTTATTTTTCGCAAATATATATTATCCACCATCAATAATAAGTAATCAGTTGTACTAAAGACAAAAGTGCAGAATGAGAAAATTAAAGGTTTGCTCCGCAAGGCAAAAAAAAAAGGGGGCTTTTCACCAAAAATATAAATGAGGAATTTGGCTCCTACATACCGGCCCCTAATTGTTCTTGTTGGAAAAACAAAACAATTACCAATCTCAAAATATAAGGAGCCAAGATTACAGTAATTAGAGTTCAAAATTCAAAAAGTTACTTAATGCCTTTGTCTTTAGTATATGTACACACGCACTTTGCTTTGAAAGTTAGAAAGTCCATCCAAAATCGAAAAACGCAAATCTTCTTTCTTCCATCTTCAAGTTATCAGTGTAAGTGTGTGAGTAACAAGACAGAAAAAAGTGCGGACAAAGGGGGGCATTTTGTGCACATTTTTTCATCTCTAAGCTTAACAGAAAAAAGGGGCTTGTGTGTTAAGCAAGAGCTTCCACCAGCAGGCACACCTTTGAAATAGGCCTGCAAAGAGTGGTCGTTTGAGTCTTCACCAGGACTTGCCGAACCAGTCCTCTGGAGTCAGGCATAGTTTGTATGATCCGCCCCAGGATCCAGGAGTTGCGTGGGGCGGTATCGTCGACGATGAGAACAATGTCTCCAATGACAAAGTTCCTCCTTTTGTATATCCACTTTTGTCGTTCTTGTAACTCTGGCAGGTACTGCTTTGTCCATCTCTTCCAGAAAAGGTCAGCCATGTATTGTACCTGCCGCCATCTGCGCCTTGGGTAACAGTCCTCTAAATGGAATATCCCGGGTGGTATAAAAGGCTTTGTGTTCAAAAGGAGCAGATGGTTGGGTGTGAGAGGTTCCAGATCGTTAGGATCGTTTGAGGCTGTGGTGAGAGGCCTGTCATTAACAATTGATTCCACCTCGCATAACAAGGTTTGTAGTACTTCATCATCAAGAGTCTGTTGTTGCAGGATACCGCCAAGGACCCTTCTGATGGTCCTGATTTGCCTTTCCCAGGTGCCACCATGATGGGAACCTGATGGGGGGTTGAAAGCCCATGTGATGCCCCTTTTGAGCAGAGTGTTCTGAATGTGGGCATCATCAAGACCTTGGATTGCCTCTCTAAGTTCTTTCTCTGCTCTGACCAGATTGGTGCCATTATCTGAGCGCATGAACTTTACTTAACCTCTTCTGGCAATGAACCTTCGAATGGCGTTTATGCATGAGTGCGTGTCCAGTGAATGAGCTACCTCCAAATGAACAGCTCTTATGTTAAGGCAAGTAAAGATGACTCCGTACCTTTTAACAGTTTTTCGGCCACACTTGACCTCAAACGGTCCAAAGAAATCAACACCAACATTCGTGAAAGGTGGGTGATCTGGGGTCACACGTTCCGTAGGCAAATCTGCCATATGCTGCTCCCCTCTAGATCCACTCAATCTTCTGCAGACAACGCACTTGGCTATTAACTTTCGTATAGCTGCATTAGCACTTGGAATCCAGTATTGTTGTCTGAGGCGAGAAAGAGTGAAGTTCCGTCCACTGTGTCCAGTATCCTCATGCACCTTCCTGATGATGAGTTGGGTAACATGATGATCCTTGGGAAGAATAGCAGGGTGCTTTGCTTGTGCTGGCATTGCTGATCTGCTTAATCTGCCACCTACCCTCAAAACACCGTCCTGAAGAACTGGAGACAATTTATGAAGGTGGCTGCTCTTCTTCACCGTAGAACCCATATTTAATGCTGCAATCTCCTCTGGAAAGGCTCTTTGCTGGCAAAGCTTTATGATTTCCACTTCTGCCTGCATGAGGTCCTTTACAGTGAGTGACCCCTTGTTTATTTCTTTCTTTTGCGTTTCCAGTTGGCCTTCCTTCATTTCCTCCTTCTCAGGGTCTTCATCCGCTTTGCTTGGCTTTAGTGTTGAATTTTTTCTGCACCTTTGTTTTAGTGCATCCTTGATTCTGAGGATCCAAGCGATTGCCATTTTGACCCTGTGCCAATCAGAATAGTGAGAGATGAGCTTGCTGATGATCACATCCTGTTCCACCGACATTGTATTCACAACTGCAGTTCTTTTGATCTCTGGATCATCTGCAGAGAGTGTGTGATTTGGCATGTCTGGCCAATTATCCTCTGATTGCATTAGGAAGCCTGGCCCTGAAATCCAGGTGTTATCTTTCAAGAACATGCTTGCAGAGATGCCTCTGGATGCACAGTCAGCAGGGTTCAATGCAGTGCTCACATATCTCCACTGGGAAACCTGGGAGGTTGCTCTGATGGCTGCGATTCTATTTGCAACAAAAGTGTGAAACCTGGTAGTTTCATTGTTAATGTATTTTAACACTGATGTGCTATCTGTCCAGAATACAGAGTGCTTAAGTGGGACTTCTAGTTCTGCTTGTATCATCTTGTCCACACGAGCAGCTAACGTAGCAGCAGTCAGCTCCAACCGCGGTATGGTGACTGGCTTTAGTGGAGCGACCCGGGCCTTCCCCATGATGAAGGAACAGTGGATTTGTTGTTTAGTGCCCTCCAACAACAGGTAGCTCACAGTGCCATAGCCAGACTCACTTGCATCGGCAAAGTGATGGAGTTGTGCTGAAGCTACTTTGCCAAAACCATAGGGTTTGATGCATCTCCGAACTTGATAGTTTGAGAGCTGGCTCAGATCCCTTTGCCAGGTTTGCCATTTGCGAGCGAGGACCTCTGGGATGCTTTTGTCCCACCCAAGTTTCATTCTGCTGAGCTCTTGCAGAATCTGCTTTGCAGGGAGAATGATGGGTGCCAGAACTCCCAGAGGGTCGTATACAGAACTCACCATCGAAAGAACACCTCTTCTGGTAAGTGGTCTGTCTTGGATGGATATTTTGAACTGCAGTGAGTCAGATTCCACACACCACTGAATTCCAAGGGCCCTTTCCACTGGCAGCACATCTTGATCTAAGTCGAGATCCTTTATCTCTTTAGCCCTCTTTTCTTCTGGAATTGAGGCAATGACAGCTCGACTGTTGCTGACCCATTTGTTCAGTTTAAAGCCTCCTTTACCACACAAGGCTGAGAGGTCTTGGGCGAGTTTCAGAGCTTCATCCTCAGTAACCACAGACTTTAAACAGTCATCAACATAGAAATTCCTCAGTACTGTTTGAACAGCTTCAGGTGAGAAACCGTCTCCATAATCCATAGCACATTGCCTCAGGGCGTAGTTGGCACAGCTTGGAGATGATGTGGCTCCAAAGATGTGTACTACCATCTTATACTCTTCAAGCTCTCCTTCTGTATTTCCGTTTGGCCACCAGAGGAACCTCATTAGATCTGAATCTTTGTCAGGGACCTTCACCTGGTAAAACATAGCTTCAACATCTGTTATAAAGGCCACAGTTTCTTGGCGAAATCTGGACAAGACACCGATGAGGCTGTTCGTCAGGTCTGGACCTTGTAAAAGCTCAGTGTTCAGTGAGGTACCCTGGTAAGATACACTGCAGTCAAATACAACTCTAAGTTTCTTCTTTTTAGGATGGTAGACTCCATGATGTGGAATATACCAGGTCCTTTTGCTGTCATCTAGAGAGCCCTTTTTCACCTTCACTGCATAGCCTTTATCCAATATGTCAGCCATGAACTTGTTGTAGTCCGTGCAGAACTGTGGAAACTTAATCAGCTTTCTTTTTAAGCCAAGGGCCCGCTGCACTGCCACACAGCGGTTGTTGGGAAACTCCGCATCTTCTCTCTTAAGTGGCAGTCCTATGCTGTAGTGACCATCGACCATAATGGCTGACTTTGAGACACGCTCCATGAAAACATGGTCCTCCACAGACATTTCCAGCCGCTCCTCATACTGTCTTTCAGGAAAGTCATACTTGATCTGTTGCTGTAAAAGCTCATCCAGTTGCACTACAGAGATTTTGTGTGACATGAAAGATGACGGACCACAGGATGAGACCGAGCCCTTTTTTAGAGGTCCATTAATGGTCCAGCCTAATGTTGTCTTAACAGCGTATGGACCATCTCCCTGGCTATTGATGATCATCCATGGTTCCATGGCCTTCGGAACGTTAGAACCAATTAACAGACCAATGTCTGCAGCAATGTGACGCAGCCGTACCTGTTGTAGATATACCCATTGATCCACATATTCCTGCGTGGGAATATTCTCCTTAGTCACAGGTATCCTCTTCTGTGTGAAAACAGCAGGAAGTTCCACCAATATGTCGTCATCCATGCTACATACCTCCATGCCAGACACCACAAAGGAACTGACAACTTCTTCTTTGTTCATTGTTTTGAGAAGGATGTCGGTTCTTTTTCCTGAAACCTTGAGATCCCTGAGCAGTGCCTCTGTACAGAATGTGCCGGTGCTTCCTGAATCAAGAAAGGCATATGTCTCCACCACGTGATTGCTTTTCTTCATTTTCACCTTAACTGGCACTATAGACAAGATGCAGTCCGGCTCTCCGGCCCCTGTAGGGGTCTCCACCAGTGCACTGGTCACAGTCTTACCTTTACCTTCCTTTTCTTTGATGGTGTCAGGTTTTCCATAAATGTGGAGTATAGTGGGATGTTTGAGTGAGCAAACACGACAAGTAACCTTTTGGGTGCATACCTTACTCATGTGTCCAGGGGACAGACAGCCAAAGCAAATGCCTTTACTCTTCAGATAATCCATCTTATCCTTATGTGGTTTCTTTTTCAATTCAATACAAATGTCCAAATTGTGCTTTCCTTGACAGAACGGACATAACTTGGGAGCAGCACTTATCAGCTTTCCATCCGCCTCTTTAACAGGCGATACACTGGTAGTAAAACCACTTTTCCTCTCCTTTGGCATACCAGTATTTGGCTGGATTACGACTGGTCCAGATGTTTTCCTTCCTGAAGAGACAGAGGTTTCCTTTAAGTTCCCAAACACAGGGTGTGAAATGATTCTTGCTTGGTAAACAATGAAATCAACTAAGTCTGTGAATCTAGCTCTCCGTTTGTTTTTCTCCTGTAACTCAAATGCCATACCTCTCCACTTCTCCCTCAGTTTGTATGGCAGTTTGGTGAGAATGGCTCTCATTGTAGTTGGATTATCCATCTCCTCCATATACTCAATGCTACTCATTGTTTTACAGCATCCTGTTAAGAAGATCGAAAAGGCTTGTAGGGCTTCAGCATCTTCAGGCTTGATTAATGGCCAGCTGAGGGCTTTATTGATGTGGGCTGTGGCAATCTGGTACTCATCACCATAATGCTTTTGTAGGAGCCTTTTGGCCTCTGTATATCCTCTTGAAGCTTCCATATGTTGGCAACTCCGAACCAATTCTCTGGCTTGCCCCAGAGTAAACTGCTCCAGAAAGTGCAGCCTATCCCTGCAGTTTTCTGTCTTATCCTCAATACCATGTTCAAAGGCACGCATAAAGAACCAATACTCCAATGGATCACCTTTAAATATTGGAATGCTGAGAGGTGGTAATGATGACAGTCTTTGTTGCTTAACCAGTACTTCTGTAATAACATTTTGATGTTGCAAGACGTCTACAATACAATTCATATCAGCAGCTTCACCATATCCTCTAGGCGCCAACGGATCATCCTGTCCAATACTGTGTCCAGTCATTTTAGTTAGGGGTTGCTGTGACCTTTCACTCCTTTGTTCCACAGGTCCCTCCATTATGTGCATTATGGTGCTTGGCCTTGAGATGTCTTCTGGTGAAGTTACAGGTTGAGGCTGTTGTGACTGTTGTTTTCGTCTAACATTAGGTTCATCCTCCATTTTGTTTGTCCTTGGGGTGATAGGGTGATATGCAGTTTGAACACTCTCCGTAAGTAAGCTGCTGTGTCTATCTGTATGTGCGATCTGAGTGGGTAACTGATGAAGTTGGGCTCTTGTAATATGCACATGTCTTGTGATGGGCAATGATGTGACAGCATCACTGGAGTGTTGAACCATTGCTGTTTGAATGACCTGCTCTGAGGCACCATTAATATCTCCTCCATGTTCAAAATAGTCATTCATTCCATCATTTGTTCTAATATTTGTCCCTTGTATGTTCTCAAACTCTGTGATAACATTCAGCTTTGCAGTAGTGGCTTTTATTTCAGTTTGCATTTCCAATTGTTCCTTTCTGGCTTTAAGTTCAGCCTCTTCCTTTTCCAGTGCTTGCTTGAGTTGCAGTGCTTGTGCTTTGACTAATAGTGCTGCCCTTTCAGCTTGCAATCTGAGCTTGGTTGATGATGTGCGAGACGAACGTCCACCTGATGACCTGCTTGAATGCCTTGAGGGGGCTTTTGATGACCTATTTGAGATACTATCCACTGGATGAATAAAATCATCCGCATGGGGTTCTAGCCATTGTTGTGGTTGTTGTTGTTTTTGCTCTGTAGGTGTCATTTGTGCAGTTTCCACCATGCAGGATTCAAGAAATTGTGCCGTTATATCATGCATGTGAGATTCAGACCTTTGCTGTGCTGTATCACACCATTTCTCTATTTGTGCTTCAAACTCATCCAATGACACAGCTTTAGGTTTATACCACTCTGTTTGGTCCTGTTCCATTTCGCCAGTTGATATTTTATTTAACATGCCCTTCACAGATTCATTGAGATCATTGAGCTCAGCACGCAACTTTGAGAAATCATTGACCATTTTTCCTTGGACCAATTCCAAGTTTCCATAATTCCCCAACAGTTGTGTGATTTCATTCCTTTTTTTAGTTAGTGCACCCAATTTTGCACTTCTTGATCCCCTTAATTTTTGCAAAGGGTCATCACAGAAACCACTTTCCTCATGAGCCATTATTTGTGCAATTTCCATTAATCCGTTTAAAACAGCAGCATTTCATTCAATTCAATTTTAACACAGCAGCACAGCGTAACTTTGTTAATGCTTCACACTTTGAAAACATGGCAGACATTGAATGGCATTTTGAACGCAGTAAAAGGGGGCAGTTTTGTGAATGCAGCTCATGACGTCACCCCCAGTCATTCACACAGCGAATCTGATGTCAGCGCTACAGCTGTCACTCAGCACAGACAAAGGCTGACTCTCTCCACTGAAATTTCCAACAAAGACTCCAGAGCCGTTCCAAGTTAAATCAGATCCACAAATCAACTTCACAGCCGGACACGACAGTCCATTCATGCCGATCTACGGCGATCCGATCCTCCAAATCCAATTATCCGACAGAAACATGTAACTTTCACGTACCTCCGTTCCTCGGCTCAGTAGAGTAACGTTGTCTGTCTGCTTTCATTCAGCGTAGTTTTAGACAATTGTAAAGGCACACGTACGATCCAATATCTACTTGCCTTTAGGTTCCCAGGTCAGACGAAGCAGTTTGACTCGCTTTAGTGGATGTTGAAAGTGGAAAAAAGATTTGAAGAAAGGTTTGTAAAATATACGGTATTTATTGATAAACAAAACATTTTTAATCACGGCCCCAATAGCTCCTCGCGATAATTAAATTAAATCGAGCAGAAACGGATCCGTAAGCGACCAAACACACGCACTAGATGCGGTCTAAAACTGTTTGCTACCGCTCTACCTGGGGCACACCTGCACCATGATTAATGGGAGGGATATATTGGGTAAAGGAAGGCGGAAATGCGGGAAAGGGGTGCAGACCCAGGTAAGCCTTCATTACTCGTATTAAATTTGTACTTTTATTTTTCGCAAATATATATTATCCACCATCAATAATAAGTAATCAGTTGTACTAAAGACAAAAGTGCAGAATGAGAAAATTAAAGGTTTGCTCCGCAAGGCAAAAAAAAAAGGGGGCTTTTCACCAAAAATATAAATGAGGAATTTGGCTCCTACAAGAAGAATGAACTTTGTTGGCTATGTTTAGCAAGTAATTATGTAATCTAAACCACTGAGAAACCAATTGTGAAAAATCTTTGCAGAAACAGCTGAAATGAAAAAAACATTAAAAAACTTAGTCGACATGGTTAAGTGACCCAGTTATTGTGGTACCTGAGAAAAAGTGGCCTTCAAATGGGGATGGTTAGCCTGTCGTGTGCAACTGTTTGTTGTGACAAATGTTATTGCTTCAACTAATTCTCCCTTTTTGAGCTTTGTGTGGTACATCCAAATTTATGCATATCTGTCTTAATTCACAAACCTTGAGCAGAGATTGATCTCCTCTCACTGACTGCATGTTGTTTAACGGTCTCCAGCTTTTCTCCTGTCATACGCAATGTCCAGTGCTCATGTGCTCTCTAAATCTTGCTTTTTCAAGCCCTTAGACCGAAAGGGTCTATGGAGGATTTTCAAGAATTAACTCCCTGTTTTAGGTCATGCCACAACATCTTAGTTGGATTCAAGTTAGGACTTCAGCTAGGCCACTTCAAAACCTTCATTTTGTTTCTCTGGAGCCATTTAGACATGGACTTACCCGTGTGCTTTTGACCTTTGTCCTGTTGTGTGACCTAACTGCATTTGAGCTGAAGATCATGAACTGATGACCAGACATTCAAATTAAGGATCTTTTAGTGGAGAGCGGATTTTATGATCCCAAAATTATGGCAAGTTGCTGAGGTCCTGAGGCAGCAAAACAGCCCTAGAACATACCCCTACCACAACTGTGTTTTCCTATTCGTATGATGCTCTTACTGTGGAATGCTGTGTTAGCTTTATGCTAGATGTTACAGGGCCCATGTCTTCCAAGGACTTATACTTTTTTTATTATTAGGGAGTTTTTCCTTTATTTGATAGTTATACAGTGTAGAGAGACAGGAAAGTTGGGGAGAAGAATGGGGGAAGACATGCAGCAAATGACCTGAGCTGGAATCGAACCCAGGCCGCTGCGGGAAGGACACAGCCTCTATGGAACGCGCGCTTAGACCGATGAGTCACTGGAGCACCCAAGGACTTCTACTTTTGACTCATCAGTCCATAGAATATTTTCTCAAAAGTCTTCAGGATCATCATGATGTATTTAGGAAAATCTGAGATGAGTATTCTTCTTGGTCAGTAGTAGTTTTCACCCTGCAGCTCTTCCATGGATGCCATTTTTTACTGTGGAATCATGAACACTGACCTTAATAGAGACAAGTAAGGCCTGCAGTTTTTAAGATGTAAGTCCAGGGTTTTTTTTACCTCCTAGATGAGCCCATTGATTCATTCATTGAGGAATTTTGGTAGGGCAACCACTCCTGGGAAAGTTGACTGCTCATCCAATTTTCCTCCATTTGTAGATAAAGGGTATCAATGTGGTTAACTGGAGCCCCAGAGCCTTATAAATGGCTTGTAACCCTTTCCAAACTGATGGATGTCAATAACTTTGTTTCCCATCTGTGCTTGAATTTCTTTATATCACTGCACTGTGTTGCTATTTGCCTACACAACATTACCAAACTGGTTCTATATACTGAGTACAAATGAAAACGCACCACTTGAAAAAAGTCAATATTTAAGTTCAAATGAACTTCAATATTATTTTTATACAACAACAACACTACAGTGCAAAAACGCAAAAAATTTCACGCACACCAAGGGAAAAATGAATTTCACTCTGAATTTGCGTGCACATTGCCTTTAAAAGCACATGAATCCGAATAAAATTTCACTTCTTCACTGACACTTGAGAAACGTCGACACTATGCCGTGACTTACAGCCCCTGAACAGGAACGTGCCATAGGCATGCTTCAAATTGGCGCCAGCACCAGGGAAATTGCCAGACGACTACACTGCGCACACACAACGATCGCAAGACTCCATCAAAGGTTTCTGCAAACGGGGAGCACTCGGGACCGTCCTCGACCGAGTCAACAACGTGTGACAACGGCACGTCAGGGCCGTCAGATCATATGGGATCATGTCCGAGACCGAACACTACCAGCGACAAGAAAGGCTGCTCAAGTCCAAGGACGATGTGGATTCATTCACCCCAACACCGTACGGAACCGTCTGCGAGCTGCAGGCCTGCGTGCACGACATCCTTATTTCGGCCCCATATTGTCGGATCGTCACCGAAACCAGCGTCTACAGTGGGCAAACAGGCACCAGAATTGGCGACTACGACAATGGCACAGTGTCATCTTTTCTGACGAGTCACAATTTCACTTAAGGAACGCAGATGGCCATATACGTGTTTGGCAGAGACGTGGTGAACGTTATAACGCCGATTGTGTCGTTCAAACAGATCGTTGGGGTGGTGGCAGCGTTATAATGTGGGGTGGAATAAGCTACCGTCACAGAACCCCTCTCCATATCTGCAGAGGAAGGGCGTCTACTACCGGGACCAGGTGCTGCAGAACCATGTTGTGCCATTCTTCAACCAACACCACGATGTCCACACGTTCCAACAGGACAACGCTAAGGCACACACTGCAAGTGTGTCCATGCAGTACCTTGCACAGCAGAACATCCCCGTGCTTCATTGGCCAGCTCTGTCACCCGACCTCTCCCCTATCGAGCACTTATGGGATGAAATTGGACGACGTCTTTCACGTCGACGCCAGATGGACAACATCCGAGAACTTGAGGTTGCCCTTGTTCAGGAGTGGAATGCTATCCCTCAGAACACTATCCAGAGACTGATCAACTCCATGCGACGACGATGCACCGCATGTGTCAATGCAAATGGCGGTCACACCCGTTATTGACTTTCCTGTTTGACCCCTACACCAGTTAAACCTCTCTCGTGCATTAATATTATCATGAATGAAATTGAATGATGTTAACATGTCTTCTTAAATCATTCATTATCTCAAATGCATCATACGTATATACTTCACATATCAATCCGTGGAGCTATTCCAGATTTCGTGAGTGGTGCATTTTCATTTGTACTCAGTATATTTAAGAAAATTCAACTGGGCGGCTGGAATCATGCCGTGGAGCATCCAGCAAAATTTAACCCAATTATCAATTGTTTCTTTCATAACAAAGGAGGTAATTACTTCTTCACATAGGGCAAGGCAGGGCTGGATAGGTTTTTTCCTTCTATAAATGAAAAAATTTTAAACTACATTTCAAGTTTACTTTGGGTTTTTTTTTAAAATCTTATTTGATGTGAAACATTTTAGTGATGAATTTGCAAGAACAGAAGTAATCAGGGAAGGGGAAAATACTTTATCACAACATTCTAAGTATTTTCTTTCTGTATATGAAGCCCATTGAAACTGTATTGTAGATTATTACAGTATGGTCCTGGTCATTTTGCATTGTTTTCAAGGGAATCAGAATCCACGCCTTTAAGGGACAAACAGCATTCAGTAATCATGTCAAAGTGCCAGTTGAAATAAATAATGTGCTTGTGAGCTTTTGGGGACTAGTTGAAGGATTCAGGCCAAATGTATAATCTGAGATTACTACAGAGCACCGATTCACAGTACATTCTATATTGGTTTATCATCCCTGATATAACAAAGCATGGGCCAACATAAGTGGAGAAAACCGTAACTTTAATTTTCATCAGATAAAATGCTCTTGGCTAAAACAATGTTTTTTTTCTTATCTGTTTTTATCGTGTTTCCAACAAACAATGGATGGGATGATTGAGTGCAAAAGTGATTTGTGAATATATAATAAACACTGAGTAATTCAAATCTAAATTTTAACTTCTGTGCATACTGCTCCTCTCCATGAATCTTAAAGCAGAACAGTTTGCGATCATAAAGCACAATGCTCATTATGAAGAGAGCGGGGGTCTAATAATCATCCTGTCTGTTTTATTGAACTGGGAGTGATGTTTTTACTGTGCGCAAATTGAACCCCAAGATGATTGGTATTTACTTGCAGATATGTAAAACATCTCAAAGTTTAATCACCGCTTTGTTGTAAAATTAGCAGTGCACGATTTTAACTGCAGGCTCGTTTATTGTTGATATAATAGATAAGATTGCTTAATTTGCCACAGTAAGTCTGCGGTGCAGCGTTGAGTCTAAATTAACCCTGTTATTAATGGCTTTAGTCTGAATGAGGAAAAAAAAGTTGAGCAAAGGTCTGATTATAAATGTGCTGTCACATTAGGTGTGATTGTTTTCTACTGTGCCATTGAGTGATTGCCCCTGTTGGTCAGCGTTCACATTATCAATATCTTTCTATACCTGTGTACATAAATGTAAAAATTCTGTACAGTTGGTGGCGGTGTGCACCTTGTTGGTTTGCGATTCCCAATTTATGCAAGGAAGAAGAGGTGCATGCTACCGCCATCAACAATCCAATGCCAAAATAGACAATGGAGTTCATCATCCTACTGTGTTAGCTTCTATTGTTTTTGAAGCTGCTGCCAGCGTTCATCTACATTACATAAGAACCGAAAATGGAATTTCTTTGTTGGACCATAGAGAACCTTTTTGTGGCCATGCCTGTTTGAACGGGAAAATCGACATGTTAAGACATCACATAGCAGTCCACTTCCGTATTAAGTTACCATTGCTTTCACATTCGGTACGAGTCTACATGAACCATGCTCAAGTATTGTACACTTGTGTTTGCATTAAATTAAACTGAACTGGACTTTTTGGGGTCAAATGTACTAGGATCTGGGCCCTAGTCCCTGATATGAGAGAACCCTTAAAGCCAACGCCCACTTGCCGCAAAGCAGCGTGGCACGTCAAACTTCAAACGTTGCCTTGACACCTTTAAACGCCCACTGAAAGCGTAAGCCACGTCAACATTGACAGCTGTCAACTCGACCGAGAAGCCATGAGTGTCAATCTCAAAATATTAAACAAGACAACGTTTTATTTGGGGGGGGGGGTCCTACCTATCGAGCTTATTTTAAGTGATGGCAAAGTGCGACAGTCAGGTTACTATGCACTATACATTATACACAGGCATAATTTCCTCCTAAATTTAGCCGTTTGGTAAATTAAAATTAGAGATTTTAGATTAATTTTACTTTTCCCAGTAACGAATTAGCTAGCTAGCTAACTTAGCAGTGTAAAGTTCTCATCAGTGTACCTTGAGTTAGGTACTGTCTAATTGTAGATTGCCTGATAACTTAAATGCCAGCAAAATAACGGATTTCCTTTCAAAACTGCGACTTAGTTAAAAAGCAGATTGACAACTGCATGCGAGCTTGCCGCTACATGTGTGACTAACCATGACAAAGCGAAATTGTTAAATAATCTAAAAGATAAATGTGTTTTTATTGCATTGATGCTTCAGAAATTCAGCAGTGGCGAATAGTAAAAATTGAGCAGTGGCGAAAAGAAAAAATCTGACGCGCGTCAGACGCTGCCAGTGGGCGTTGCTCCATTGAAATTAATTTAACCAATTTTCTTACGCGTGGTCTCACGCTTCCAGTGGGCATTGGCCTTTAGAAAAGGCATGTCTTTTTGTCAACATTCAGCTGGGGTACTCTTCCAGATTTGTTTCCATCAATTACTTAGGCTAAATGAGCTTACTGACTGTATGTAGAATGCAACCACAATGAAGCTTTGAGTCGTTTTGGGTGGAGGTGCTCACTATCCCTACTGTGACTGGCTCCACTATAGTTGAGAGACTTATTCAAATTTATGGTAGCTTTAATATAAAAAAAAAAGTTGATCATTTTACCCGAAAGGAAATGCTCACTGTGTGCCAGTTTAAGACACTGAGCAGCTTGGAAAAAGCTGTGATGATCTGTGGATGAATCAGGAGCAAGTTACATCACCATCTCACACACTTTGTGTCAATTGGACTTGCAGTCTTTGGCCCCAAACTGTAAAATTGGGGCCTGCTCAAAAACTACACTTCTACCAAAATGTGCGTTTATTTGATCACCTGATATGGAATCAGTTGACACCAGATGCGGGAAAAGGGAATGAGGATTTATTTATAAACCAAAACAAAACAGGCACGAGGGCCAACAAAAAACTTGGCCCAAAGGGTTGCAAAAAACAAACTAAGGTAAGCTACACAGAGCTACAAAACAAAGAATGCAAATGACAGAAAACAAAAGGCACTGGAAACTCCAGGCAAGAAGATCAAGAAAAGTAAATAACAAGACTAAATATATATATATATACACAAAACAAGAGGCTGGGACAAGACTTGAAACTAGAAATGCTAGAGAACTATGACAAGAACTTGGCTACACTTGCACAAGCAACAAGACGCGAGACACTGTCTGCCAGCCAACTTCCACCGCAACCAGATAAAGGCTTGGAAATCATGACATGAGGGGTAACACCTGGAGAGAGAGAAACAAGAGGCATGGCAAGATCAAGACATGGACAGAGATTGGATGACATGACCTGCTCATTAAGAGAATGAGCGTGCTCAGCTTAAGTACCAATTAAGTATGCAGTTTGGAAGCAAGCATGAATGTTAAGAACAGAAAAGCACAGCAAGATCTTGAAATAGCAAAGCAGGAATCATGACAATAAACTCCCTGTCTAAATTAGTAGTATTAGTAATGTGCCTATCTAAGAATTACACCAACCCAGTGAGTGTTAGTAAATGTTAGTAACTTAAAAACAGTTAATTGTCAATAAAGCTTAGAGAGCCCCGAATCAGCACAGCACAGAAGGAAGAGGGAAATACCAAGCCAACCCAGAGCTCTGAAATGTGCAACAACGAAGGCACAGGGCGGAACGCAGACAAGCGGTGGAGTGGCATGGCAGACCTGGCAAAAACAAAAACATGGAAAAGTAAAAACATGGACATGGACATGAATAATGAAATGCTTGAACCTGATACAAGAAACTGTTAAAACTGTGGCATGAGCTATGAAACTATGAACTATGAACTATGAAACTTGGAACATGAAACTGTTAAAACCATGAATAATACTGTTCTGGCCAAAGGCCAGAACCCTGGAACACAACAGTACCCCCCCCTTATAAAAGCGGCACCTGACGCGGACAAAAAACACCAATAACTAAAATACATGAAGCCGCACAAAACTAAATACAAATCCCACAAGACTAATAACCAAGTAAATACTATGGACAAAAACCCTAAGACACAAAACACCTAACCAAGAAACAGTACAACAAGAAACATAAAACATAAACAAGGTTACTTAATCTCCAGCAAGCTGGGGCTAAGGCTTGGGCTATGGCAATGGCTTGGAACTATGGCTATGGCTTGGCTTGAGGTTAGAGGCTATGGCTATGGGCTATGGGGTTGGGGCTGTGGCTATGGCTTGGCTTGGCTATGGCTATGGCTTGGGGTGTGACTGGTGGTAGTCACGGATGAGAGATTTGTCCAGAATATGCCTGGCCGGGACCCAGGAACGCTCCTCTGGGCCGTACCCCTCCCAATCCACAAGGTACTGGAGGCCCCGGCCCCTCCGTCGGCAATCCAGCAGAGCTTTGACTGTGTAGGCCTCCCCTCCGTCGATGAGCCGAGGAGGAGGCGGAGGCTCAGGTGGGGGCATGAGGGGGGAGGTGGCAACAGGCCTCAGGCGTGAGACGTGGAACACCGGGTGGAGCCGTCGCATGGTGGATGGGAGCTTGAGCCGGACAGCCGTGGGGCTGATGATCCTCTGGATTGGGAAAGGACCCAGGAAGCGAGGAGCCAGCTTGCGGCTTTCCACCCGGAGTGGGATGTCCTGCGCCGCCAACCAGACCTTCTGGCCGACCCGATAGTGAGGGGCTGGGCGCCGACGCTTGTCTGCCGTGGTCTTCATCGTCTTACCCGCCCGAACCAAGGCGCGGCGAGCAGACAGCCACACACGGCGACACCGTCGGATAAATGCCCCGGCCGAAGGCACTCCGACTTCCTCCTCCTGGCTGGGGAACAGTGGAGGCTGGTAGCCCATACAGCACTCGAAGGGGGAGAGGCCGGAGGCAGAGGCGGCGTGGGAGTTTACGGCGTACTCGACCCAGGGTAGCATGGTAGACCAGGATCTTGGGTTGGTCGAGCACACGCATCGGAGGACCGTCTCCAGGGTTTGGTTGGCCCGCTCAGTCTGTCCATTGGTCTGTGGGTGGTATCCGGAGCTGAGGCTGAAGGAGGTGCCAAGGGATGTGCAGAATGCTTTCCAGAACTGGGAGGTGAATTGGGGACCACGATCTGATACTATATCCACGGGAATGCCATGGGGACGGACAACATGCTGGATAAGTAGATCAGCTGTGGTTTTAGCAGAGGGGAGCTTGGGAAGGGGCACGAAGTGGGCAGATTTGGAGAACCGGTCAACTATGGTGAGGACAGTGGTGTTTCCATGGGAGACGGGCAGGCCAGTGACGAAGTCCAGAGCTATGTGGGACCAGGGACGGTGAGGAATGGGCAGTGGTTGGAGCAGACCAGAGGGAGGTGCGTGGGAGGACTTGGCGCGGGAACAGACTGAGCAGGCAGAAACGAACCCCCGGACCTCTGCTGCCATCTTGGGCCACCAGAAACGGCGCTGGATAAACCGCAGGGTCCGGCCGACCCCAGGATGGCATGACAGGTTGGAGGAGTGGCCCCACTGGAGAACGTCAGACCGGGCAGCTGCAGGGACGTACAGGCAGTTGGCAGGGCAGGCACTGGGCGTAGCTGCGCCGTTCTGGGCGTTGCGGACCAGCTCCTCGATCCGGAGGCACACGTTGTTGACAAAACATGTTCTAGGCAGAATGGAGCTGGGCTCTCCCTTGGCCGAGGAAGCGTCGAAACGCCTGGAGAGCGCGTCAGCCTTAGTATTCTTGGACCCTGGTCTGTAGGCCAGGGAGAAGTTAAACCGGTCGAAAAAGAGGGCCCATCTGGCTTGTCTGGGTGTCAACCTCTTGGCTGAACGGAGGTACTCTAGGTTTTTATGGTCCGTCCAGACCAGGAACGGAACCCTTGCCCCCTCAAGCCAGTGCCTCCACTCCTCCAGGGCCAGCTTCACCGCCAGCAGCTCCCGGTTCCCGACGTCGTAGTTGGACTCCGCAGGCGTCAGTCGGTGGGAGTAGAACGCGCATGGGTGTACCTTCTGATCATTGCTGGATCTTTGGGATAGTACCGCACCAACCCCGACATTGGAGGCATCCACCTCCACAATGAACTGCTTGGCGGGGTCGGGGGTGGTGAGGATGGGCGCGGTGGTGAAGCGCCTCTTCAGCTCACAGAAGGTCACCTCGGCTTGCGGAGTCCAACGGAATGGCACCTTGATGGAGGTAAGGGCCGTCAGGGGAGCTGCCACGGTGCTATAGTTCCTGATGAATCGCCTATAGAAATTAGCGAATCCTAGGAAGCTCTGTAGGGCCTTGCGGTCCTTGGGTGCGGGCCAGTCCACCACAGCCTTGACCTTCTCTTCGTCCATGCCCAGGTGGTTAGGGGAGATGACGTGCCCCAGGAAGGAGGTAGTGGTGGTGCTGAACTCGCACTTTTCAGCCTTGACGAAGAGGCGGTTTTCGAGGAGGCGGCGGAGCACCTGGCGAACATGGTTAGTGTGCTCCGTCTTGTCCCGGGAGAAGATCAGGATGTCGTCAAGGTAGACGTAGACGAACCTCCCGATCATGTCTCCAAGCACATCGTTCACCAAGTTCTGGAACACTGCGGGCGCGTTGGTCAGGCCGAATGGAACCACCAGGTACTCCCAGTGGCCGCTAGGGGTGTTGAAAGCGGTCTTCCATTCGTCGCCCTCCCTGATGCGCAAGAGGTGGTAGGCATTCCGCAGGTCCAGCTTGGTGAAGATGGCCGCCCCCTGGATAACATCAAACGCCGAGGACATCAGTGGAAGCGGGTAGCGGTTCCTGACCGTGATCTTATTGAGCCCTCGGTAATCGATGCAGGGGCGCAGGGAGCCATCCTTCTTCTTGACGAAGAAGAAGCCTGCACCCGCGGGAGAGGAGGATGGACGGATGATGCCAGCTGCAATGGACTCCCGGATGTACTTGTCCATGGCCCCCCTCTCTGGCTCAGACAAGGCAAAGACACGACCCCTAGGAGGCGCTGTGCCAGGCTGGAGGTCAATAGCACAGTCATACGGACGGTGCGGGGGCAGGGACACCGCACGGGACTTGCTGAAGACTGTTGCTAGGTCGTGGTATTCGGGGGGCACTCTGGAGACGTCTGGCCTCCCCTCGGGAGCTGGTCCACCCACAGAGCAAGAAGGTCGGGAGTCGAGGAGGCAGCTGGCTGAACAGGAGGCACTCCACTCCCGCACCTCATGGCGGGCCCAGTCGATCACCGGCCCGTGTAGCGCCAACCAGGGATGACCCAGGACAATAGGGGAGCGAGGTGTCTCGGTCACGAACAGCCGGATCTGCTCGCGGTGGTTACCGGACACCAGCAGCTGGATGGAAACGGTCCGGAAGGACACCTTAGCTAGGGGTTGCCCACCCAGCCCTGAGATGGACAATGGGCTGGGAAGATGGCATAGGGGAACCCCCCACTCAGCAGCAGCTCTGGCGTCGATAAAGTTTTCCTCAGCCCCCGAGTCAATGAGGGCGGTGGTCTTGCGGGAGCGGCCCTCCCAGGTCAGGGTCACCGGAACGCAGGTCCGGCGGTAGGAGGAGGTCTCCTTGGATGAAGCACCCACCAGTACTCCTCCAGACGCTAGGGGGCGCTGTTTTGACTGACAGCCTCGCACCGCATGACCCTGCTGGCCGCAGTAAAAACACGCCCCCGACCTCCTTCTCCGTTGGCGCTCCTCCTGGGTGAGCCGGGACCTCCCGATCTCCATGGGAGATGCCTCCCCAGGAGGGGGTGTGGTGGTGCTTCTCCTCGGCTGGTCCTGAGGCGACGCACGACTGGGACCCGGGGGTTGGATCTGACCAGCGGGGGCAGAACGTCGGCCAGGGCTAAGGGTGAGCGCCCTCTCCTCCAGGCGGCTGTCAATACGCAGGGCCAGGTCTATAAGGGCCTCTGGAGACTCAGGGATCTCACAGAAGAGCAGTCGGTCTTTGACTGGTTCGGACAGCCCCTGGAGGAACACGTCACACAGCGCCTCCCTGCTCCAGCCCGACGTGGCTGCCACCGTCTGAAAATCGATGGCGTAGTCCGCCACCGATCTCCTCCCCTGCCTCATCCTCAGTAGCTCCCGTCCTGCGGCTCTCCCCTGCTTGGAGCGGTCAAAGATGCGCAGTAGCTCCTCCGCCAAGGCCTGGTAGGTGGTAGTGCAGGGCTGCCGAGCCTGCCATGCGGCAGTTCCCCACAAGCGAGCCCGCCCCGTCAGCTGGGAGAGGACAAAGGCGACTCGGGCCGGCTCTGAGGCGAAGGTGGAGGGCTGCAGAGCGAAACACATCTCACAGGAGGTGAGGAAAGCCCTGCAGAACCCTGGTTCTCCACCGTACCTTTCGGGCGGTGGAAGGCAGGGCTCAGGACCAGGGTGGACAGCTGGCTGCAGCTGAGATGCTTCTGCGCCGGGCTGGCGCACAGGGGTGACGGGTGGCTGGTGTGCTGCAGGAGCCCGGGGCTGGACAGCTGGCATGATGGGACCCTGGCTGGGACTTGCCCGGGGAAGGCTGGCTTGCAGTGTGGCCAGCGCAGCTGTCAGCTCCTGGATCTGCTGCCGTTGATGCAGCAGCTCAGCCTCTCGCTGGGCGATCCTGCACTCCATCCCGCTGGTGTCAAGGAGACAGTGTCTACTGATATGGAATCAGTTGACACCAGATGCGGGAAAAGGGAATGAGGATTTATTTATAAACCAAAACAAAACAGGCACGAGGGCCAACAAAAAACTTGGCCCAAAGGGTTGCAAAAAACAAACTAAGGTAAGCTACACAGAGCTACAAAACAAAGAATGCAAATGACAGAAAACAAAAGGCACTGGAAACTCCAGGCAAGAAGATCAAGAAAAGTAAATAACAAGACTAAATATATATATATACACAAAACAAGAGGCTGGGACAAGACTTGAAACTAGAAATGCTAGAGAACTATGACAAGAACTTGGCTACACTTGCACAAGCAACAAGACGCGAGACACTGTCTGCCAGCCAACTTCCACCGCAACCAGATAAAGGCTTGGAAATCATGACATGAGGGGTAACACCTGGAGAGAGAGAAACAAGAGGCATGGCAAGATCAAGACATGGACAGAGATTGGATGACATGACCTGCTCATTAAGAGAATGAGCGTGCTCAGCTTAAGTACCAATTAAGTATGCAGTTTGGAAGCAAGCATGAATGTTAAGAACAGAAAAGCACAGCAAGATCTTGAAATAGCAAAGCAGGAATCATGACAATAAACTCCCTGTCTAAATTAGTAGTATTAGTAATGTGCCTATCTAAGAATTACACCAACCCAGTGAGTGTTAGTAAATGTTAGTAACTTAAAAACAGTTAATTGTCAATAAAGCTTAGAGAGCCCCGAATCAGCACAGCACAGAAGGAAGAGGGAAATACCAAGCCAACCCAGAGCTCTGAAATGTGCAACAACGAAGGCACAGGGCGGAACGCAGACAAGCGGTGGAGTGGCATGGCAGACCTGGCAAAAACAAAAACATGGAAAAGTAAAAACATGGACATGGACATGAATAATGAAATGCTTGAACCTGATACAAGAAACTGTTAAAACTGTGGCATGAGCTATGAAACTATGAACTATGAACTATGAAACTTGGAACATGAAACTGTTAAAACCATGAATAATACTGTTCTGGCCAAAGGCCAGAACCCTGGAACACAACAATCACCGTTCTCCTGCCCTCCGTATAATCTCCTCTTTGTCATTTCAGCTTGGCCGAGTCTAGGATGTTTCCCTTGATTCTACATGCCAGTGTTCTGGATCTAAGTCCTTGCCTAACCTCCATGTTTATTTGGCAGTATTTATTTATGATTAGCGGTTGGTAAACATTAGTGTGTGTTTATTGTTATCTACTGTCGACCATCACGGCAGTTAGTGTTAGCCAAGTTTCAGGTCCTGTATTACTCTTCCAGTGTGTCATTAATGGGTTTATTTGCGTAGGATAATATTTTTGTATTGTTATTTTTCCCTTTCTGCTACTGTTGGATATTCAGCCATTCTAATAAACTGGTTGGAGTGCATATTGCTTGTTGACTACCCTCTGCACTTGAATCAAGTACCATACCTCCTTGTCGCACACCAACAGCAGCTACTGCTTTTCAATTATGCCACTGTGAAATGTCTCATGGGTCCAATTTCACTGGCATTGATAAATATTATGCTGCCTTGATTCATTTGCTGCCAGTAATATCATATTTTTGGATTCTGAACACTCTGAACACACCTTACCTTTCTGAAACTTATATTTCTTTATGAGCCAAGCTTTGGAGAAATGTTTTGTTTACAGTAATACGTGTATGGGTGATACTTTTTTTTTTTTTGGTGAGATTTTTTGTTGGTATTTACTATGCATTTTGAATTTATTTTAGTAATCATATGATTGATTAGCATACCAGAAAACATTCCACTCCTAGGTGTCCATATCTCTTTATTCTCTACTATCTACTAAGATCTTGGTTGCATATTAGGGGGTCAAGCTCGTAGGGCTGAAACCCTATTGTTTTTGTGCTGGTTTATTATTATTATTATTATTATTTTTATTATTAATAATAATAATAATAATAATAATCATCATCATCATCATAATTACTTTCCTTCTTCAGAAATGTTTTCACAAATTCCTGTGAGATGGTAAATGATAGAGACCTGAAATTGCACATTTGCACATTGGTTGGAAGTTGCGTGTAAATGCTGACCAAGGCATTTTTGACTCAATTGGCCTGATGGTGGTGCAATAATTCAAGAAAAACAGTTTTTCACTTTAAAGGTCATAACTTCTACACAGTAAGTCTGATTTACACAAAACTTGATAAAGACAGTTATTGGTCCAAACTCAACAACTTTCCCATAAGGACATCTAAGGTCCGCCATATTTGATTTTCCGGAATTTTGAATTTTTTGAAAAACACATCTCCTCCTAGGCCGTAGGTCCGATCCTTTCGAAATTTCCTATGGATCAAACGCTGACTAAGCTTATCAAAGATTGCATAAAGGTTGTTGAAATCTCGTTTCGTTTCCAAGATATTGACTAATGAACTTCAGCAGGTGTGTGGCAAATGGACAAAATTCAACAACCATTGGGCCAATCATTACAGAACTCGCACAATATGTCCATATAAATACCAGGAATATACATTGACAGTTTCATGCAAATCCACCCATAGGGGGCGCTATAAATGAAAACAAATCAAACTATAAATCATCAATTGTTTGTCCAATAGCCATCAAACTCACAGGATATATTCAAAAGAGTACTTAAAACATACCCTGAAAATTTCATTCAAATTGTCCGATGGGTGGTGCTATAAATGCAGAACAAAACAACGTGGTATAACACAAATCAGACTAAAATCAGAAATAGTTTTTCCAATCATTACAAAACTCACAGGATATGTCCACATAAGAATCTGAAACATAGTCTGAAAGTTTTGATCAAATCGACCAGTGGGGGGCGCCATAAATGCACAAAATAGCCTAACATAACACAAATCAGACTATAAATCATAAGTTGTTGGTCCAATCATTACACTGGCAAAATAGGTCCACATAAATACCTGCAACGTACTCTTAAAGTGGTTTTTGTCCCCCGCCACCACGATAGCGAGCTGAGCGGGGGATATAGTATTTAGCTCCGGCCGGCCGCCCGTCATGTCTCGTTTGCTCTGAACACGATATCTCAAGAACAGTTTGACCGATTCCATTCATCTTTGGTGTTCAGGTGTATTGGTGTGATACGCCGACCCTAGTGGATTTCTGTGACCTTGCCATTATTCTCAAGGTCATTACAACTATTTGACCGCTTACAAATTCCCGGGCAACATGATATCTCAAGAACGGTTTGATTGATTCCATTCATCTTTGACGTCAAGGTGCATTTGAGTAAGGGACATAGTATTCAGCTCCGTCTGTCCGTCCATCCGTCCCATCTCCTTTGTTGTGAACACAATATCTCAAGAACTGTTTGACCAATTCCATTCATCTTTGGTCTCAATGTATATTGGGGCGGAGGACATAGTATTCAGCTCCGTCTGTCCGTCCATCCATCGTGTCTCGTTTGTTGTGAATGCATATCTCAAGAATGTTTTGACCAATTCCATTCATCTTTGGTTTCAAGGTGTATTAGGTAAGTGCTCACAGCCCACTCGATTTACGTGACCTTGCCATCATTCTCAAGGTCATTACGACCATTTGACCACCAAAAAATACCTTGTCAACATGATATCTCAAGAACGGTTTGACCGATTCCATTCATCTTTGGTGTCAAGGTGTAGAAGGGGCAGGGTACATAGTATTCAACTCCATCCATCCGGCCATATGTCCGTCCCGTCCTGTTTATTGTGAATCCAAGGTCTCAAGAACAATTTGACCGATTTTATTCATCTTTGGCTTCAATGTGTATTTGTGTGATACAAAGACCCCGGTTGATTTTCGTCATCTGGCAGGGGACATGGTCACGTTTAGTGGCAACACTTGTTAATTAAGCTGTTAAAGCGTTCAACTACTGATGGTCTTTCTTGGCTTGAACCCCGGAATTGCCACTTGCGGCTATATTTACAAATTCTGAACTTGCAAATGCGAAGTTACAGTGAGCATAAGAAGACAGCATCAGTTCTTGACTAAAAAAATTCTCCTACCAGAATTCAGTTGGGAAAATTGAGTGGAAAATTGGCCCATATGGACATACAAACCTTCTTTATCAGTGATTAAAGCACTTAGCACAAGAAATATACCTGACATATTTGATGGTTTTAATATTCGAATGGGGACCCTTCCAAACGACGTCATGAAAAACGTGAATAATTGTCACTCGATGCAAATGTCGGGCAAGCATCGAGCATCTGCCAAAGGGAATCATTGAAAACGAGATGCACAAAACTGCTTGTTATTTGTTTTTTATCCATGGAATGAAGTGGAAATGTGTGCTTAAAGGTAGTTTAAAAATATAATTACTACCCCGAAGCATATATCAATGAATATTAACTGATTACACTAAATGAATGGGTGAATGACAAGCGGTGAATTTAGTCACACTCCTCCCTTTCTCCCCCGTCCCGGGCTGTGACTTATGCCCAGGTAACCGATTTAACCTGCAGCCTTCAGGTACTTATGTAGACCCACCAGCAGCAATAGCTGTACAAAACTCCTTTTGTAGTCTTCACAAGCTTTGTTACCTTACCTAGCATTATTCTTGAACATCAACACATTGTACAAACACTGCAAGGTTTGAAATAAGTGGTATCACATCACATTTGCAATCTAAAAATACTTATTTTCCAACCAAAATGAACAATACCGGACAAATGGATCGCAGCCGCTGCGAAAGAAAATCCTAACAACACAGATAGAATAACTTCTAATTCAAGCATAGAATCATTCAACTAGTGTATTACCAAGTAGGTTAACGAACCGTTAGCAAGCTATCTTGCCGTTACAAACCTCACAGGGGTCACAAATTAAAGTATGAATACGAAGTCTCACCCGTTATGCTGCCATGATTCAAGCATTGAACATGTTGCTTTTGCATTTCTGTGGCTGGCTAAGCACAAAAGAAAAAAGGGTTGTTATTGTCACGGTTTGTGTGATCTGGACTGCCCCTTATCTGTGTTTCCCCGTTAGCTGTTGATGGTGAAGTGAATTTTTTCAGAGCCATTGTTGATATTGCTCGGTCTGCTCTTCTGAGCCAGGAATAAATCTCGGAAGAACAGGTGCGAACTTACATAGTTGGAGCCATTGACAGTGAATGGACGAACTATGTAAGTTGCTAGCGCCCATTGTCAACACAAGTTAGATCTAAATGAAAGTTGATAAAATCATCTAAAAACCTACTTTTTCTAACTCATCACATTGCCTCCTGTTGTTCGCTTGCCAGACCATCGGGTTCGGAGAATGACGTTCACCTTATGGACAGGCTATTTTTAGATAGCGGGCGGGTCCCCATTAAAAGAAACAAAACCAGAAGCCATCACATCCAGAAACATCTGGGGCGAAAATTGTTGGAGTTGTTCTCACAAAAAGAAATGGTGCATTACTCCTGACTCAAAGTTTACTTGCAGATATGAACATTGGAGTTAGTGTGACTGAAGTATAAAGGCATATTTTCACAGATTTTTTTTATTTGGGTGTGACAATTTGCTATTTTTTTTAAACCATACGCGAGGTGTTAAGTATGAATGTCTAGGTGTCTCCTTGCTAATTAGACATTAGTTTTAGGAAACACCAGCACTGTGATAATTAAGACACTCCTGTATTTGGCTTCCTGGAGTCTATATCAGCATCTTACATCAAATTCCTATTTTTATCACTCTGCTGCTGCCGTGCATGCTGATTGCTGCCTTGCAATTTTTGGTTGTGCTCAAAGCACAATCTGATATCACTGCAGAAGTGTTGTTCCATAATCAACAAAATCATGTTTGGCCAAGAGTAGCATATTGCACCAATGAATAGCAGCTCTGACACCTCCAGGCTGGACTTACAAATGAAATACGTAATAGTTGTCTAAAGTTAGCTAGATAATATTAGCATGTTTTTCATGCAGGGATTTTAAAAAAAAAAACCCGCAGTAGGTTTTTCCTCATTAATTTCATACCCTGCTCAAAAAAATAAAGGGAACACATAAACAACATAATGCAACTCCAAGTCAATCACACTTCTGTGAAATCAAACTGTCCACTTAGGAAGCAACACTGATTGAAAATCAATTTCACATGCTGTTGTGCAAATGGAATAGACAACAGGTGGAAATTATAGGCAATTAGCAAGACACCCCCAATAAAGGAGTGGTTCTGCAGGTGGTGACCACAGACCACTTCTCAGTTCCTATGCTTTCTGGCTGATGTTTTGGTCACTTTTGAATGCTGGCGGTGCTTTCACTCTAGTGGTAGCATGAGACGGACTCTTAAACCCACACAAGTGGCTCAGGTAGTGCAGCTCATCCAGGATAGCACATCAATGTGAACTGTGCCAAGAAGGTTTGCTGTGTCTGTCAGCGTAGTGTCCAGAGCAAGGAGGCGCTACCAGGAGACAGGCCAGTACATCAGGAGATGTGGAGGAGGCTGTAGGAGGGCAACAACCCAGCAGCAGGACTGCTACCTCCACCTTTATGCAAGGAGGAACAGGATGAGCACTGCCAGAGCCCTGCAAAATGACCTCCAGCAGGCCACAAATGTGCATGTGTCTGCTCAAACGGTCAGAAATCGACTCCACGAGGATGGTATGAAGGCTCGACGTCCACAGGTGGGGGTTGTGCTTACAGCCCAACACCGTGCAGGACGTTTGGCATTTGCCAGAGAACACCAAGATTGGAAAATTTGCCACTGGCGCCATGTACCACAGTGTGTCACAGATGAAAGCAGGTTCACATTGAGCACGTGACAGTCTGGAGACGCCGTGGAGAAAGTTCTGCTGCCTGCAACATCCTCCAGCATGACCGGTTTTGGCAGTGGGTCAGTAATGGTGTAGGGTGGCATTTCTTTGGGGGGCCAGAGAGCGCTCCATGAGCTCGCCAGAGGTAGCCTGACTGCCATTAGGTACCGGGATGAGATCCTCAGACCCCTTGTGAGGCCAT
Organism: Gymnothorax reevesii; assembly: GCA_029721435.1. NCBI lineage: Eukaryota > Metazoa > Chordata > Actinopteri > Anguilliformes > Muraenidae > Gymnothorax > Gymnothorax reevesii. The sequence goes on from CM056581.1 coordinate 22,775,651, forward strand.
ATGCTGGTGCGGTTGGCCCTGGGTTCCTCTTAATGCAAGACAATGCTAGAACTCATGTGGCTGGAGTGAGTCAGCAGTTCCTGCAAGACGAAGACATTGATGCTATGGACTGGCCCGCACATTCCCCAGACCTGAATCCAATTGAGCACATCTGAGACATCATGTCTCGCTCCATCCACCAACACCACATTGCACCACAGACTGTCCAGGAGTTGGCAGATGCTTTAGTCCAGGTCTGGGAGGAGATCCCTCAGGAGACTATCTGCCACCTCATCGGGAGCATGCCCAGGCATTGTAGGGTGGTCATACAGGCACGTGGAGGCCACACACACTACTGAGCCTCATTTTGACTTGTTTTAAGGACATTACATCAAAGTTGGATCAGCCTGTAGTGTGTTTTTCCACTTTAATTTTGAGTGTGACTCCAAATCCAGACTTCCATGGGTTAATAATTTGATTTCCATCGAAAATTTTTGTGTGATTTTGTTGTCAGCACATACAACTATGTAAAGAACCAAGTATTTAATAAGAATATTTCATTCATTCAGATCTACATTCCCAGATAAAATGAAAATTGCCAAGGTTATCCCAGTATACAAATGATAAACATCTTTAAACTAATTATCGGCCGATATCTCTCCTTTCCCAATTCTCAAAAGTACTAAAAACTTTCTGTTGCAAGGTTGGACAATTTTATTGAACAAAACAATTTATTAATGGACAGTCAGTATGGGTTCAGATTAGCTTGATCAACCTCAATGGCTTTAATGGGGTTAGTTGAGGAATTAACAAGTTGCATCGAAAATAAAAAATATGCTGTGGGAATATTTATTGATCTTAAAAAAGCATTTGATTCAATAGACCATGAAATTTTACTTGAAAAAAATGGAGCGTAATGGTATCAGAGGTTTAGCTTTTGACTAGTTGAAAAGTTATATTGTAAATATATGTTTTGTAAAAATATGTAAAAATATGTTTTGTTACGACTCCTCTGCGCTTAGTGGCTCTTTCATTTGCAAGAAATGTATCTCATGTGCTAGCTTAACTGAAAAGCTTTTACAGCTGGAAGATCGCATAGAAACGCTGCAGAACATTAGGTCGAATGAGGATTTCATTGATTCTTTCTTGGTCCAGCCTGAAACGAGTGTAAATGTTAGTTCTCTTTCGGTTTCTCGTTCCTTACCTGCTGCGGCAGCTTCTTCACAGCGTGATGTGTTTGTAACAGTTTGAGGTAAACGTAGGGGAAAGAAACTTGTGCAGCCACCCAGTACCTCTCCCGTTAAACTGTTTAATTCATTTGCTCCCCTCGAAGAATTGGAGCCAGATGAACGAGTACCGGAAAAGTCACTAATTATCGGGGATTCCATTGTTAGAGATGTAAGGGTGTTTAAACCGGCGACCACAGTGAGCTGTATTCCTGGCGCTCGTGTGACTGATATCGAGGCGAATCTGAAATTACTCGATCAGGGCAAACGCAAGTTCTCCAAAATTATTATCCACGCCGGTACAAATGATATTCGATTACGACAATCGGAGATCACAAAGAGCAGTTTTAAGTCTGCCTGTGCCCAAGCTCGAAAGATGTCACGGTCAGTGACTTTCTCTGGTCCGTACCCGATCCGATGTAGTGATGAAATGTACAGTAGATTGGACTCGCTCAATCGCTGGTTGTCTGAGTGGTGCGCAGATAATAACGTCGGTTTCGTGGACAATTGGCGAGCTTTCCGGCGAAGACCCGGTCTTTTGAGGAGGGACGGTGTTCACCCATCTCGTGAGGGCACTGCACTTCTGTCGAGAAATCTGGCCTACGACTTAAATTGTCGTAATTGACTGCAGAGAGTTAAATCTAAATGCCTGACATTCAGCTTTGATAAACCGTTGATTAGGTCAAACCCTATAGAGATTGTGTCTGTTCCTCGAATTCCAATTAAATTAAGAAAGAAGAATCGCGGAGTACATCACAAAAACTTGATTTGCATTAACACCAACTGTATCAATCTACCAATAAATAAATATTCTCTCAAAATTGGTCTATTAAATATTAGATCCTTGAACTCTAAAGCAGCTCTTGTGAACGAATTAATCTCTGATTGTTATCTTGACATACTATGTCTCACAGAAACATGGCTGAGACCAGATGAAAACGTATCTTTGAATGAAGCATCTCCACCTGGGTTTATATACACTCAAAACCCCCGCCTGGGCCGGAGAGGTGGTGGTGTTGCAGCTATTTATAGTGATTCCATTCATTCAGTGCCAAAACTACAGTATAAATTTGATACATTTGAGGTTTTAGCGATGAATTTTTCAGTGCTGGATATAGGTGCCGGCCCTGCCTCTGATCACCCTTTAGCTTTGGTGACAGTCTACAGGCCCCCTGGCCTTTACTCTGCCTTTATTCAAGATTTTTCAGAATTCCTTTCAGACTTAGTTTTAAGCTATGATAGAATAGTTATATTGGGCGACTTTAACCTGCACTTTGAGAGGGCAGATGATTCTCGAACATCCGCATTCACTAACATTTTGGAGTCAGTTGGCTTCGCTCAGAGTGTTGTTGGCCCAACTCATTTTCATGGTCATACTTTAGACCTGATCTTAAGCTTTGGCATTAACATTGGGCAGGTCAGGATTCATTCACATAATCCCAGTTTGTCTGACCATTTTCTTATCACCTTCTGCTTACAATTGACCCACCCTGCATTGTTAGAAACTAGGATGTACACTGGTCGTACTTTTACTGCAACAACTTCTACAAAATTCACTGAGGTTTTCCCATCTTATTTTGAGCATCCAGTCAGTGCCTCCTCTATTGACGATACCGCAGAAAAGTTTGCTGATGCTCTCCGTTGTACCCTTAATGTAGTCGCGCCACTGAAATATAGAAAGATTACTCAGAAGAAGAGGCCAGCCCCATGGTACACTGACCAGACAAGGACACTAAAGCAAAAATCTCGTCATCTAGAACGGAAATGGCGCTCCACTAAATTCCAGGTATTCCATAGTGCTTGGAAAGAGAGCCTTGTTGCATATAAGCATGCTCTTTCTTGTGCAAGGTCCTGTTACTTTTCAAATCTCATGCAGGAAAATAAAAATAATTCTCGATTTCTGTTCAAAACCGTGGCTAAGTTAACTAACAATCATGCTGCAAGTAACCCTCAAATTCCAGTCTCTTGCAGCAGTGATGATTTTTTAAATTTCTTTAATGGCAAAATTATTGGAATTAGAGAGAAGATCACTGCTTCCTTACCAGTTTGCGATGGCGTTTCTCATGATATGGAGTCTTGCACATTACACACAAACCAGTTTGAGTCCCTTTCTCCTATATCCCTGAGTGAACTAGCCAAATTAGTTGTTACTTCCAAATCATCTACTTGTATCTTGGATCCCATTCCCACAAAGCTAATGAAAGAACTCCTGCCCATTCTTGGCGGCCCAATTCTTCACATAATTAATTCTTCCTTGATTTCAGGTATTGTTCCCACTTCATTTAAGATGGCAGAAATCAAGCCGCTGCTTAAAAAACCAGATTTGGATCCCACAGTCCTAGCCAATTATAGGCCAATCTCAAACCTCACATTTTTATCTAAGATCCTTGAAAAATGTGTTGCCCAACAGCTCTCTTCTTTCCTGCAAACTAATGAGGTTTTTGACAGTTTTCAGTCTGCCTATAGAAAGCATCACAGCACCGAAACAGCCCTCACTGTTGTAGTAAATGATCTGCTTCTCTCTATGGATAGTGGCCGCATTTCTGTTCTCGTCCTTCTCGATTTAAGTGCCGCCTTTGATACAGTAGACCACCATATTCTTCTTCGTAGGTTGGAAAAATTAGCTGGTATTTCTGGACTTGCCCTTTCTTGGTTTAAGTCTTATTTGTCTGATAGATCTCAGTTTGTCCGGGTAAATAACAAGTGTTCAGAGTATTCCAGGGTTAACTTTGGAATACCTCAAGGATCTGTTCTGGGCCCTTTGCTTTTTTCACTATACATGCTTCCGCTTGGAAATATCATAAGTACACTTGATGTTAAATACCATTGCTATGCAGACGACACGCAGCTCTATATATCCTTTAAACCGGGTGAAAATGATCCGGTTACTAGATTAGAGATGTGTCTGAAAGCTGTTAAAGCTTGGATGACGCAAAATTTTCTTTCATTAAACCCAGATAAGACTGAAATATTGGTACTGGGTCCCAAATGTCTTAGAGACTCATTCGTTAAGTTCTCTCTTAACTTAGATGACCTCTCTGTTTCTGCCAGAGCTGTCGTTAAAAACCTTGGTGTGACTCTTGATTCAGAACTCTCTTTCCAGGCTCACATCAACAATATCATCCGAGTGGCTTTTTTCCATCTTCGAAACATATCTAAACTTAGAAAAATGTTGTCTCTTAAAGATGCTGAAAAATTGGTTCACGCATTTGTCTCTTCTCGGCTGGACTATGCAATGTCTTACTGTCTGGTTGCACTAGCTCAGCCCTGAAACGTCTTCAATTAGTGCAGAATGCTGCAGCTAGGGTTCTGACTAGGACTAAGAAATATGATCATATTAGCCCGGTGCTCAAAAATCTTCATTGGCTGCCTGTAAAATTTAGAATTGAGTACAAAATACTATTACTAACTTACAAAGCCTTAAATGACTTGGCCCCGGAATATCTTTGCAGTCTTCTCATTCCTTACTCTCCACCAAGATTACTTCGTTCACAAGGTGCTGACTACTTGAAAATTCCAAATATATCTAGAATTACAATTGGAGGCAGAGCATTCTCTTATAAAGCACCAATTCTATGGAACATTCTCCCAAGACAAATTAGGGCTTCGGACACACTCTCTGTCTTCAAGAGTAGGCTGAAAACTTATCTTTTCAGTCAAGCCTATGATTAGTTATGTGTTGGCTCTGGTGGGACTGACTACAACCTTGATTTATGACATGTTCACGATATTGGAAGCCAGTGTTATGTAAATCCATGTGGAACCGGTGGCACTGAGCCTGCATTGACGGTGCCAGTGGGGCTTGCTACAGCCTCAGTCACTGGGGAGGTCCATATGGTACTGGTGTAGTGTTAAGCAAGTCCACGTGGAACCGGTGGCACTGAGCATGCATTAACGGTGCCAGTGGGGCTTGCTACAGCCTCAGTCACTGGGGAGGTCCATATGGTACTGGTGTAGTGTTAAGCAAGTCCACGTGGAACCGGTGGCACTGAGCATGCATTAACGGTGCCAGTGGGGCTTGCTACAGCCTTAGTCACCGGGGCGGTCCATTTGGTACTAGTGTCTAGAAAATCTGAAGTGATCTTCCTGGAATAAGTGTAGGGCCTCTGTGCTGCTGGAAGCGGATGGAGCGGTGTTGACTGTTTCCTGACCAGTCAGCTCCTAAATTCTCATTTGGCACATGACACAGGACTGTATTTTTATTAATATGCAGTAGTTTTATCCAGTGCCTCACCCCACTTTTTTCTGTCTTTCTCCGAGGATCTCTCCCTCCACAACCCTGAGTCCTGGACCATCCGAGCCCTGTCCCTCACCATGAGCGCTAGCTGCTGCTGTCCTGATCCAGTCCTGCACCATCCTTGGCATGCCACTTCCTCCAGCAACTGATAGCACTGTTTAGATGGACTTTAATGGAACTCTATTGTCATTATCTTCTTATTAACTAGCTAGCCCGCGGAGGATGGGCTTCCCCACTATAGCCGGGTTCCTCCTGAGATTTCTTCCCACTGGGGAGTTTTTTCTCACCACTGTTTTAGGATTTTTCTCCCTACCGGGAGTTTTTTGCCTTATTTGCTGTAGTGGGGAATAGGCTGGGCAATGCCCTTTCAGTAACTCATCTCTGACTGTAAAGCGTCTTTGTGACAGTTTATCTGTGAAAAGCGCTATACAAATAAATTGAATTTGAATTTGAATTAAATAGGCAACAATTTGTGCAGATGGGCCAACACAAATGAAAGTGCCTCAATATTACTTGTGGGGTCCCACAAGGCTCAGTACTGGGTCCCAAATTGTTTATTTTACATATCAATGACATTATCAGTATCAGATTTGCTAAAATGTATTGTTTTTGGTGATGATACAAATATATTTTGTTCTGGAATGGATTTACAGCAGTTATTAGAGGTGGTCACAAAAAAAATGGGTAAAATTAAATGCTGGTTTGATAAAAACAATTTTTCCTTAACTTGAACAAAACAAAATACATGTTTGGTAAGTGTAAAATAAATATAGAGGTACAAGTCAAAATTAATAAGGAAATGATAGAAAGGGTTTATGAATATAGGTTTCTGGGTGTTGTATTAGACCATAAGCTCTGTTGGAAATCTCATGCTAAATATCTGTGCTCCAAGATCTGCAAAAGTGTTGGGATATTGTGGAAAACTAGACATATGCTGAACCAAAACATGCTGTACATGCTGTATAACACACTAATTCTACCATATCTCAGCTACTAAAATCAAACATTCAGAAATTCATGGATCTAATAAAATTGAAAACTCGACAAATCATATTTAAAGCAAGACGCAATCTACTACCAAGAAACATTTAAAATGTATTCAGTGACAGAGGGGCAAGATATGAGCTAAGAGGGAAATGAAATCTAAAACAAGCTTGTGTCCGCACAACACAAAAAAGCATGTGCATATCAGTTTGTGGGGTGATCCTGTGGAATAGCCTTGATGATGACTTTAAGCAAAGTAATAATATTACACAGTTTAAAAGCAAATATAAGAAATTAATCATGGACAAGTACAGAGATGAGGTGGAGCTAAAAAAAGTGAAAAAAAAAATCATGATTTAATGATGTGGGGAAGGTTGCAATTACAATGATAAAGATATCTTGGTGAGTTTTACTTTTGGGTCTAAAATAACGATCTTTAAGTATTCTATTACTGCAATGATGTAGTAGGACTTGATAGGCATTCTTCCTTCTTCCTGCTCCTTCTTGAACATATTACAAATTTTCAGTCTTCTGATACATACCAAGTCATGTATTATATTTTGTGTTATTTACAAAACCCAAAACCAGTGAAGTTGGCACGTTGTGTAAATCGTAAATAAAAACAGAATACAATGATTTGCAAATCCTTTTCAACCTATATTCAATTGAATACACTGCAAAGACAAGTTACTTCATGTTTGAACAGGTAAACTTTGTAATTTTTTGCAAATATTAGCTCATTTGGAATTTGATGCCTGCAACAAGTTTCAAAAAAGCTGGCACAAGTGGCAAAAAAGACTGAGGGTTGAGAAATGCTCATCAAACACTTATTTGGAACATCCCACAGGTGAACGAGCTAATTGGTAACAGGTGGGTGCCATGATTGGGTATAAAAGCAGCTTCCCTGAAATGCTCAGTCATTCACAAACAAGGATGGGGCGAGGGTCACCACTTAGTGAACAAATGCAGAGCTGATTGTCGAACAGTTTAGAAACAACATTACTCAACAAGCTATTACAAGAAATTTTGGGATTTCATCATCTACGGTCCGTAATATCGTAAAAAAGTTCAGATAATCTGGAGAAATCACTGCACGTAAGCGACAAGGCCGAAAACCAACATTGAATGCCCGTGACCTTCGATCCCTCAAGCGGTACAGCATCACAAACCGACATCAGTGTGTAAAGGAAATCACCACATGGACTCAGGAACACTTCAGAAAACCACTGTCAGTAACTACAGTTCTTCGCTACATCTGCAAGTGCAAGTTAAAACTCTACAATGCAAAGCGAAAGCCATTTATCAACAGCACCCAGAAACGCCGCCAGCTTCGCTGGGCCCAAGCTCATCTAAGATGGACTGATGCAAAGTGGAAAAGTGTTCAGTGGTCTGACGAGTCCACATTTCAAATTGTTTTTGGAAACTGTGGACGTCGTGTCCTCTGGACCAAAGAGGAAAAGAACCATCCGGACTGTTATAGGCGCAAAGTTCAAAAGCCAGCATCTGTGATGGTATGGGGGTGTATTAGTGCCCAAGGCATGGGAAACTTACACATATGTAAAGCACCATTAATGCTGAAAGGTACATATAGGTTTTTGAGCAACATATGTTGCCATCCAAGCAACGTCTTTTTCATGGACGCCCCTGCTTATTTCAGCAAGACAATGCCAAGCCACATTCTGCAAGTGTTACAACAGCATGGCTCCGTAGTAAAAGAGTGCGGGTACTAGACTGGCCTGCCTGTAGTCCAGACCTGTCTCCCATTGAAAATGTGTGGCGCATTATGAAGTGTAAAATACGACAACGGAGACCCCGGACTGTTGAACAACTTAAGCTGTACATCAAGCAAGAATGGGAAAGAGTTCCACCTGAAAAGCTTCAAAAATTGGTCTCCTCAGTTCCCAAATTTTTACAGAGTGTCATTAAAAGGAAAGGCGATGTAACACAGTGGTAAAAAGGCCCCTGTGCCAACTTTTTTGCAATGTGTTGCTGCCTTTAAATTCTAAGTTAATGATTATTTGCAAAAAAAATAAAGTTTCTCAGTTTGAACATTAAACATCTTGCCTTTGCAGTGTATTCAATTGAATATAAGTTGAAAAGGATTTCCAAATCATTGTATTCTGTTTTTATCTACCATTTACATAATGTGCCAACTTCACTGGTTTTGGGTTTTGTATATTAATTTTTATCTTTTTATGTACTGTAGCTTATTTTTTTGTTTTTGTTGTTGTTGTTTTTGATGTTCGAGACAAATAAACTTAAAAAAAAATCTAGGATGTGTTATTTTTGTGTTCCCTTTATTTTTTTGAGCAGTGTATTTTCCCCCTCAAATTGCTTCCAACTTGAAAGATTTTTCTGGTTCAAACTGCTTTCTGTAGGTCCTTGAGAGCCACTTCACCATACATACGTCATCATTGGAGAGCCGCTTCTCATTGGTGGTCTATAAATTTGGTCCTATAAAAGCATATTTTTATTGATCCTGGAACAACACTCACATGCATGTTACTGGGTACTCATGTTTCCAACCAGGTGCATGGCCAATTAGCTATAACAAGCCATTTCAAAATCCATCCTTCCTGATACTCCATCTGGAGGGACCACTTGGAGTACTGAAGAATGAGATTAACTGGCTGTCTGGAGGTCACAGTCCAACGTGACATCATGAAAGACCAAATTTTGGAAATAGCTTTTGGCTAATATTCTGGGCACCAGGTGACATAGTAGGGAGCCTGTAATGCTCATTCACAAGATTCTCTCTCTCTCTCTCTCTCTGTGTCTCTCTTGCTTTTCTGCTTCTTGTGAAGTGTACATCCAAGACTTCACTAAGTGTCTGAAACACTAATACTTACGATAGTATCCTATCAGAAACACAAATTTGCAGCCTAAAGCTGAAGATGATCATGTGAAGATAATTATTATTCATTCATATAACCCCTTTTGTATGACTTCCATATTCACTAACAATTATTTATTTGAATAACAAAGCGATTATTTGATTTTTGACTGGTATTTACTCAGGCAGGCAAGAACTGACACTTACTGTTGGGAAAATGACATGACAACTATTGTCCTGTTTGTGGTTATTAATATTTGCCGCAGGTTCCAATCAGTTGGGCAAAAAATCTCAGCAATTCAGATGACAGAAAGGTATCCTCTTGCCACTGAACAAGGCACTACCGAGTCACCGCTGATTTGGACAGTGACCTCTTTAGGGTAGCAGTGGGACCAGTTGAATTCTGATGCAGTTGAAGATATATGTACAGTACTGTGCAAAGTCTTCAGCAAATTTAAACCAATTTTGCTTCAAATGCAAATATGCTTCCAAAAATAATTAAATTAAAAGTTTTTTTAATGCAGAGCTATAAACTGTCAAAGACAAAATCAAACAAATATTTGGTGTGACTATGCTTTGCCTAAAAATTTGGAGCACTGCCCTGTTGTGCTATAGTTTCATAAGATGATTGGCTTTTTCCTTGTTCCAAGCAGAGTGGAAAACTTGCTACCATTCCTCTGCAGACTGAGAGACTGACTTGCGTACCGCCAAGTAGTCGCCGACAGCCATGATGATGTTGAGATCGGGGCTCGGTCGAGACTGTGTAATCTGTATTAATTATTTTTAATGAATTCTGGACCACTCCCAAAGTGGAGTAGAGTATTGGGTGGAACTGCGGATAGGAGATTGGAGCAAATGTGATGTTGGACTTGGTCTGTGATTGTACAAAGGTTGGCGTCCCCAGGTGGCGAGACTCAGGGTGGGGCTCGCATCTCTTGTCGGACTCCGTGTGGCTCTTCAGCCCCCCAGGGTCCCAGGTGGAAGGGAGGAAGGGACGTAGAAACGAGACGAGTGGGCATTGTGGGAATGTAGGAGGTATATATAGGCGTAAGGAGGAATAGGAAGGCGCATTGGGAGTAGCCCTGCTATTGAGATCTCCCTTTCATGAAATACAAACATTCATTTCTAAAACTATATTTTAAATCAGCATTTGCCGTTTCAAATGTACTTTTTATCTTCAGCAACACCAATGAGAATAACAAAAAGTCAAGTTCTAAAGCCAGATTTAATTTTTTTTAAATGTTGGGTGCCTAAGAATTTTGCACAGTACTATATATATATATATATATATATATATATATATATATATATACATACATATATGTCATATATATATGTATTTTTGTATATATATAATATATATATATTTTATTCTTAGCAGGAACATAAACCTGACGTTACACTGCCATCACCGCATTAGAATGCTGTAATGAGGATGGATGGTTCTTTTAAATCATAAGTGGCCTTGAATAGCCATGTCTGTTTTTGGATTTATCGGCAATGTCGGAGCTCGCCCTATTTATCTCAACTGACATATATTGAGTAAATTTCTTGATAAGCATATGATTCATACCCATAGTCCCTATTCCTGTGTCCCCAAATGAAAAAAATTATTTTACTTGTGTCTAATCTGTGAGTGAACCACTTGGCCAGGTGTTTGGTGGAAACAAAAACCTACAAAAGCGGAAGCCCTGCAGGATCAAAATTTTCCTCCCCTGTGAAAAGCGAAATCTTTTAGAAAAGATTGAACTCTAACAGAGCAAATGCCCTTTTGAGAAAAGGAAAGAAAATTGTCTTTTTTGGAACCACAGTTGCAAAGAGTTGCATTACATGAAAATAGCAACCCCTTCTTTCCCTGTGTCTGAGTGACAGACGGCCCTTAGAGGCCAAAAGTCTGGAGCAATCATTCCTTTTTTTCCTCCCCATACATTGCTCTGGTACATTAGTCACTGGTTTTCCACCAGGAGAGCCTGCCCAAGTGTCCGATTCATCACCCGACTCTTTGTGTCCACAGTGGAACACAAATAATTGCCCTCACCCCCCTATTCCAACCATCACCCCCCAACCCCCATCCCTCCTTTCCTGCTCCAAAATGGAGGCTGTAGCTGCTGTCTTTCATGGAAAATTGTGTTTGGAAACTGGTGATAGAGCTCCTAGTTCCTTAAATGAGCCTCCTTAATAAAAACCTAATGGAGATTGTTGAGGGTGCCAGAGCGGTTGAAACAGAAAACGGAATGGCGCAGTTTTTTTTCTGTTCTCCTCGTCTCTCTCTTGAATGTCATCCTGATCAAAGAACTGCTTTAAAATTGCTGGTATGTGAAATGAAAATGTAAGAGAAATCCTTGTGCTGGTACAATATACAAATGATCAAAGGGTTCAAGGTTTCTGCGAATTTTGTCATCAGTCTCGAATATATTCAACCGTTTGAAGTGTGTGTGTATCTGTGTGTGCGCGCGCGCGCGTGGGCATGCATGCAGTCTCTGCCATGTCTCTTTGGGTCCTTGTGGCTATATTTGGATCAAAGACACTCACTTCAATACAACATGGGTTCTTTGTACATTTGAACATATATTTTCACACACTGAGTTGGGTGGTTAATATTAAGCTTAGATATTTAGGGTATGAAAACCGTTGTTAAGTTGTAGCATCTCACACCTCACACACGCAGAGACAGGAACTGTTTGTGTCATCTTATTTATGATTTCAAGTTAAGCCACAGTGATGCAGTTGTACCCTCTATAACCTTTATCTTGTAAAAGGAGCTTGAATGTGCTGGCTTCCGCATATAAATGTCATGATTTCTTTGGCAAATTAGTCCAATCATATTTCAGATGAGGTTAAATCCACTAAGTCGTGGTGATTCCATTATTAGATGGGTGTTTAAGCTAATGGTACAATGCAGTCAGGTGCTGAGTGAAATTTCCTCACTTTCTTATAACTGTGCACAGTTTAGCACCAGCTTTATTTATAGCCGCTGCTTTAGCATTTGAAATTATGACATTTTATTCATCTGCAGTTTGCTATAATATTTCTGTTACTATGCAATCATGCACATTTTCTGTCTTCAGCTAACTGCTGTGAAGAGCACAGCAGTCAAAGACCAGTGCAACCTTTAATCTTCTTCACTTCTCACTGGCTTTGAGAGTTGCATTTAATGTTTCAACCAAATAAACATTTTCAAAAATATGAATAACACATCAAAATGTCCAATTTCTTGTTTTTCACAAGTTTTTACTGTACAACATTTAGTCATTCGTCCATTTTACTTCCTACATCTATCCCAAAGACACAGTCCACGTTCAGTTTGGGAGGAAATAAAATGTGTTGCTCCTATTACATACAAAAATTATGTTTTGAAAAGCAAATTCACTATTTTTGGCAGTTTTATGTAGCTTCAGGGTACCACACAACTGGCAAGCCCTTGGTCTATTTTGTACCCATTTTCTGAGTGTCTGTCCGAGTTGAGCCGTGATCCATCATGCTTTCTGATGGCCACAGAATTAGAATAAGTAAAAGATTATCCCTGTATCCTACATGTGTATTAGCATATATATGTGCGGGAGTAATGGAGCGTTGAGGGGGCACCAAATGTTCCCATCACTCCCATCCCCCTTATGAGTCATCAGCACTCATGCTAAGTGAATCAAGGGTGAAATTGTTTTTGATGAAAGAAAGCACAGGCAGTGGCGGTGGAATGCGAAAGAGCCATCTTGTCGACGGAGCCCAGAGGAACCTCATTGCCCCTCCCTCTTCTTCCCTTGGCTTTTCTGCCCATTTCACGTGTAATGGATAAAGAGGATAGTAGCCGATCAGAGGAATGGAGTCTGACAGCTCATTCAGTGCCTGTTGGATTTGTTTATTTCACTTTCAGCCTTTGCTTTCATCCATCCTTGGGATTCACAATAATGTCTCAGGAGAGGGGTGAGGGGCACAGTTTGCATGCTGCTGGCAAATAAGGCAGGTGCTGGTTACTGAACGTTAAAATTTAGGCAGGAACAAAATTATACACTGCTCTCCTTAAAGGGGGCAGATAACATAGGATGTCCATCTTTTTCCTGATGGAGCCAAGGGTGCCACCCTGACTGTAACAGTTTCCTTTTATTGGTTTCTCACCTCCGGTGGACTGTAATGATATGACAAACAAAGTGGCGCCTCGCGAACTAGTGTGGTGTTCAAAAATATTACAAGAAGCCCAGGGCCATCAGTTCTTAAGGTTGGTGCAAACATAAATGTTTAACAACCGTGCGTAGTATAATTTCCACGTGAATGGTTTGATTTATCAATCTGTTATCATACTTCAAAATGTGGTTTAATTATAGCAAAACTGTAGTCATGCTCACGATAATTTCAAATCAAGGTGTGGGATTTATCAGTTTTTAATTCTTAAAAATGAGCTTAGATTTGAAGGACCAGTGTGTAAAATGGGGGGGGGGGTACAGTGACATCCAGTGTTCAGATTCTAGACTGCAGCGCTCACCCCTCCTGTCGGCAAAAAGACGGTGGCCTCCAAGGACCAAAACACATCTGCGGAAATATCGTCTTGCACAACTGAATTTATACACGTGAAACGCGTTCTCTAGCTGGCTGGATTGTCCGGTCGGGCTGCCGTACCAACATGGTGGTGCAAGATGGTGATGTCTCTAAAACAAGGCCCTTGCTATATGTATATATGAATGCATAATTATAAGGCTACGAAAACCAAAAATATTTTATTTTATAGCGATTATACACTTATATTAATGGGTAGTATACTCAGATTTTGCCAATAAACCATGTGAAATATTACACACTGGTCCTTTAAGTGCAGGCTTGCTTGTGCTTACTCACAACACCTGGCGACTACTATTGGAAGTTACTATTCCACCAAATAGGGACATGCTTAAATATTGAACTAAATAAACAGACTGTAAAAAAGGAAGATAATAATACATTTACTATCGAGTGTTGTACAATCCCAATTCTTAAAAAGTTGGTACATCATCGAAAATGCAATAAAAAAAACAATGTATACTCAGCAACAAAAGTTTCTGTGACACCAATATTGTTAATTATTTTTCATAACGCAATTATGAAATTGTCATACATGGTGATATCAGACTGAAACAGTACACGTAAACACAACATTGAAATGGAAATCATGAAAATGCGAGAAAATGACTTTGCACGTGAAAATATGTGTAAATCATGCTTGTGGATGGCAATAAAAGAGGAGAATTTTTGGAATGTTCACATTGTGCCTGATGAACGACCAAAGCATCACTTATCAAAAACACTGCCATTTCGGATCAGGAACTCTACCCTCTAAATGCTAAGACTGTCTGAAAATGATCGGTGGAGGGCCATTGGGATGATTGAATCCGGAACCTCGCAGAGGGAAGTTGCTCATCGCCTGAATGTCCACCGAAACACCATTTGGAACTTATGGCAGCGTCTTCAGCAGACAAGACATGTCAGAGACTGTCCTCGCAGCGGCCGTCCACGAGTAACCACTCCCAGACAGGACAACTGGATTTGAACAACCCATCTCCGAAATCGATTCCAACCTGCAACCATAACTGCAAGAACGATACCTGGTTTGAGGCGACTGTCTGCACAGACAATCCGTCGCCGTCTGCGTCATTTTGGCATTGTCCCACGTCGGCCAGCAAGACGTCCAATACTCACAGTACAACACCGACGACTGCGTCTACAGTGGGCACAACAACATCGACGGTGGATCCAACGTCATTGGGATCTTGTACTCTTCACTGATGAATCAAGATTCATGCTTAACCGATGTGATGGTCTTTTACGTGTATACCGTTGACGTGGAGAACGTTATGCCAACAACTGTGTTCAGGAATTTGATCGTTTTGGAGGTGGTAGTGTCATGATTTGGGGAGGGATCACGGCTAGAAACAGAACAGATTTGCTTGTTATTGATGGAAATCTGACAGGTCAAAGATATCGCGATGAAGTGCTACGGCCATTGGTGGTACCGTTTTTGATGCAACATGGTCCCGGAATAACGCTGCAACATGATAACGCCAGACCACACGTTGCAAGGATTGTACAGCAGTATCTGATGCAACAACATGTCAATGTCCTGCCATGGCCAGCCAGATCCCCAGACATGTCCCCAATCGAGCATCTTTGGGACGAGATGGATCGACGTTTGCGGCAGTTGGATAACCCGCCAGCTACACTCCAGGAATTGCGACAACGTCTACGTCAGATTTGGAATGACATCCCACAGCAATTTCTGGCACATCTGATTCGGTCCATGCGCCGGAGATGCGTTGCTTGCATCATGGCACGAGGAAGTCACACCCGGTATTGAAGTGTGAAGGTCACAAATGGTTAGACGTCAGACAAGTGCTTCATGACGCATGAAAATGACATTTTTCGTTTTGAGTGACGTTGGCACGGAAAAGTCAGTGTTTCTCCTGTTAAATAAACATATTGATTGCTTTGAGATCTTTGCGTGTCATTTATAACATACACATAAATGGTGTCACAGAAACTTTTGTTGCTGAGTATATTTTAAATATCTTCGACATTCTCTACTACACTGAGACCACAATAACAATACATGATTTAACAATAATACATTATTTCATTTCATTATTTCATCTAACATGTTAATTAGCTCATTTTAGATATTTATCATGATGACTGCAACTGAGTCGAAAAATGTTGGCACAGTCAGCTGTTTATCACTGTGTAACATCACAAAATATGGTCTTTTAACCACACATTTTGCCACTTAGGACTCCAGTTGGTCAGGTCCTGTACACCATTAAGTACACAATTCAGCTGTACTATATGGGGCCTTCAGTGCCATATATTTCAAATCACATACCCATCACTAATGATGTACAGCCCTATTTCCAAAAATATTGGGACTCTGTGTAAAATGTAACAGAATGCAATGATTTTCAAATCATTTAAACTTTATCTTTATTTGAAAACTGTAGAAAGACAATAAATCAGATGTTGAAACTGAGATATTTAATGTTCCTTTGGAAAAAATGTGCTCATTTTGAATTGGATGCCAGCAACAAATTTTAAAAAAGTTAGCGCAGGGCCATGTTTACGTTTGGAGACTAACTTCTTTTGTTTTGAAAGCAAAATGTCTTCCCAGTCTTGCTTTATCTAGGATTTCAGCTGCTTGGTACTTTGCAGTCTCTTTTGTCATATTTTTATTTCATAATCCACCAAATAATTATCGCTGGGTGTCAGGTCTGGACTGCAGGCAGACCACTTTAGCATCCAGACTGTTTTACTACAGAGCCATGTTGTAATACATGCAGAGTATGGTGTTTGGCATGGGGTTGATGAAATGTGCAAGACTTTCCATAAAAAAGGCTCCTGGATGGCAGTAAATGTTGCACCAAAACCTGTATATATCGTTCACCATCAATGATGTCTGCACAGATGCGCAAGTCACCCATGCCGTGTGCACTAATGCACCTCCATACTATCATTGATGCTGGCTTTTGAATTGTTTGCTGAGAACAGGCCGGATGGCCCCTCTTCTCTTTAGCCCAAAGGACATGGCATTCAAAAAGAATTTCACATGTTAATTAGTCAAACCACAGGGCAGTTTTCCACTTTGCCTAACAGTACATTTTAAATGAGCTTGGGCCCAGAGAAGATGCCAGTATTTCTGGATCATGTTTATATTTTGATTAATCTCCACATGGCAAAGTTTTAACTAGCATTCTGTGACAGACTGTTTACTGACAATGATTTCCAGAAGCATTCCTAAGTCCGTGCAGTGATTTCCACTACAGAATCCTGCCTGTTTATAATGGAGTGCTGCCTGAGGACCTGAGAATCTCAGCCTTTCAAAATTGGGTTTTGGCCTTGTCCCATGCTTAGAGATTTTTCTGGTTTTTCAGTATCTTTGAATGAAATTATGTACATAGAGGATATAATCTCCAAATTATTTGCAATTTTAAGTTTATAATGTTATTCTTAAATTGTTCAGCTGTTTCCCTTTGCAATCTTTCATTGCGTGGTTAAGCCCTCACCATACTTTCTTATGAAAGACTTTGGTTACACTTTACTTGAAGGTACCGTCATAAGACTGACATGACACTGTCATAAGTGTGACATGTGTCATGTAATTGTTATGACAGTGTCATGTCATTCTTATGACGAAGTTGTCATAATCAAGACAACCTAAACAATGTCGACTTGTCATCTCAAAAACCGAATGACACTTGATGACGTTAATGACATTTACATAATGTTTATGCCACGTTCATGACTGCATCATGTCACTCTTATGACGATACCTTTAAGTAAAGTGTTACTAAGACTTTTGATACTCAATAATGTCACTGACCGGTTACTAAATAATCTAATTATCTGTGAGATATTCTGCCAGTTGTCTTTTTTAGCATCACGCAAATTTTCCAGTCTTTTATTGTCCCATCCCAACTTTTTAAAAACATGCTTTCATCAAATTTAATATGAGCAGATATTTTTCAAAGAATAATAAAATGTATCATTTTCAACATCTGATATATTGTCTTTGCACCATTTTCAAGTAAATTTCAAATGATATGAAAACCATTGCATTCTGTTTTTATTTACACTTTATGCAGCGTCCCAACTTCTTTGGAAATGGGGATATGTATTTGGAGTATTTGGAAATTTCAATCTTGCTTATAATATTAAAGAAGTTCCTTATGTCACTGTGGCATTCCTTGTAATACAGAATATTTGTATTGTGCACTGAAACAAATCTGTAAAGACCAGTTTGTGACCATACTGGCTTTGGTGTCGGTAGATTTTCAGTAACAGCCCATTTCATTCTTTCAGATGCCTCTGATAGGGGACAAGAGTAAAATTCATGTTCAGCACAATTAAGCTTCCGCGCCACAAAAGTAATCATATCAGAATGTATACCGCAAACAGAGGTTTAAAAAAAATTTGAGACTTTGCCACCTCAGATCGTACCAAGTGATTTTTTTTGGCGTGGATCCATTGAATATTTACTTTAAAATGTATATATAAAAATTTTACATCACTGGGACAAGACAGTGAAGACAAAATTTTCAAATGAAGAAATGGAAGTTCTCGTCACTGAGGCACAAGCTAAACAAGCCATTCTATTAGTGCAACTGTTTCAAACCCAAAACTGCCCATATTCGTCATATTTCCCATATTTATAAAATACATAAGAGGCTTCTTCTCTTGTAATTATATAGCTCTATACTTATGAATTTAGTTTATGAAAACAATACAAAAATATAAACAATATAATTATAAAGAAACGGAATATACCAACGTGTGAAATACTTTATTAATGTTTTGATATAAACATTCAATATCATAACAATCATTTAACACAAAATAAATTTCAACAAAATGAAGGTTTCATAATAATTGGCACCCTTCATTTAGTACTTACTGCAACCACCTCTGACAAGGACAACTGCATGGAGTCGTCCTGTAATTTTCGACAAGGTTAAGGCACACATACAGGGGGATTTGGGGCCATTACTCAGAGCAGGTCCTTTCAAGATCCTTCACATTCTTGGATGTGCATTTATCAACTGCCCTCTTCAACGCAGGCCACAGGTTTTCAGTTGGACTGAGGTCTGGTGACTGAGATGGTCACCATAGACTGTTGCTTTGTTGTCACGGACAACGGAAACGTCACGTCATTTCTGTGTGGATCTTCAGGTATGCTTTGGGTCATTGTTTTGTTGGAAAGTCCATCTACGGCCAAGTCCCAGCCCTCAGGTGGAGGCAACCAGATTATCAGCTAAAATATCATTATAGTTGTTGGCATTCATGATGCCATTGAAACCTCTTAAAGGTCTTGATCACATATTCAAGTATTTGAAGAAATTGATGAACCTCAGTCTTTGGTTGGAAATAATTGTTAGCACGCTGAAGTTGTGCTCAAATTCCATAACACTCACATATAAGAAACGATTGCTAAATTGCATAATTTGGTTGGTCATAAAGCATGTTTTCAGAGTAGTTCTGTTTGCAAGCAACCCCGAAAAAAAAGCCTAGGAAATTAAAAATGGAGTTTAAAATGTAATCAGACAGGACTCAACATACATGTTCAACACATTCTGATTATCAAGATTTCCACCAAAAGGTGTCATGATTCTTCCTTTTTGTTTATCAATAATCTGGGAAATGCTCTGACTGGAATTGATTTTGTTGATGGAAGGATGTGCAAAATTAAGAACTCAAACCTGGTTTTATGCCAGCCCTTGCATTTAGATCCCCTCCAGACTTCAGTGATTGACAGAAGCAGAATGTGCTTTTGTTAAGCTCAAATCACAGCAAAGAGCGATCATGCTCATCTTTCTCTCCCGGCCATTCATCACCCACGTGGACACTAGACATTGGTGGAGGTTGAGGCTATTTTTTCCTGGAATCACTAATGCACTTCATGCAAAATACAAAAATCTACCATTCAACAATTAGTTTAGAAGTGTCAATGAGGTCCAAAAGTCCTCACCTTTTTTTGAAAGGAACCCTTGAATATATGCCCTCAAAATGACCATCCGTTTGGTCTTTCTCGCCCCAGTCTTTCATAGCCCTGTACATCAATCCCAGAGTGGGGCAGGACAAGTTCATTTCACAGGTCAATTCATTTTAATTATCATGCATCTTAATTTCATCTCTGGTTAAACTGCGCAACTGACACTTTATAAAAATCTCATTAACCTTCCCAGGCTTTCAGCTGCGTTTTCACGTCGTAAGATGGATCGACGTTTCCGTGGAGCCGTGCACAGCAAAATAAAGCCTCTGGAGTTAGAGGGGACGCTCTGAAGGGTAGACGTGTGCTGGCAAAGTCAATAGATTTGACAGAGGAAATATGGGCTTTTCATAGTACGGTTTTCACGCTTTTGACCACCTGTTTCCATTGCTGATGTGATATGGGATTTATGCCAAATAAGAATATAGAGAGGAGGGAGATGATTAATGTACTGAGGCAGATGAACATTCTCACATTCAAGCAAACA
Organism: Gymnothorax reevesii; assembly: GCA_029721435.1. NCBI lineage: Eukaryota > Metazoa > Chordata > Actinopteri > Anguilliformes > Muraenidae > Gymnothorax > Gymnothorax reevesii. Next base: position 22,795,892 of record CM056581.1, read on the forward strand.
TAAAATGTCAGTGGTGTGCTTTTCCTGTGTTAACACTGACACTCGGTGTTCACAGCATTGTGGGAACATTTTTAGTTTGCTGGAATATTACATATTATTTAAATTAAAAAAAAAAAAAAAACAAAACAAAAAAACATTGGAACAGATTTTCCCCCGAAACAGATTATTAAAGCTATAAAAGTATTCACTCAAATTTACTCTGCTGTCTAAAGTCAAACACAAGTGTCCATATGAAAGTAATGATTTTGACTGGCCTTTAAAAAGTCTCTTTTGTGCTTTAAGACATTACATGTACATAATGGATTGAACAGACACCGTTACCAATTTCCAAGAAGACATTAAAAACATAGAAATACAAAATGCAATACACGAGGACCATTTCTTATCAGTAACTGCAGTGTCAACTCATTCAATCAACAATTTGGATTGTAACACGAGGCAGCACATGGCACAGAACCTGTCTTTACCCGGCAATATCGATACAAGTTTCCGGAAAATGTAACAAAAGGCGGTCAGGGGAGCCGTGGTGTAATGGAGAGAAGTGGGTCTTCAGTCCTCGAAGTGGTCTGTCAGAAGCATGGCTGAACGGTGCTCTGCAGTAACGTTTCGCTCCCTGCGAGACGGCGCACCTGCCGTAACTCATTATGCTTGCTTGACTGTGGAAAGGTAATTAGATGCCGGCTGATTTAGATTAATGCCGTGCTTTGCGAACACCGGTCACAGCCACCCACTGTATCAATGGGTCTGCTCGGCTCCCCTGCATCCTGATGCACTTCTGTCTTCCAATAAAACTCAGCCTCTTGTGGTGAGATTACCTTCACTGCAGAGGAGTCGATGACGGCTGTCAGGGCTGCACCATGTGAACATGCTGTCGGCTTGTTTATACGAGATCCGGCGGTGGTCGCATGCACGTAATGAAATCAGGCCTGATAGAGAGGCTGCAAAGAGGTGTTGGCTTATAACTTTAAAAAAAAAAAAAAAAAACATCAATTGAAATGTGCACTTTATGACTCTGGTTTGGATCAGAAGCAGATGACTATATCTATCTATTTATTCATTTATTTATTTATCATACAGATACAGTTTTTTTTAGCATTATTCTTTCTTTCGACCAGTGTAGACTAGATGAGCTGAGTTATGTATCTAATTAACAGCATGTTTTCCTCAGTTAATTGTTAATTGCTTAGGAAAAAAGACACCCAGTACGACAAACACGATTCTTTAAGGCTCGTGTTAGGTCAGTGCTGTCGAAGTCAAGTCACGGAGGGCTGCGGTGTCTGCAGATTTTTCTGTTTTCCTTTCAATTAGCAGTCAAGTAAGGCCTTTGAGAACAAGCTGTGTGAATTCTGTTGCTGAGCAAGAAATGAATTACTGCAGCTGAAACACACCAAAATCCAGCTGATGCTCAGGCCCTCCAGAACTGTTTTCTGAGAACTCTGAGCTGAGGTGTTCTTTCTTTTACCTTTGAGATCACAAATATGTGATTAGAATGTTCATTTGATGAGAATCACTCCTTATATTGACAGCAGTGAATTTCTTGAACTTGAGTTTTGAATACTTGAATTTTGAAAAAAAAAAAAAAAAGCAAAGCAACTCTACTTCTGTGTATCCTAAGCCTCCCAGCAGTGAAAAAAGCAAGCAAAATATGATTTTGCTTTATTTTCCAATGTGTCTGGTTTCAAGGGATGTGAACCTGTTTATTGTCATTCGTAATAGAGAAAATGCAATTCTTTGGTTTGGTATAATTCTAGTCTCAATGTCAGATTTTGAGAGAACAGTCCTCAAACAAGCTTTCTCACTGTATTATGATATATATTATGCAATTTCATGATATGTTGAACGTATTCACTCATATAACAAGAGAAAAATATTTTCATGCTACTTGATATTCGCTTTCCAAATGTTGCTCCTTTTCCACCCTAATCAGTCCGACAGGCTCATTTTTGGTGACGTCACATACGGGTTGTGTACTCTGAGTCTGAAAGTACCCAGATGTTCTATAGTTACAATGCAAACAACACTGCGAAATCTGTTTTCAATTTTTTTTTTAAGCCTGACGAGTCAAAACTCTTAATAGATTTCTTCCAGATCTCCCAGTAGTTTATAGTTTTAAATCCCACGTTTAAATCTTTTTTCCAAGCTAATGTCGCTTAAAGGTGATTTCTTTCGTCGATGCATATTAGTTTTGCTGCTTATTTTTGTTCAATCCATGCCTGCAAAAAATCCATTTGCCACGCTGGCTATACCCTATACATGTTGTCTAGTTTAGAAAGAAAATAATGTTTTTGTTTTGTATTTATGTTTTGTTTATGAGTCATGCTACCATTCTGAGAAAGGTTATATAAGCCAGTGCTCAGAGCTACAAAAAAAGATAGTATTTTATGAACACGATCGAGTGGCCTCTCATAACAGTGATTGACTGACATAGGAATATGGAGCGATGAGGTCGATGCCATTTAGAACACAATCGTACCCCTCAAATATCCCCACCCAATACCTCAAAAGCAGCCGGAATCGTCCGCCTGTACTTCTCTTGCACTCAGGCTCAATTTCAGGTCTTGATTGTTTTTTGACAGTTTCTGTATCCCTTCTCTTCTGTGTTTGCTGTGAGCACATCCTGCTCGACCCAATTGTATCTTCATGATTATTAAATTCCAATCCCGGAGTCATAACCGGTTTTCATATGATATGTGAAATCCACCGTGACGCATGTGAAACTGATAAACCTCCGTGCACATACACTTCAATTATTACATCACCTACATGCTGATTAATGAAAACTGGCCACAATTGATAATGCTGAAGCCCTCCGCCAGAGTTTCAAAAAAAATCCTGGAGGAAACCCTGCCTTCCCCGTATTTACACAATTTCTGTCAGATCGTTTATATGTCCATGTTATTCTTCAATACTAAGCCTATAAAGAAAAATATGAGTTGAATTTTTTTTTTAATACAAATAAATGTTTCTCCATTATAATTTATCCATCTCAAGTAAAGTACGACTCAGACATAGTATTTCTGTTGACATTTAATAAAGCAGAGCTTGCAAAACACCTGTCCTTAAAGTCGCGCAAAACAGGCCTCTTTCCTAGCATCACGGAAGTATTCAAGCTCGATAGAGTACTGTCATTTCCTGCTTATTCCCATTTTCTCGTATCGATAATGTGACAGAATGACATTACATTGCATTCTCTGCGTTCAAAGCTTTCCAATGATGTCGAAATCGCCATATTTCAGTTTTTTTTTTTTTTGAATCCCTACTCTCACACTGGGGGCCTCCCGACAACCCCAGATCAGCTTCAAATTTAAAAAACATAATGTTCTTGTGTCCAGTATACTATGTGCAAAATTTTAGACCCATATCCTCATTAGTTTATGAGCTATTGAGACTTAAAAGAACTATCAATGATAGTTATATGTATTTTGCGGGATTGGTTTATTGGTATTACCAAAGATCAGCAGCATCATGCATATATCTGGTAATTAGTGCCCTCCCCAAAATGACTCAAAAAGATTTGGTTTTGGTTTTGGTTTTACGCATGGGGCCAGGTTTAGCCCTCTTCTTCTCTGGAACATAACACATTAGATTTTTCAAGTCTAATGCAGGGCGATCGTAAAGTCATTGTTTTCACCTTAATACTGCTAAATGAATCGGACTACATTAACAACTTTGTTATTTATTTGATTATTATTACATACACAGATGTTACAGAGAGTCAGATAAGTTTGATTTAAAGACACAATATCGCACGCCACTATCGTCTAATTTCACCATTTTCAGGAAAAGCCAGTGTGTACATGCCCATAAGTCGAAAAGTGCATTGAAAAACAATTGTATTTCCAACATTTTTATGATATTTAAGATGTGAGGCAAGAAATACAGCCCTAGATTGTGGGTTTATGTGGGTGTAGAACCGCATGGTAGGATATATTGATAAGCGGCAAAAATTGACAGAACACCAGTCGGAAGGGAATGACAGGCAACTTACATGACTGGCGTCATTGACTGAATGGACTAACTATGTATGTTGGTAGCGTACTTAGCAAGTGTGCTTTTCGTGAAACAGACCCCTTGAGAAGGGTCCTCTCACTGACACTTTACCAATTTTCAACCAGCATTGTATTATTACAGTGTGGTCCGTGTAAGATTAAGATACAGATTGAATAACCTTTATTATTATTTATTATATTATTTATATAATAAATAATTATTATTTATTATAATAATTATAATAAATATAAATAACAATCTTAATCTTATTATTACAATATGGTCAGAGTATGATAATAAGCAATTATTAATTTTGATCAACATTGCCTGGACCAATAATTTTCCGTTTACTAGCCAAAAACTGTCCGCTGATGCATTTTCGATCATCTGGAGAACAGTTTCTGGCTCTCGAGCAGTTGAATGAAGTAAAGATAATACTACTGCATTCTCTGCATACATGCTGGATCCCAAATAAAAACTTGAAAACTAGTTAACTCTGCCAAGGAGGTTATGTTTTAGGCAGCGTTTGTCTGTTTGTTTGTTTGTTTGTTTGTAAGCAAGATAACTCAAAAAGTAATGCACCGATTTTTATGAAATTTTCTGAGAAGATGGGTATTAAGTCAAGGAACAGGTGATTAAATTTTGGCAATCTAGGCCAAAGTACAGCTGAGATATATGCCAAAGTTCAAGATTTCAAATCTTTCCAATGGGCCAGAGTTTCAGTTGCTGTGCTTTTTGGTTTTGCTGCCCCCTGTCAGAGGTCTGCGCTCTCTGAGTGCTTTTCTAGTTTTAGTTCATGCAAATGGCAGCCCCCATCACTAGCGTAAAGGTGGACTACTCTCATAAGCATCTCACCTGGATGCAATTTACTTCTCTTGATTAACCTACGGCAGCTTAGTTTCACTAACACATTCACTTGGGTAACAGAGGTTAAAATGTGCCATGTCCCAAAACTGGGACAGTGGTCATTAATGGGTTATGGACCTATAAATCAGAGAGTTCAAATTCTTTGGCATGAATACCAAGTTGCTGCAAAAGTTGTGTAATATGACTAATGAATTGTCAGACTAGAAAGGTCTAGTGTATTTCTATCCAGGGACAAACCTAGTCATTTTGGGAAAACAACTAATAGGCAAGTATACATATTATGGTACTGAGATTTTTTTTTTTTAATGGGACAATATGCATTAATGAACATTTACATGTAAATCCATCCCCTGTTCCATTTGCAGGTTGGTGTTAACACATAAAACAAAACTAAAAAACAAAACAAAACAAACATCCGTAATAGCAATAAAAAGACACAGAGTGTATTAAAAGTCAAGCAACATACAACAACCATAGACAACCTAAAAACATCACACAGTCCAGAAGAGAATGGGCCAGGAGTTGGGGGGCCTTGGTAATTATATAGAGTGAATTATAAAGTGCTGGAGTGCTAATTAAAGTGCCATAGTGCCACAGTGCTAAAGTGCTAAAATGCTAAAGTGCAGAGTGCTAGCTGCCTGAGAGCTCAGGTCCTCGTGATATTGCACATTGCCCATTATTGCACAGAAATATAAAGTGCATGTTGCATTGCACATCACCTAACTGCCCAGGATTATAAAGTGCCATGTTGAATATAATATTGCACGATGCCATAGCACACGGTTGCACATGCAGATGTGTGAATAAATATTGCACTAAATGAGCAAACAGATATCTTATGTTAGCACTAATTCACGAAAGTGGCATACATAGACGTACTTATGTATGCAACGGTGGACAATTATAGATGGTGCCCCGACACACTTAGCCCATTAGACATACATAAAAAAATGGGAAACAGTTATGATTCCATGATCCAGCAGCCATGCTCTAAGGTGTTTACTAGAAAAGGAGGTCAGGATCGGGAGTTCGCATATTGAGCTTGGTATTTGGATCCAGGTCTGGGACGCGCGAAATGAGAACACTGCTTGACCAGAGGCACTTCATTCGAAATGGTACAATGCAGTCACCTCCACCGACTGCTCTGGTTGATCTACTTGTGTTTCTTTTTACAAATTCTTGAAGTGGTGGTGGAGCTTGGTCATGTTAGATGTTATAGAACAGAATCAGTATATTTTATTGTGTTGTCCCAGTTAAGGGGCTCATGCTTATCGAATATCAAGCAGTGATACTGATTTTGGTACTCTGAAACATAGTATACCAGAGAGCCAATCCAGCAAATTTCATGAAGCTATCTCTGATAGTTCAAAAGTTAGGACACATCGAATTTAGCATATTGTGTATGTATGGGCATTGAGGAGACAAGTTTCTTGAGTTCAGCCACTGGAATTTGATCCCACTCTTGTTTCAAGCAGCTGGAAGCCTGTATTAGAGTTTTGTTTCTCCTTTAACAAATGAGCCAAATGTTCTCAATCGGTGAAAGATCAGGACGGTAGGCAGGCCAATTCAGCACATGGACTCTTCTTCTACGAAGCCATGCTGTTGTAATAGCTGCAGTATGTGGTTTTGCATTGTCCTGCTGAAATACACAAGGTCTCCCTTGGAGGATATGTTGCTCTTAAACCTTTATATACCTTTCAGCATTCATGTTGCTTTTTAAAACATGCAAGTGTCCCGCATCATATGCACTAATGCATCCCCATACCATCAGAGATGCTGGCTTTTGAACTGAACGCTGATAACAGGAGGGGTTGACTTTCTCCTCTTTAGCCCCGTGGACACGACGCCCATGATTTCCAACAAGAATGTCAAATTTGGACTCGTCTGACCTCAGGACACTTTGCCCCTTTGCTACAGTCCATTTTAAATGAGCCTTGGCCCACAGAACACGGCGGTGCTTCTGTATCATGCTTAACAACAGCTTTCTTTTTGCATGATAGAGTTTGAGGTGGCATCTGTGGATGGCACGGCGGACTGCACATTTAGTAATGTCAATGACAGAATCATGCCGGTGAGTGATGCAGTGGCGTCTGAGGGCCCAAAGATCTTGGGCATCCAGTAAAGGCCTTTGGCCTTGTCCCTTACACACAGAGATTTTTCCAATTTCTCTGAATCTTTTGATGATGTTATGCACTGTCGATGATGAGACCTTCAGAGCCATTGCAATGTGACATTGAGGAATATTGTTTTTAAAGTATTCCACAATTTTTTTATGCAAGCCTTCACAGGTTGGAGAGCCTCTTGCCATCTTTACTTCTGAGAGACTCAGCCTATCTAAGACATCCCTTTTATAGCCAGTCATGTAAGACACTTGATGCCAGTTAACTTAATTACCTGCTAAATGTTCGCTCAGCTGATTCTCTTATATATTAATTGCTTTTTCAGCCCTTTTTTGCCTGTGTCCCAACTTTTTTGAGACCTGTTGCAGCCATAAAATTTTAAAGGAGCTCATTTTGTGGATAAAAACGTCAGATTTCTCAGTTTCAACATTTGCTATGTTACCTCTGTTCTTTTGTAAATAAAATACTCACTCGTGTGATTTGAAAGTCACTGTGTTTTGATTTTATTCACAATTTGCACTTCATCCCAACTATTTCGGAATTGGGATTGGATGTATGTGTATTTTTTTAAACATTTTATTGCAGTTTGATGGCAGCAAAGTTAATATTACAAACATGCCACACAAACAGTATCTACACCCAGCCAAGTCCATAAGGTGACACGTCTGCATGCATAAAGTCATCTCTTGAGGTGTATGAGGTGTAATGCATATCCAGGGAGAATTCAACGCTCACCTCAGCCCCTCCTGAGACCACTGATTTAAATTCCTTTTGACTGCACTATTCCAAGAGCTGCGGTTCTCCTCTCCAGCCGTAATCGACTTCTTTTGGCGTCTTGTAGCCTCTATTACCCAGCTGATTAGCCCGGATCTGTCCGCCTGCCTGTCGTTTCATGGTGCTGGACAGGGGAGGGTTCCAAAGATGGGTTTGAGGGGGTTGGAGGGAGGGGGAGATGGGAAGAACCTAGTTAAAATGTATGAGTTTCATCACATTTCATTTGCCCATATTCATTTGCTGATTAAAGGGGAGCTCTACGGAAGATGAAACTGAATTCCATTTCTTCCCTCTTGAGGACAGGGGAATGATGGGGTTGAGTCTTAATTTGCACCCTAAACTGGCAATGCTACCCCATAGCATGCCAGGGAAATCATCTTTCTTGCTTCCATGAGATTTACGTAGGCTGGGGTTTCACATGGTGACATCGGCAATAATCTCAAGGCGATGGCTGCAGTGCCATGAAACTTGACTGCAACAGAGTTGCTGTAGCAGGACCTCAAATAAGCTGCCCATGGCCAAATCGTAGTTGTGTTTGAATTTAGAACAACAAATATCAAATTACTGCAATGTTTGCAATGATTTCTTGATGGGGTGCAACCAGCCATCAGGCCTGTCGAGGACTCGAGGTCTCAGGTGAAATATGCACCAAATCAAGATTTGATGCACAATAGAAAACTGCAAGAGTCGGTGTGATGCACAATTAGTTACAGAGATTTGACCCGTCACCTTGAATAAATGATGCGCAGCCAAGTTTTCTGACCCTATTCAGTGTTAGATGCATGGTGAACAGGAAATGATGCACAAAGTAGTTTGACCAGCCTGAGTGAGGAAAAGACGCACGGCAAAACAGCTCCGACGAAGTGTACTCTGATTCCACATGCTCAAATGATAGTAAGTAAAGAGCCTGTATCTGCAGGCAGCATATTTGAGCTAGAAATACCCATTACCTCATTTTCAGAGTGCTCCTCACCAGTGCTTATTGTTGCTAAGTTTCAAGAACCATCCTCATGACAATTCCGAAATCCATTGTAGTGAATGTCAAGTCTCAATTTAACATTACATTAGCACAGCAAGGTTTTCTACAACGATTTAAAGAATTTCCGTATAGTTAGCAGCTGAGCCAATGAATGTTCCTTTCCCAAAAGTGTAACTTGAACCGTATGAAGGCATATATGGTTTGAACCATGTAACGACGTTGCTAACGTAGCTTGCAACTATGCTTTGAGAAACGTCGCTACCCAGGTTAATATAAATGGGACCCTACACAATTACAGTGTACCTTGCTGCAGCTGTTTAGCAGCCGTAATAGACATTGTTTTAATAAACATTAATACTAACTTACTAACTAACTTGTCAGGAAACCTAGAATTCTATAAACAGAATATTTAGCAAACCTAACTGTTGATAATTGATCTGAAACACTAAAGCGGTTAATATTGTAAGGCTTTCCCTCTTCTTGATTTTGATTTGTCGGTAAGAGAGATGTGACGTTGATGAGTCCAGCGCTGTTTCAAAAGCCGAGCAGGAAAAAATCAGAAAGTTCAGGACGTTTTTATATTGAGGATGCTTTATAGAATTTGTGTGGAAAATGGATACTTCCAGTGCAAAAAACGCTTCCTGTGGACATACGCGTATGCTGTAGTCATCCTGTGCAGCGTATTTCAATCCTGATGTCAATAATGCAGCATATAGATTAAGAAACGCTTTATTGAACCCCGTGGGGTAATTTGTCCTCTGCATTTGACCCATCCTATTGTTAGGAGCAGTGGGCAGCCACTGAGCAGTGCCCAGGGACTAACTCCAGTTGGTACTGGCAGGAGTGTTCCTATAATGACCCGCACATGGTTGTGTTTTGATACTTCAGTTAATCATGAGCCTCCACAGCCTCCACTGCCAGCCCGCTCTCTTCACTAGTGGGTATGACGTCTAGTCTAGAGAGTCTAAATAAAGTGGTTTTCTCATTTCAACACACCTTGTTTTCATTGTTGTCTCACCTTCTCCAGCTTCTTCTATTCCGAAATCGCTATTTGGTAGCATAAGGGCCGGTGTCCATAGGCAGCGTTTTTTGAGATGGAAGTGGCCATAACCTTACTTTCAGAGCACTCCTCTCCAGCGCGTATTGTTGCTAGGTTACAAGAACTGTCTTCTTGGCACTTTGGCAATCCATTATTGCGAATGTCAAGTATAATGTTATTGTATAAAGGTTTGCTAATATAATTAAAGGAAATTGCGTTTGGTCAGCAACTGAGCCAATGAATATTCATTTTGCAAAAGCGTAACTAGAACTCATCCTGTGAGCCTATAAAGCGACATTCATTGAGTGTCAAAATTCAACACAACAATTTTAACTCAATCTTGGTTTTGGTAATGGTTAGTAGCTGGAGTTATTTAAATGTTTAAGCAAACTAATGCTAAACCCTAGTCCCGCTTCAATAACTAAATTTTAGTAGCTACAGTGTAAAACAGTGGTCAGTCACACTCTTAAAGGTGTAGTCTACGATTTGAGAGTCAGCTGAGAAAGATTGAGACGTTGAGAAAACTTTGAAAAAAGCATCCCGCCCACGCACACACACACACACACACACCCCTCCCCTCCGTGCTCCCTGATCCCTCCCACCGATCCCGTGTGGCTGTCCGCCCGGAGACTCCCAAACACACCTCCTCGACCAGAGCAACAAGCCGGCCGGTGTTCTGTCAAATTTTGCTCCCTTGTCAAAAAATGCTACCGAAATGCAAACCGATCATAAAGTCTTTGTTTTCGCCTTGATATTGCAATATGAATCACGTTACAATAGTAACTTTGTTGTTTGTGAGCCTATTATAACAAAAGTAGATGTTATAATGAGTTGGATAAGTTTGTTTGATGATGCCCATATACGCCATCATCATCTAATTTCAGCATTTTCAGGAAAACCGAGCATGCACGTGCAAATATATGTACACTTACAGGTCGAAATGCGCACTGAAAATAAATCTATTTTTATGATTTTTGAAGATAATTCAGATATGAGCTAGGAAACAGCCCGAGATTTCAGGTTTGCGCAAGTGCAGAATCGCGAGGTAGCATATTTTGATAGGTAGCAAAATTTGTCAGAACACCGGCAGTAAACAGACACAGAGCCAAGGCCTTGAATGAAGATTTGCCATGTGGGATTTGCAAGTATAGCAACATTTATAGTTATTAAATGCATGTTAAACCTAACATAAATTACAATGTCAACAGCTGTTGTTCCTTCGTCACAATATTACAATAGGCCTAACTCAATAACAAGCCCATGATATTTAGTGAAGGCTGTCATGATAGTCTCGCTAATGATAAAACCAAAACAGGTCCACAGTGCAATATTTATTCCACATAAATGAACAACAGCAAAAACACAACGCAAAAAAATCCCAGTGATTTAGAAAGGCAAATATTTTATGTGCTTTGTTGTTCAGAAACCCCCCCAGATAGCAAGCTCCTCCACTCCGTATCTGCCCCGGCTCTGAGCCGGATCAGCTGGAGCCGGGGCAGATACGGAGCGAGGTTTCTGCATCAGTAAAAGAGCGCGCCATTCAAAAAAACCATAACGAACACGTTCGCAATAACGTTCATCAATCAAAAATACATATGAACGAGTTTATTGAATGCATTCAGGCACAACACTGATGATAGCAATGGAAGTTATTAATGCTAAAAATAAACGGCTAACGTTCCAACGCCGTCTGTCGACACAGAGAAAACCGACAGCCTTTACGGCTAGAGTACCATACACAATACACAAAATTCATTTTCTCTTGTCAATGAGGAGAAGAGTGAATATCCATTTTGATGTCCTTCATTCCGGTAGCCGATCCGTTGACACTAGGTAGAATAATTCGAGCAGTACAAACTATTGTTTGTGTATGAGTTGGGTTAAGGTGAGGGTTAGGGATAGGGATAGCATTCCGTATGAGTTGGACAGGGATAGAGATGGAGTTTAGTTTGTTTGGTGATAAGTGTGAGCGCGAGTGTGCCGTCAGGCACGCGACGAGTACGGTTGGAAGAGGAGGAGGAGGAGGGGTGGTTGGGGATTTGGGCACGATCCATCTGTACTAGTTTCAAATGTGAAAGCAACCGTACTTCAGAGATTACCTTTATGTGTTGCGGTTGTCTTGTTCTTAAGAAATTCCACAGCGGCAAAAGGATCTCTCCGTTCAAATGAAGAAATTCAATATTTGCTCAAAATGTATGTGCACGAAAACACAATCCACTATTGGGTGTATACATATATATATATATATATATATATATATATATATATATATACAGTAAACTTTGCGCGCATTCGCCTGCTTATTACAGAACAATAGATCAGTGTCGTGACAAATTAAAGAAAATGTGCGCGGTGCCAGTCTTGCAGCTCAAGTTATGAGTCAGAGAGACATATTTTTCGTGGTGTAAGGCACGGATAACATAATCAGCGAAATTATAAATAATGTTCTTTTCCTCCTTAATGATCTATTATTGTCGTTAACGTCATGTAAATGGGCAACCTTAAATGCACTTGCGTGTTTCCTATTTCGAATGGAAATAAAAGGCGCAATGAAATTGGACATAGGTGATCAAAATTAATTTCAAAACTATAAAGGGTCGCGGAGTAATAAGCGACAAATAAGAACCAAAATGAGTGATTGCACGGTGCAAGATGTGTGGAACTTGTGGCGGCTGTCTCGGCAGATGCCAACTCCAGAGGCCATGATTGAATTCTGCAAGGAAAGGGGTCTGATTGCTCGCTCTCCGCTTTGTCAGTGGTGTCGCAGAGCCCTCTCGTGGTTTGCTAAGGCAGACTCTCGAGTGGGCTTTGTATGGTGCTGCCACAATCGGAGATGCAGCACTCGGACCTCCGACCGCAGCATTTGTCGTGGCACCTGGTTCGCTGGCAGCAGGATATCGCTCGAAAAAGTACTGGTGCTCACCTACTGCTGGGCGGCGCAGATCTCAAACAAAGCGGCAATAAAGGAATCCAGCCTTGACGGCGAGCTCACAAGTAAGGAGACCGTCGTCGACTGGTTCACTTTTTGTCGCGAAGTTTGCCTCCACGTCGTCAAGCAGTGTAGTACCACCGCTATAGTGGGCCCAGGACAGATCGTGGAAATTGAAGATTCCAAATGTGGCCACCGAAAATTCAACCGCGGTCGTTTGCGTGATGGCAAGAGGGTTTTGGGGGGTATTTGCCGTGAGACTAAGGAGGTTTTTATCGTCAAGGTTGAGAACCGGAATTAGGCGACGTTAATACCCCTTATTAAAGCTGCAGTTGGTAAGTTTTAGTAAAGTAACTTTTTGTCATTTTTGCTAAAACTGTCACTGTGTACAGACAGTATTACATGAAACTAGTACTCTGTAATAAAAAAACCCACCTTTAAACCCACCCAATGCTTCTACTGCAATTTAAAAGAATTGTTCGGACCGACGAAAAGAACCAATTAGAGCCGGGTTGGTGTCTGACAGATGTCAAACAGTGCACATGCATGCACTGCAGACAACCCCCTCCCCCCTCCTCCTCAGTCAAGTTCAAATCTCCGAGAGCAGGTTCAATAGCTTTGAGCCATCAGCGAGGAAAAAATACCGATACCTCGTTACCGGCAACAGCACACATGGCTAAGACAAGTAAAAAAAAGGAGGCCAGAGGAAAAAAGAACACAAAAGAAATAATTTAACAAAACCCGGGATAAAACCAGAGTGAACATAGGAGTGGCTTTTAAGAGGTGTAAGGATTAAAAACTGATGCAGAGTTTGCGACTTTTCTCCTTGACAGGTAAACCCTACTTTATTTGTTGGTTCATTTTTGCTCTGCAAATAAGCAAGAGCACTGACATGCTCACCAAATTAACCCCAGCCCAAACCAGCATCAATTCATTTTCGCTCTGCAAATCAGCGAGGGAAACGTCGCTTACAAGCACAGTCGCTAATCGAATAGCCAGAGTCTGGTAATTGTTGCAGTACTCTGCAGTGCATGTGATGTTACAGCAATGTTGCAGTTGAGCTAACGTTAGCTTGTTTCAGATACTAAGGCTATCTTTATTGGCATTGTTTTATTAAGCGTGTAAATAAGCTGAAATAAGTGCGTGCTGGGTTTTTAATGAATACATACTACTGTAGATTACTTTTCATGTTGACATGATTTATTTCTGCTCGTTTGTTGGCAGGCGCGTCTCAGACCTTAAAAATCTGGGGCTAATATCCCTCCCTTTATTAAAAAAATTTTGTTCTGGCTACCTCTAGATGGGTTTCCTTTATTAACACGTTTTCCAATTCAAGAATAATCAAGTGCTAATCGAAGACACGGCTTCTCTCCCTCATGCAATCTAAAAGCAACAAAACAATGGGCTGCATTCAGGACAGAATAATAATTAAATTTCTATGATGTCCATGCACCTGCACTCGGTGACGGCATTTCAGACTAGTTAGCGGTTTTGTCCGTTTACATTTTCCAATCGAACAGCTGTCTATTTTTTTTTTTAATACGAATTGGGCAAACGTGCTGCAAAAACAGGTGAATGTACTTGTCGCCAAAATTATTTTCATTCGCTGAAGAGTTCTGAAATGCCATCGCCGAGTAACGGTGCATAGACCTAATTATAATCAAATTATTTTTCGGTACTGAATGCAGCCTATTATTTTGTCGCTTTTAGATCGCATGGGGGAGAGAAGCCGTGTCTTCAACTGCCACTTGATTATTCTAGAATTGGAAAAGTGTGAATGAAGGAAAACCATCAAGAATTAGCCAGGACTAAATATATTCAATAAAAGGAGGGATATTAGCCTCGGAATTTTCAGGTCTAACCACGCCCGTCTGTTAGCCAGCAGTGACTATCCACAACAGTAACGTGTAGCCTTAGCAACTTGGCCGCTTTCATAATATTAACGTGCAAAATCTCTCTTAGGAGTGCAGTGTAGAGGGAGGGGGAGGGATCTGAAAGTTGCTCTTTTTCAAATTTTAGTGCGAAGTCCTCTTCTCTCCTCAAAGTTACCAACTGCAGCTTTAAGGAGTATGTTGCCGCCAGTTCGCAAATCGTAACCAACTGCTGGTGGGCTTACGATTGCCTCAGCCAGGAGAACTTCCAGCATCTCACGATGAACCACTCCCTGAACTTCGTTGATCCTGCCTCCCCTGGCGTACACACTCAAAATATTGAGTGCCAGTGGTGGCAGATCAAGAGATCCTTGCCATCCACGCACACGAGCAGCAGCGACAGCTTAGGTTCCTATCTGGCCGAGTACATGTGGCGACGTAAACACAGCGGCGTCGACCACTTTGCTCAAATTTTAGCTGATATCCTGTTGCTGTACGCGCCACCAAAGAGCATGTAACATCTTGTCGCCACCACTCTCCAGACTTGTGCTTCGGCAGAGGTCTCCTATGAGGTCCAAAGAAAGAACAATTAAACTATGCGCCTGGAACCGCATTATTTACGGTACCGGGCACCACCACACAGCATTATTTGCACACCGAGACGACATTCATAGAATAATGTCATAAAGCCAACTTCGCGTAAATTCCAGACTTACTGTCGTTAGGCGCAAAGCAAACTTAAGCACACAAATCATTACTGAAATAGAGGTCCAGGTGCGAATAAAAAAAACCCCATAATGACATAAACGGTTGGGTGTGGAACACCCTAGCGCGCGGAAACTGAGCGCTCGCCCTCGCGACACATGCGTGCTTATGCGATATTGCGAACTATGCATACGCTGTGCAAAGTGCGCATGCCCCAGTATTGTCAACAGTGTCATGGCTGCCACCTTCACAAGCTAGTAGCACGTATAGCCGCTGTAGAAATTAAAGTGTAAATTATCTGGATGTACGGTCGACGTTTTTCCACACCCGAATACTTCACTTGGTATCTAAACATTACGGTAAGCCGAAAAAGTTGTGATTTTTTTAGATTTTGCTGGAGTTTGTGAATGGTACTCTTACCGCGATTGCAGTCATAAGTCAGCATTGTCATAGACTTATAAAAAGTTATTTATGTAACAACTCACACAATACAAGTCAAAAATTACCTACCTGTTCAACGAAAGTCTGTATCAGCATCAGTTTTCAGGCCCAAATCCTCCTGGAGCTTCCTCTGGCGGCGATGATCCGATGTATACTCGGTTTTGAGTCGTGCGCTGCTCACATTTCCTCTTTGTCTCTGCCTTTGAAAGTTACGCTTTCTCCCAAATTTTGCCGGTGGGGCAAGCAGGGGCCGCTTGCTGCTGTCGCTGTCTTTCTTTTCCATTCTTCTACTTCTTCTCCTTCCTTAATGTTTATTCGCGGTTTAAGAACACGTGGTGCATTACTGCCACCAGCTACTTGCTTGTTGCAGAAAGTTTATAACGCGGAAAGGGGCGGGGACGAGGCGGAACGCGGAGCACGGGGAGTCAGAGCAAGCTCTCAGGGGAGTGTCAACTACAGCGAGGGGATTGGATGAGAGTAGGAGAGAGACGTTGACCAATGTAAGCCATCTCTGCTGCCCTGCAGCCAGTAGAGTGAATGGATTTTTTTCGTTTTTCCCTTTTCACATTGCGTAGATTGTATTATAGGATGATAACCACCACCTAAATGAGGTTATTAATAATGATCAAAAACTCTCAAATCGTATACTACAGCTTTAATGTTGAATAGATCCTGAAGTCGTGCTCTAGTTAATTGAAAAAGCGAAGCACATGCATAAGCAAAGCAACCTGCAGTAGAGGTGAGGAAATCTTTATGAAGAGAAAGGGATGAGTATGTCCATATTTGACCCCTGAAAAGTTGAATTGACATTTATGACCCTGAGTTCAGAGGGTTGACCCCAGCAAAAAAAGTCACAGAAATGACTGAGCCTTGACTGAGGTCAAAAAACAAAAGAAAAAGAGCCCTGAGCCATTTGTAAGGTTGCAGATATTCTTTGTCCGATACTACACTTTGCAAAAATATCAAAATGTACTCTGAGTGAAAATTACGTTACTGTAGATTTAGAGAATACTTTCAAAATACTGTTGCTCCTGTCAGAAAAAAATGTGCAGAACAAGATTGCATTGTTTCTTCTTATTCATTTTCAAAACACCCTGTTATGTTCCACGGGCCAGGACAGTGTTTTGATGGTTTTAACAGTTTCATGTATCAAGATTTCATAGTTCATGTCTATTATGCAGATCACAGTTTTAACAGTTTCTTGAATCAGGATCAAGCATTTCATAATTAATGTGTATTGTTCATGTTTTTACTTTTCCGTGTTTTGTTTTTTGCCAGGTCTGCCCAGCCACTCCACTGCTTGTCTGCTCTCCGCCCCATGTCTTCATTGTTGCACATTTCAGAGCTCTGGTTGGCTTTGGTATTTCGCCCTTCCTTATGTGCTGTGCTGGATTCAGGGCTGTCTAAACTTAATTGGCAAATAACTGTTTTTAAGTTACTAACATTTTCTAACATTCACAGGGAGGTGTAATTCTTAGACAGGCACATTACTAATACTACTAATTTAGGTAGGGAGTTTATTATCATGATTCCTGCTTTGCTCTTTCTAGTCTTGCTGCGCTTTTCTGTTCTGACATTCATGCTTCCTTCCGATCTGCATACTTCATTGGTACTTAAGCTGAGCACGCTCATTCTCTTAATGAGCAAGTCATGTCAACCAATCTTTGTCCATGTCTCATGATCTTGCCATGCCCATTGTTTCTTCTCCAGGTGTTGCCCCTAATGTGTCCTGATTTCTCTACCTTTATCTGGAGACGGTGGAAGTTGGCTGGCAGACAGAGTCTCAAGTTTCACGACCTCAAGTTTCTTTGTGAGCGGTTCATGTCCAAGTTCTTGTCTGTGCTTTTCACAGTCACAGTTCTTGTCATTTTTGTATATAGTAGCATTCATGTATTTTGCCCTTTCCAAGTCTTGTTTTGAATTCTTAGTATAATTATTCTTTTCTGTTTATGGTTATTCTGCCAGGAGTTTCCAGTGGCTTTTGTTTTGGTCGTTTTTGGATCTTTTTGTTGTTAGCTCTGTGAAGCTCTCCTTTTTTGCAACCCTTTGGGCCAAGTTTTTTGTTGGCCCTCGTGCCGGATTTTCATTATTTTAATAAACAGCCTATTCTCCTCCATCTAGCGCCTGGTGACTAACTGGTCCCACATCACATCCATAAAAAGCTGAAAAGTAAATTAAGTAACATAATCTTCTATACTATTCAAGCAACAATCTTCTGCTTAAATCTGGCTTTCTGCAGAACGGATTCACTTGAAACTCAAGCCATGTGTCACTGATAGTACAGTGTCATGTACCTCCTCTTTTCGATTGAAATTATTCAACAAAGTCAATAAGAAAGGGAAATTCATCACTAATTCTTCGTCATCTATTTTAAGATTGGGATCCACTTGCCGAGTGCTGCCAAGTTTTCCCTGATCTGTCGTTGTTCAGGCTGCACGTGTGCCATCTATACGAAGAATGGTAAACCGATACCAACTCACATCCCCGGATACGGTCTGCACATCTGCTGTTCCGATGCAGAACCTTTGAATTATTACCTAACACATGATCGAGAAAGTCACCACAATCATTGTTTTACAGATCATGATTTTCTTAATTACTTCAAAATGATACCCAGCAGGGACCATGTTCTTAATCAACCTGACACATACGGTATTTTCCCATGGACAAATATTTGTGGCCATGTCAAGAACAACACTTCAAAACATCAGAATCTTGACGGAAACAATCGACACAAAGGGCAAATACTACGCCAGGAACATAGTCTACAATACCATTTAACTGATGTAAGCACTGCGCAATATTGCTATATTTCACAGGTACAAAACCACTAGTTCAGGGGTGTCAAACTGACCCATAAACGGGCCAAGAGGCTGCAGGTCTTCACTCCAACAATGCAGAAGCTCACCTGATACAACTAATCAGTTGTGCAGGCCTAGATCAGTTGATTAAATCAGTGCTTTCAGGTGAGCTTCTGCTTGGTAGGATTGAAGACCTGCAGCCTCTTGGCCCGTTTACGGGTTAGTTTGACACCCCTGCACTAGTTGAAAGAAATGTTAAATTCTTTCCATGAAGCAAATTTGTCCCATTATTGGCACCCTTTCATGTCATATTTTGCACATAATCTTTGCCAAAAGAGCAGCTCTGAGTCTTACCCTATAATGCGTGATGAGGTTAGTGAACACATGGCAGGGGATTTGAGACCATTCCTCCAAATAGATGCTCCAGATCCCTCTTATTCCAAAGTCAATGCTTCTGGGCTCTCCTTTTCAGCTCATTCCCCAGATTCTCTGGGGTTTAAGTTGGGGATCTTCAATGCCCATGGCAAAAACTTTAACCTGTGGTCAGTGATTCATTTTTGAGTGGACTTTGAGATGCATTTTGGATTGCTGTTCTGCTGGAAGGTCCGATCAAGTCCCATTCTAATCGTTCCGCCAAAGGCTATTAGACTTTTGCGTAATATGTGATGGAATCCATGATACAGTTTACATATCGTACCACAATGTTCTGGGTTTTTGGAACAACAACAACTCCACAACATCCAAGATCTGTCACCCTATGTTACATTGGGTATGAGGTGCTTTTTGGAATGAATATTTTTCTCTCTGTGCCAAACCTCCTTTTGATATTTGTTTACAAAAGCTCTATGTTGATCACATCTGACCATATAATGCAGTTCCATTGAAATTTCCAGTAATGCTTGGTAAATTGTTGGCACTTTAGTTTCTTGTCGATTTGAGGCGGAGGCCGTTTCTTTGTTGGCCATCTTCCCAAGCAACACGTGGTGAATACCACAGTGAAACAGGAAGTCACGGCTGATGGCTTAAAAGTCCGAAAAATAAAATATGCCTGAAAAGGTACTTCAGGAAGATTAAATCATATAAGATTTTCTAGAAGTAATAATAATAGTGGCACGTCTTGGAGAAAAAATTATGATTAAATACCTATAAATATATGATTCTTCTTTCAATAATTTCAATTAAATGAAAAAGAGAGATTTTTGTGAATACATTGGGTGAAAGACCATGCGGATAAACAGCAAAGACATTTCTTTGACAAACTGCTTGAAATATTTACCAAGGGTGCCAATAATTTGGGAGGGCACTGGACATTGACAAGAGTATCTAAGTGACTGTCGTAATGGTGGGAACTTTTCATTTCATCAAGTTTAAAGAAGAAATTCAAAGCAAACATGAGTTCTTAAGTATGCAAGGAATTCTGAAATATATTCCTTTAGATTCTAAAACATGCAGTTCTCTGTTTGAAACACAAAAAAAGGTTCCATTGGGTTTTTTTTTTTTTTTACATCATGCAGGAACATTTACAAAGGTGAGATGATGGAAATTGGCCGATATGGGAAAGGTGCAGAGGGGTGTTCTGGCTTTTGGCAGGTAAAGTGGCTGTGAACTTAAGGGACAGTGAAGCGGCAGCTGGACGCCATGTTCTGACTCATTGGCTCAACGCCATTATCCACCCGCTAATGGACTGACCCTGAAAGGGCACCAGCAAGAGCACCTGCTGTTCTCCCCATCAGCCGAAGCCACGGCTGCGGTGGCGCATTACAGAGGCGGTGCACATGTGGGAGATGAGATTCATTAGCATGCCATTCCATCACCTCCATTCGCTTCAACACTTCCCCCCCACCCATGCTCCAGTGTGTTTCTCGATATTGTTAAACACAGACACCCTGCAGTTAGAGACCTGCTCTGGGTCGCCTCTTGAGTAATGATGATGCATAGTCGGGAGAAAAGCTATTAGGGACACATTCCCTTAAAGCGTCACTGAAAGCATCCCTGGCTCATCAGTTTTTTTTCTTATTTTTGGACAGCTTCTGCTGGAATTGTCAGGCTGCCTCATATGCACCTTTGTATCAAGGTGAGTTGCTAAATCGGGGGGAAATGGGTAAGAGTGTTCCAGAATTCTGGACCATTCCAGTTGGGGGTGATCCTTTGGGTATGCATTCTTCCAGTGAGTAGGTATGTAAGTCATAACAGCCAAATTCAAATTGCCAATGTCAATTTTAGTTTCCAGTGGTAATATCTGAGTGCGAAGTTTTTACTTGTATTTTTTAATGTATTGAATTATTGTGCTATCATGTGTTTTGATCTGGATAATTTGTCCTAATTTGTGGTGAAGAAAAGCATTTGCCAGAACATGTCACTTTCAGGAAATCAGCTTTGGGCATATAACATCATACTAATTGCAGACAAGGCCTTGGGAAGAATTTTTTCAGTTGGGCGTGTTGGGAAGTGCCTTTACTCCTGAGTTTCAGGCCATCAATAACTGCTCATGTTCTTTATGGATAAATTCAGGGTTAGAAAAATCTACAATTCAAAGGTCTCATCAGTCCAAAGGAAATAGTTTCCACCACAACATATTTTGGTTTCAGAACCATTTCTTCAGAATATTGTTGTTGGCAACCCATATCCACAGAAACAAATAAAAACTCTGTAAAAATGACAATAAGGCACGACTGTCCAGTTAAATCCACAGGACGGAATGTTTCATTACGCCTATCAGGCGGCAAAGCACTCATCATTCTTTGCTACACCTGACAGATCATGCAATGTGATAGTAAAAGAACAGAGAAACATAAGGTGAACTGCTCACAATACAAAATAACGACATCCACCAATAATAAAAACTGAACAGTATGCATAGCCTGTTTATCCAGTAGAATAAGCAATCAAACTAACTCCAGAAAGGCAGTGTTCTCTGTTCTGACCCTGTAAACCAGAAGAGAAAACTAAAAAATAATAACATTATTGAAGAAAGTATGCACAGCATAATGTAGATTGCACTTGGGAAAATATGAATGACATTTTAATTACAATATTTTATCAGATGACCAGTTGCCCTAAAGACTGCATATTAGATCACCTCTGCCATAGCCTGTAACAGTAGGTCCTAAAACACCGTGCATTAAAAATAGTCCAATTATGTACTATATTTATTTTGCAGCTCAAGCATGTTTCTATCACTGTGACCACAGTAAGCGGCTGTTTGTTATAAATGAAATTCTTTACCTTGTGTTGCGGGGCTGCCGGGCACTCCAGCTATTAAAAGAATCTCAATGTGGCCTTACGCTCCTCTCAAAAATAATAATTAAAAAAAAGTATGAAATTATCTGAGACATGTTTCCGAGCATTTTCACGTCTTCGGATACAATGTGTATCATCAATTTGTGGGAAAAGAGACAACGCAATGATGTTAACTTTACGTGGACCAGATATTATTTGTAAATGAAATGGCCTTGATTGCAGACAACCTGTAAAATGCACATATTTGCATTAAGTCACTAACTGTGAATGTAGACATTACACATAATCTAGAAACATTTGGGGATAATGACCATTCAAAGTTCAAAATTACTAAGAGGTTTCCTTATTTTTGAGAGAAAAATCATCTTTTTTTTTTAAATTAAAACATTCAAGTGATCAGAAATAAAGTCCAGACATTGTATTGTTGTTTTCCACTATTATACGTAGAAATGGCTGAATTTCAATGGAATATCTACAAAGTCAAAACATGTGGTGCCAGGTACATCAAACCCCGCCCCTCGCACATACTTTCACCTACTTGTACGAAATTCAGTAGGGATCTATTCTGGGTCAGTGGCAATCCCTATACCAAATTTGGGGTGAATCTGGTCATTAGTTAGCCGCTAGAGTGTTAACAAACAAACACAGAAACACAAAAACCAATCACACAATGTATTTTGGCTGATCCCAAGTTATCATTTTAAAAAGGAAATTCACCATTAGAAAACCCTTGTACAACAAGTGGTGCCAGGCACAACAAACCCCGCCCCTCGCACATACTTTTTACCGAAACGGCAAACTACTTGTTTACAGAAAAGGTCCGAGCAATGGTTGATAGAGGTGGTGTTGTGGGTGCAGTATTTTTAGACCTCAAAACGTATGACACGGTCAACCACAAGGTCCTTAAGGCTAAATGCTTTTAATTTTTCCCCTTCAACACTGAATTGGTTCGAGTCATACTTAATTGGTAGGAGACAGCATTTTATTGTCAACAACCAACTTTCACCAGCTTTTCACCAGTTACTTGTGCACTGGGGTGCCACAAGGATCTATACTTGGCCCTCTTCTTTTTGCGATATATAAATGATCTTCCATCTGTGTGCCCTCATGTAGAATACAATTATATGCTGATGACACTGTGATATACACTCATGCTAGGACAAAACAGCTGGCCGCTACAAACTCACCTTCGCTATGGAGAAGATCACTAGTTGGTTAAACCGTTCATGTCTTCAACTTAATGTTAATGAAAAGGTAGGAATGTTTTTTACTAAAAGACAATGTAACTTCATCCCAAATATAACAATTTCAGGTAAAAATATAGCTATTGTACCACAAGTTAAATATCTGGGTATCATTATTGACTCCAGTTTGTCATTCAAAAGACACATAAAAACAATGAGTCAAAGAGTGAAGTTTGGCTTAGCTAATTTCAAGTACATAAGAAACACAATGACCTTTAGTGCTGCCAAATTATATATGACTGCCATGATCGTGTCGCATCTAACATACTGTCTTACAAGCTGGGGACAAACTAACTGGTCTACTCTAAAGCCACTGGCTACCCTGTTGAGCAAACTCTTAAAGTTTTAGATCAGAAGCCTTACAGCTCCCATCATTGTACCATCTTAAACAAACACAAACTTCTGAGCTGGGAAGATGTAATAAAATATAGGAACATCTGTCTATTTAACATCTGTTTGTTTATAAAATCTTGCACAACCTAGCTCCTCCTCCTCTTAAGTCACTCATAACGCAATGTAACAGCACATATCAGACTACCAGGAGCACTACCCATGGTGACTTTTTAGTCCCATTTAGAAAAAGTACTTTTGGTCAATTGTCATTCTCTGTTACAGCTATACAAAATTGGAACTCACTACCCGCCCACATTTAAGATATAGACACTTTCTCCACCTTTAGTAAATATCTAAAAACATGGTTTGCTGATAATTACTACTGCTTACATTGATTGTGGTGTTTGTGTGTTGCATGTGACATGATCATGGACGCTGTCCTTCTGTCTTTGCTTACTGCCACCACATCTGCATGTTTTTAAGATGAACTGTTGCGATTGTCCTCTTGTGCCGTGTTTTCTAGAATTTTTTTCACTGCATGACTTGCGTTACTGTTTTCTGCTTTTAAGTTTGCTTCTTTGACCCCTTTCCTTGTTTTTGTTCTTACATTTTGCATCATTGTTTGTACTTGTGCCACTCTGCTGTTTAAGGAAGCAGTAAAACAGGCCCTCTTCGGGCAAATTGATCTGGGGCTTCTGCATTTGTGGGTGTGATTATGGTTTCAAAATGGCGATGGCCAGAAAGAAAGAGCTTTCCTCAAAGACTCATTAGTCAGTAGCTAGTTTTGAGAGATGAAGGTATACCAATTGGGAAATTGCTATGAAACTGTACATGTCTTGCAATGGCATGCACCACTCCCCTCACAGAACACAGCAAAATAGCTCTAGCTAACATAGGAAGAGAAGCGCTTGGCTCCACTGCACAACTGCAAAGGAGAATGAGTACATTGGTTTATTTTGACAAATGGACACCTCACAGGTTCTCAGCTGCCAGCACACTCTCATGCTCAACAATGAAGAGATGACTCTGGTATGCTGATCTTCAGTTCAGTTCAGGTCAGTTTATTGATATCCCGCAGGAAATTAGGTTTGCAGCAGGCATCAACCACTCCACGGATATGACACCATCAAACAAACATCAGCACACACACATTAGACACAGCAGCAAAAACAGCACTGGGAATAAAGAAATGAGCAATAAACATTCTAAAAGAAAACAATGCATCAAAGTGCAAATAAATAAAATTGCAGTGTATTAAAATTAAAATTTATTAAAATGCTAAGACTCTTTTAGGCAGAGTTTCAAAGAAAAAATTATATCTAAGACAATTACAGGGGAAAAAATTAAAATGGTAAAATAACAGGCTTTGGAAAAAGTACAATCAGGAACAAGTGGCATGGATGGACAAATCTGAAATTGAGTTGTTTGGAAAGCAAAAAAGAACATTTCTTAAGCACAGAACAAATGTGAAGATGCTGAAAGAGTGTGTCTTTCATGTCTTTCATCTGTCAAGCATGACAAAAGCAATGTGATGGTCTAGGGGTGCTTTGGGGCTTGTAAATTGGGAACTCCTTACAGGGTAAAAGATATCTTCAACAAGGAAGTCTATAACTCCATTTTTGCCATACCATGTGCAAGGCACTTGATTGGAGTCAATTTCATCCTACGACTGGACAATGCCCCAAAACACTGCTCCAAATGACAACAGACCTATTTTTGGAAGAAGTAGTCAGTTGGTATTCTGCCCGTAATTGATAGGCTTGTGCCATCACCAGCTCTCAGCCCAGTTGAACTGTTGTGGGAGCAGTTTGACTGTACAATATGAGAAAAGTGCCTGTCCAGCCAACCAATATTGTGGGAGGTGCTTTTGGAAACATGGCGTGGAATTTCTTCTGATTGCCGCCTCAATGAATCGTCAGCTAAAACGCCAAAGGTCTTCAGCGCTGTAATTGCCATAAATGGAGGATTTTTTGATGAATACAAAGTTCAAAGCACAAAAATGTTATTTCAAGCGGAAATCATTGTCAAAATCATGACAAGTGGTGGATGCTGAGTTGAAAAAATAAATAAATAAAAAATTATAAACTGAATACACTCAACGCTATCAAGCTTAGCCAGTCCTCCTCAATATGGTAAGACTTCTGTGATTTACCAATGTCCTGTGCCATTTGGCAGGGCACTGTGGGGGTTTTAACTGTTTCTTGTACTAGGTTCCATAGTTCATGTTCATGCTCATGTTTTTAGGTTGCCAGCCGTAGGCCAGTAACCTATTGTCGTCACTTTGCGTCCGGTGGCGTCGTCTGTTTAAAGCCGTATCTTAAAAACAGTCTGATGAATTCTTCTTTTAAATTTGGGGATGCGATCAAATGGGCCATCAAGTTAATGCCTGTGGAAAATTTTTTTTGATTGAATCATTCGTTTAGACTTGGCGCCTATTTTTATATTTTTATTTTGAAAATGGCCATTTTCTCAAAAATTGTCAGATTAAATTTTTTTTAATCACAGCAATGGAATCAGAATTATGACCTGCTTCAACGGTCTGTCGGTCTGTCTGAGCCTAGTCATAAAATAGGAATCTTTGTTTGTCGAAATAATGAAATGAGCATCTAATGTTTTCAAATTCAGGTTTACAGCCAAATTCTGGCTTCCTCTTCTGTGGGTAGGCGATGGAAACTGTTTTGCTGAACAGAAGGACAATCCTATGTTCTGGGTGCGTGTTCAAAACACTGTTGATCAAACAATAAATTTAGCTTTGTCTGGTTAGTTCAGCCTCGAACAGCACAATAGGTGCTGGAGCTCTGAAGGCACATTAAGAAAATCAAGTTAATTTGTAAAAAAAAAAAAAAAAAACGAGCTGTAATTGCTAAGTTAACTGAAAGAAACGCCACTGTTCTTGACTATAACTAATGATAAACTACTACTTCTGCCGAAAGTTGCACCCCTCATCATATCTACAGTAGCGCCCTCAGGAATAAGGTGGATTAGCATCATGGTATAGAAAGAATTATACTAATTAGACCCACTTGATGGCAGTGTTGTGTAAAAAAATCATTGTCTGAAAGCAGAGCAAGAACCAGAAGTGAACTGAGAAGGTGGCGCACTTCACAAATTGACAGCAGACGACAGTGAAAGTTCAGGTTAGAAAAAAATCTAATCGGATTTCATGATGTAGTTCTTCTTAAAGATTATATTTTTGATAAATGGAAAAAAAGTGACATAAAAATGTTGCTGTCTGTCACTCATAAAAAAGTGTGACCGCTCAGACAAGTTGCCCAATAATGGTAACTAAAACCCCTTTCTCACTGAGCTGCGTTGGCCCTCGGAAGAGTGCGGATGAAACAATTGTCTTCTTTTTCAAAGAACCTTGAATTGATTCGCAGTGGTCCGGGATCATTTGCCATCACCACTGAAATTCGTGAAAAAATAAAAGTTACTGGTTACTTTTCCGCTGTTGGGGCTGAAACTGCCTGCAACCTTCAGGGCCCTTGGCACTCCAATTTTTTTTTATTTTCATGCCTTGTGTTCTCACCCATGTCTTGTTCCCGGTCTGCCCAACCAATCCGCCGCTCCAGAGTCTGCGTGGCTGTATCCGTGTTTTATTCTCGCACCACATTCGGGAGTGGCTTATAGTTTCAACCTTCCTTCTTTCGTTTCTTTCTTCTGGGCTTCCATAGTATTCATGCTCGTTAAATATTTTAATTGATTACTAACAAGTTACTATTTAGTCTCAGGGGATGTTTCATTAGACAGGCACATACTTATCATTGCTAATGTATGTAGGGATTTAACTTACTTGCTTCCTGCTTTCGCTGTAATTCTTACCTGTGCTTTACTTCTTACTAGTTTAATGCGCTAACTGTTCATAGTATCTTATTCGGTTCCAATATGTGGCAACACGCTCATCTCCATGGTGAGCAAATACCCGCTCTTATCGTCTCACCTGGCCGTGCGTTTTTTCGTCTCTCATTCTCGTGCAGTGTTACCGAGCAATCTTGTGTCTCCCTGTTGTTCCACAGGTGATCCTCGTTGTCTCATCATTTCCTGAGGTATATCTGGGGAGAGGCTGGAGTTCACTAGCAGACAGAGTCTCTCATTCATGCCTGTTGAGTGCTAGTAGTGTGCCTTTGCTTGTAGTATTCAAGGTACTTTGCCATAGCTCGTTTTGTATTTCGAACGTCATGCTTGTAGAATCATACTTTTTAATTAAATTGTTTTGATTTTGTTTTAACATGAGAACCACAGTGCTATTTAAATTTTAAATTGTACTCAGTGGGACTAAGGGCCAAGGGTAATAGAGACGTAATCCAAAAATGTCTGCTGCTGTCATTGATCACTTGAGGAATTTTACACATTTTTTTGACAAATTCAGTTAAAAACTGAATGATGTAACAACATGAAATCATTCATAATTTATGTAATGACCAGTTGATAGAAAGGGTCAAATATCCAACTTGGATTATAATTTACAGGAGAACATTTGCCTGATTCAGCTACTGTGCTCTACACCTTGCTAAATAACACTTTTCCAAAAAGAACTCACAATAGGCAAAGTCTAGTGCAAGCAGCTACTAAAATGGTTACTGTAAAATTAACTGCACTATGATGAGAAGGAAATGATGAAGACTAGTGACAAATGTTGGCACATTACATACAACAGTGTAATGATATATTCTAACTGTTTGTGCTTAGTTTCGCTGATGGCAGTCTCACATTCAATGCTAGCTGGTAATTTTATTTAATGCGCAACTTCTGTGTTTTGCTTATTTCAAGAGTTTTTCCTCAAATTACATTGTAGTTTTTAGTTCATTTGAAGTTATTTTGAGCTCAGTAATTTGATAAAAAGGTTATTTGACTCAGCTGTGTTTAGCAGTGTGGCTACTGGTTCTTGATTAGCAACTGAGAGCATTACTGAGTGCATTCTCCACATGTCTAGTTAGGGGGTGATGACACTTTTCCAGTAAGGCATTCAATTTGCACATCTTGGGTTCCTTTGGAACCTACTTGTACTTATGGATTTCCATTAATAGGTAACATACTGAAAGGGCATTGCACACATTTCCAGGTTGATAGACTTTCCAAAATGGTGGCCTAGCCCTACAGGCTTTGTTTTATTTCATTTTATTTTTATTTATGCCACCATCCCAGTGGCTGTCATAGCAGCTCCAAATTTTTTGGTTGATTCATTGTGAGTTATTATGTTTGTATATTTTATTCTGGACATGGAAAAGTGCAAAGATGTGTTTTCAGTGGTCTGTAAACTTTTTATTGATCTACATTGTCCTCGGATCACGCATGATGACTGGAAGCCATGCCAGCAACACCGCCGAGATTGTATACTCTGGCGACCAACTGATTGCCCTGCGTCGCCGGGGGCTTGTGGCTGAAGAAAGGAACGATGGTGGAGGTGCAGAGCTGGCATCAAAGGTTGAAGAAGAGGAGGTTTAAACCCTGCGTTCCGACAGTCTTTTCGGGGAATGTAACCCTGGCAAATGAAACAGATGACTGGAAGTGCTCGCTAAGATGCAGCGGCAGTGCAAAGAGTGCAGCGCAATGTGTTCCACTGAAACAAGTTTAAACGAGCAGATATCAGATTCTAATGTTACCATTCCTGACTTCCTCACGCTGTATCCAGTAACAATAAATGAGGGGGGGTTTGCTGTGCTTGTTAAATCCAGGTGGTGCAATCCGGGACACATTTCAGTCAAGCTGCACGTCTGCAGCCCAAACATCAAGCTGCTTCCCATCGACTTCACTCGTACTACCAGCAAAGGGAGTTTTCTATTGTCATTGTCATTATTGCTCACATTTCTCCATTCAGGAATGCGGAAACGGCATGTGACGTCATTCACTCAGTCGTTGCAGCATGACAAACACGACGCCTTCATCACCATTACAAGTGATTTCAATGGTGCCTCTCTCCTCCGCCCTTCCTGTTTTCTACCAGTTCATTAAGTGCACTACCAGAGAAAATAAGACTTTGGATCTGCTGTTGGCAAATGTTTAAGATACAAACGTACAGCTCCACTGCCCTTCCACTACTTGGTAGTTCAGATCCCAACCTAGTCCTGCTTACACCATCATACGAGCTAATGGTCCAGCAGCTGCCAGTGACGGTGTGGATAGTTGGGAAATGGTCTCGCAAGGCTATGGAGTCACTGCGGGAGCCCCTGGAAGCTACAGATTAGAGTGCACAGTATGAGCCACATGGTGAGGACATTAGTGGTATTACTGACTGTGTCTCTGAGTACACTGGCTTCTGCAATGAGAACTCCACCCCCACAATAGACATTCACTGCTACCTTAACAACAAACCCTGGACTACCAGCGACCTGAAGGCTCAACTCAATGAAAAGAAGAGGACCTATATGTCAGGGGGACTGTGGAGAGTTAAAATGTGAACAAAGACAACTCAGAGACTGAAAAAGAATAAGGATCAAAGTGAAAAAAAAGAAAAAGAAATGCAGCGGATTAAGGCCAGAGGTGTGTTGAGTGGGATGAGAGATATCATTGGCTTCTGGAGGAAAGGCAGGGGTGTAGCTGAAGT
Organism: Gymnothorax reevesii; assembly: GCA_029721435.1. NCBI lineage: Eukaryota > Metazoa > Chordata > Actinopteri > Anguilliformes > Muraenidae > Gymnothorax > Gymnothorax reevesii. The sequence goes on from CM056581.1 coordinate 22,825,769, forward strand.
GAACCTAAGAGAGCGGGCGAATGAACTGAACCAGTCTTCTTTCAGGATTACCCCCCTAAGTCCAGCAGCCCCCACACTGTTCCTCAAAGCTGCAACCCCACACCCCCACTGACTCCCACTGAATTCCAGTGGCTCAAAGCGGCGCATATTCAATGAATAGACACAAATGACAAGGTTTTGTGCTAATTTGATACAGGCCCAGAGTTCTATAAGATGAACATGTTTCCCATTTTCAATGTGTTTTTTTTTACATGAAAGAACAGAGAAATAATGGACAGTGTTGGAGAGTTGCTTTTGACCCCAAGACATAGTCCACAATTCTACAACAGTGATCCCTGGAGTTACCTTTACTACTCAAAGTATCCTCCTCATAGTGCAGGCATTTTGAGCAACTGCACATCCTCCTCCGATCAGATTTTTACCATTGTTATACGCCTTATACTCCTTGATTGTCGGCCCAATTGTCAAAATAAGCATTTTCAACATATCAACCTTTTTTTTCTCAGCAATTCCGACATTTGTGAAGCTCGACAACTTCTTATTGCACATCATTGCTGTATTCTGTTGTCTTAACCATGATGGTGGATGACAAAGGGAAATTAGTTTGTGAATCATCTCCTGCAAATACCCCAGGGTAACAGGAGGTCATTGTCGACCATTTAATTTTTTCTAATCATTCATGGAGAATTTATAAAAGCAAAAGATGAAAGGGCAAATTCTTCTGTTATGTTTCTAATAGGGCTTTCCAGCGATGCCAGTGATTGTGGCTCACATGTTTTGGGGAAAATATTTCACGATATATTTTTTTCTTCCTTCAGACATTTTCTTAAAATTCAAGGTTAAACTTTTGTTAATATTTTCAATTTAAGATTGGGAGGACAGAGAAAGACCACTTTTTTCATTGCCTCCAAGGATGCCAATATTTCTGGAGGGCACAGTATATTAAAACAGAAGTTCTAACATAGAATTGTCAGATCCTGACGTTCAACAGTCTGTCAGCTACCTTGCTAAGAATAATTACAGTCAAATTTATGTTACTGCCACAAATGATGTTAAGAGGAGCATCCCAGGATCAGTGCTTGGACCAATTACGTTCACAATTTAGTATTTCATCAATAACCAGGGTCAGAATATTAAATGCTCATCTCTACGTCCATTCTGATTAAACTGTTATTTATTCCTGTGCCTCCACTCTGTCAAGCATACTCCTTTTCACAGTCTGCCTGAGACAGTGTTCAGTCACAGCATTCTTTAACTCAAGCTCGTTTTATATTCTGAAAAAAAAAACGTTTTTGTTGTTTTCAAATGCCACAAAAGCTCCTAATAGTACACCAAGTGCTGCGACTGCATAGGGAGCCCTAGCAGTCCACGTGTTCTCGTATTTGCCTCGTTAAAATTATGACCTGTGGAATTTTAAACATCAAATTGAATCAGTAATAAAAAGGTTAAATGAAGGCCAGAGTTTTATTTTAAAAACAAGGTCTGCATTTCTTTTGACACTAGTAAATTAACTGCTGCTACCTTAACTCTTATTATGTGGATCTGCTGGATGAATCTTCCCAGCGTTTAAGATTGTTAGATATGGTCTCTTAGTACTGTACATTGCAGGTTGTGACTGGAGATACAGTAACTCTTCATGCACTATGTATACCAAGGCTAATTGGCGCTCTTTATCTATGTGGAGACATTTTCATTCGCTCACATTTATGAGTTCATTATTAGTGATCTCCCTCATATCTACGCACTCATGTTGCACACAATGTTGGTGGCTGTAACCAATGCTCCTCTGATTTGTACTTATCGTTCGTAGCCAGGGTATGTACAGAACTAGGCAAGGAGGCCTTTTGGTATTCTGCTCCATTCTCTTGGAACAAGTTACAAGCTGACCTTCGAAGAGATAATTTAATTATTTCTAGTGAATTTAAATCAGTAATGTAAACCCTGGAGACAAAGACCGTCAGCAGCTGCTGTGTTCCTTTTGCATCTAGTCCCTAAATTTGTTTATTTTTTTAGGGTTATATGCGTTTTACTTGTATATATTCGGTATGTATTTTACAAATACCCACAAATTTACTCTCAACACTGTTACTGATTTTAATGCTGCTGTCTTGGCTGGATCTCTCAGGCAAAAGAAATTCCAAATCTCAATGAGAAACACCTGGAGAAAGAGAGGTTAATATTGCAATAAGGTGGATAGAATAAGGTAATATTGCCAATTTACCTTATTTTTCCATTGATTTTTAATTTAAAATAATAAAGAAAATTTCTTACACAGCTTGCACTGAGTTACCACAGGGAAAGAAATGCCCTAAAGACAACAATGGTCCATCACTGCAATATCATGGAACTGAATTACAAATATAGCTCTGCGGGTGATGAAAATTATCATCCCAGCAGGACCTCCAGCCACAGTCTCCAATGTGTGCAATTCTAAGTAGGGTGGCATTCGGGGAAAAAAAAGAATGGAATCGGCCCATAGGAAAAACTTGTTGCTCAGTCATGTATTTTTCTGGGCTCATGAGCTTAACTGGAGTTTCTCAAAGCGGAATCACATGGTGCTCAGTTATATCTGGGCTACTTCTCCTAAAAGCCCCTTAGGAGCAACTGAAGGGACAAAGCAGAGATTCTGCTTGATACATCAGTGAGAAAAATATGAGCTTAGACTGAGGTCTTCATTTGAGCAGCAATGGAGAAGCATCATCCGCAGATAAGGTCTCCAAACCGTCTCATTTATGTCCACTTCTGAGAAATGTATGAGAACAACTATCCATAAATGAGATCCATTCTCAAATTTCTTTTACATCGCCTAGCAAAAAAATAGCAGTAAAGGAGAAGTTATGAATAGTAACTATGAGTGCATAATGAGAAACAATTAAATTGGTCTCCTTGTCTACCAAAAAAATGAATGAGATCAACAGCAAAAATTTCAAAGATGAAAACATTTATTGCAACTTTTATAAACAAAGTGCACTGCACAGTCGGCTACAAATGCACAGAAAAATCATGTCAGTTGAATACTGGAGGGCAGCCCTGCTGAATTAGATGAACAAGCTAGGTTGCAAGGTCTAATAAAAACTGACCCATAGTACTGACTTGCAGGATTCCAGGCTAGATATCATCATCAGGACAACCTCATCAAATCTATTAAGGGTCTGCAAATAACTGAGGTGCTATCCAGGCCCCAAAAAACTGGCAGAACAAAATCTGCATCAAAACATTGGCGTAACTATGTACTAGGAGATCAACATTTGCTTTTAACAAAGAGAAATAAGTGCCTGCAGGAGTAACTGTAGAAAAAAATTATATGGGTCAATTACATGACATGGTCCGAGAGCGCTACTTTGGTTTAAAAAAAAAATATATTAAATGATTCATAATAAGCATTATATTCAATAAAACCAGTTTATCATAGAAATGATATATTTTGTGTTTTGCCATCTCAAACCCTCAAAAATGTCATGTGGTGCAACTGTCCGAGCAAGTGAAATGTGACGTATTAAATATGTAATTTAAAAGATTTATATAATATGGGGGTATAAATTTATATTGAAAACCTTTCAAATAAACAAAGTTTAATTGTTCTTAAATTGTTTGGAAAACCAAAATACCCGCCCCCCTACAATTAAGAATCCATTAGTTACTTTTAATACCCAGCTCAATTACAAAATAGTGTTTCAGGCAGAGTAGACACTCTCAGGTATACCTACTAAAAAAAATCACTTCCAAAAAACTTCCCTTTTTAAAAGAAACTTTTGGTTGCGCCACTTGACATTTTTGGCAGGTGAAATAGAAATAGAAATACAGTATAAAATTGTATTTAAACCCTGTAAATGTGCATCCATTAAAACATTAAAAAATAAAAAATAAATTTTAAGGCTTATTTGTCATTGACCCATATATTTTAAAAGCAAATACTATTTTTCTCATTGTATTGAACTATACACACAGACACAGAACACCTTCATTTAAATCATTCAAAGACGATTGATGGATAGCCATTCATACAAAGATGCGCAACTCTGCGAAGTTTGAGCTCCATTCATATTCACAGAACTCCAACCTGGCCACCTCAGAATGAAATGCACTGAAATGAATAGAGCCCAAAGCACCTCTTACTTGCAGACTGTCACAGTTTAAAGTCACTCAGTCACCTACCGCATTGAAATGGTTAAAGAGGAATTCCAGTGTGAAATTGACTTTGGGTGCATTGAAACATGATAACGAGTACTAACTTTTGTCGAATACCCTACCTCCGTACGCATGCAGCATTTCGAAAGCCGAAGCTCCCAACAGTCTTGCAATGGTAGTGAATTGAGAACTAAGAACTTTGAAAATGCACAGGTAGTTTATTAAAAAGACTTTTATGCAAACAGTACCTTGAGGTAGTTTCCAGTCGCCTCCATCTTTAAAGTCACGATAAGTCGATTGACTAGCACGCACGAATAGAGTGAAATCTGTTCCCCTATTCGTTTGTGCTCGTCAATTAACTTATCGTGACTTTCAAGAAGGAGGCGACTGGAAACTACCTCAAGGTACTGTCTGCATAAAGAATCTTCTTTAATAAACTACCTGTGCATTTTCAAAGTTCTTAGTTCTCAATTCACTACCATTGTAAGACTGTTAGGAGCTTCGGCTTTCGAAATGCTGCATGCGTACGGAGGTAGGGTATTCAACAAAAGTTACTATTCGACATTTCTCAATTCACTACCATTGCAAGACTGTTAGGAGCTTCGGCTTTCGAAATGCTGCATGCGTACGGAGGTAGGGTATTCAACAAAAGTTACTCTTCGACAATAGAGCTACTTTGAGCCTTGTTAATGATGAAAAAATAGCAATTTCTTTGCAAGGCAATGCTATGCCCAATTCACTACCATTGCAAGCATGTTAGGAGCTTCGGCTAAAAAGCCATATATTTCAAAATGTTGCGTGCGTACGGAGGTGGGGTATTCGACAAGTTAGTACTCACTACCATGTTTCAATACACCCCAAGTCAATTTCACACCGGAATTCTCCTTTAAGTGCCTTAAAATGGTATTGTGGAAGAAAAAAAAAAAAGGAAAAGGACCCTCACAATGCCAAGCATCTTGTAAAATCTCAGTGCTGCAATCACAATAATAAGCCAGACCAACATTCACCTCAACAAAATACATGTACTCAGCAACACATGACAAGCAAGTCATTAAAAGATGAACCAGAAACTATGTATGGGAGTAATTACAACGAAAATCTTACGTTCTAAGCACATGAACATTCACCTTCATTCCTCGATTTTGTGGGCACTACAACTAGGTGGCCAAGCAAGTACATTAACGGAGCACTGATGCTCACAGGGTAAATGGGAAGTAATAATAATAATAATAATAATAATCTGGCAGGGAAAATACTCTTTATTCAGGCACACTCTACAGAAGCAAATCGTGAAAGTGACCATTTAACATCCCGTGAGCGATAATTCCAATGACCCGTTCAGAATATTTTTGTGTTAGCCATGGCATGCTAGGAAGGAAGTCGTCTCACAATTTGGTTTTAAGTGTGGGTGAATAAATGCAGCAGCACTGCCATTTTGTCACGGCACTCCCCATTTACCCTGCAAACAACAATGCTGTCAATGCACCTGCTGACCCGAAGCAAAGTAATCAATGAAGGAAAAAAAAAAAAAGGAGGAAAAAAAAAAAAATTCTGAGTACTCAGTTTAACTGAGTATGCATAGTCAAATCAGATGCACATCACAAAACGCACATAGTAGCCATTTCTTTGTTGGTCTATAGGCGACCGCAGGCCAAATGTGGAATTGCCATGTTTTTTTGCCTCAAAACCATCCAAGTGCGTGCCTAGAGGATTAATGATTCACATACACCAGATTCTGATAGTGACACCAAACCAGTGTGTATGCAAGTCCAAGTTATATAGTCTCTGAGTATAATAAGTAGTGAGGTGTCCTATGGAAACATCAGGAAAGGATGCAGAGCAGGACACAGTTTGAAAACGGAGCGACTGGGAATGAGGGTGAGAGGATTGACAAAAGTGTGGCACAAGGGCCCAGCCACGTGCACCTTTACTTCTGAGCCGCTCTCAGTCTGCATTTATTTATAAAAGCTTTCTTCAGTTTTGATTTTTCAACTGATGTCCAGCCTTCCAGGGAACCACATCGCAGGACGTATGCTGTAACCAAACAGAAAATGCGAATTAGTCCGCACATTGTAACATAACACAGTTGCAGTATTTGAGTAGCAGCTATGAGATGAAAGGTATTAGGCAAGACTGATAAAAGTATACCACGAATCAGACATTTTCCCATATCAGGTGTTAACCACTTAGCGTTCCGTTTACACGTGAATAATCGATTCCTGGATCTGTCTTTAAACGAAAACTCATGTGGGTCATGTGAATAGGTCAGCAGAGAGCTGCCATGGGCGCTGGCCCGTATTATTTTCACTGATGTCATTGGCGTAATGGGTAATAAGAACTGTGCTGCTCAGCATCTAAACTATCCAAACACTGACTTGAGATCATGCTATATACAATAAGGATGCAATCAATTACACTATGAACATCTTTTATTTACAAACAGATTGAGGTGACAGAATGATGGTGACTTGAAAAAAAAACTTGCATTAAAAAAAAAAAGTTTTTTGGGGGTGATTTTTTCCCTTTATTTCATAGTTGTACAACGGAGCGAGACAGGAAAGTTGGGGAGAAGAATGGGGAAGACATGCGGCAAATGACACGAGCCGGAATCGAACCCGGGTCGCTGCGAGAAGGACACAGCCTTTATGGTGCGCGCATACATTGAAAATTTTTGTGTGTTCAGTGGTTGAAACAACCACGTCGTAAGAATTCCGAGCTGCCATTTTACGAGGTGCTACATAGCGTGGTCACAGCGAAAATGAACAAAATTAACTTTACAAACTGAAAGTAATGGAATGTATACACGTGACTTCTTACTGTGTGACTTCTTACATCACCCAAAACCAATCATAGTGTCACATGAACTCAAACCATTGTCTGTGTTAGGGCTGGGCGATAAATGTATTGCAATTTTAAGCACAATAAAATTAACTGCCTCTATGGGGCAGACAGACAAGTTTGATTACTACCTTTTCTATGCCACATGCCTTTAATTTGGTGATGAACAAACATCAGAGGTCATTTGAAATGTTTCCGGGAAGAAAAGTGCAATTTGAAGTCCGCCAATTACCACCGTGGATGGACAGCCTCCAATGCTTTGGCATAACCAGCTTACCTTAAATCAATTCCCGTGTACTTTGCCTGACTTGCAATCAAGCCATTTATTCAGCAAACTGACCAATCAAAGCCAAAATCTGGCCAATAATGATTAGGAGGAGATAATGAGTAGCAGACAGATATAACCAGGCTGCTGCGTTAAGACTGAAAGAATGTCAGTCATCTGAATAAATAGCAGACCTCTGAATGTCACCTCTCATAGTGAAACTTTGCTGTATTTTAAAAAAGATTTCTTGAAAGTAAAATCATGTTAACATGGCCCTGGTTTGTAAGCATGTAAAAATACACATGAAGTGGTAAACATTGTGTGAATCATAACGAACGTGAGAGAAATTATTTTTGCATTGCAAGCAATGGACAAATGCACCGAAGACTTGGCAAGCATGTTCAGGCAAATCTGTGCAGCAGATTTTTTGCATTTTTAATTTAATAACTGAACTAGATTCATTTGAAGTGAAGTATTTCATAGCTCTTGATTTTAGTTACTTTTGCATGTCTAAATAGTCTACAGTGAAGGTGGGAAACATTTTGTTTAAGCGTATCACAAGTGACATGTAAATCATCAGCGCATTCCCACACGATTGCAAAATTATTACTTTTCGCCAACACATTTAGGCAAATTGCGCACTGAACCAAGTAAAGTTAAGGTCTTTAAAATCATCATCCTCTACTCGACAATTTCTTTCACCCCCTCCCCATTTACTTCGCTCAATTTGCAATCAAATAGTTGATTAGCTCAATTAACAATTCAAATTGGAGAGCAGTCTAATTTATTTAGATATAATTTTTGTCTGTTGCATTTTGAAATTTAAATGGCCATGACACGACAGAGTTGCCTGAAAGCGTTTGGTACAAGTTTCACATTTGGCCTCTGTGTGCAAATGCGTTAACAATTTACATGTCACGTTCGATACGCTTAAACACAGGCTTAAAATGTTTTCCACCTTCACTGTAGGCTATTTAGACGCTCAAAAGTAAACAAAATCAAAGCTATGAATTACTTAATTTCAAATTAATCCTGTTCAATTACAACCCCAATTACAAAATAGTTAAGAGAAAGTGTAAATTGTGAATAAAATCAAATCGAATTGACTTTCAAATCACACCAGCCAGCATTGTATTCACAATAGAACAGAGATAACACAGTGAATGTTGAAACTGAGAAATTTTACAATTTTCTCCCCAAAATGAGCTCATTTCAAATGCGATGGCTGCTACAGGTCTCAAAAAGTTGGGAAAGGGGCCTTTTTACAATGGTGTAGCATCCCTTTTTTTTTAACACTGAGTGGAGGTGTCTGGGCATTGAGGAGACAAGTTTTTTTGAGTTTAGCCATTGGAATTTGATCCCTCTCTTGTTTAATACAGGCTTCCAGCTGCTGGAGAGTTTTGGGTCTCCTTTGACGGATTTTTTGCTTAATTATGCGTCAAATGTTTTCAAACTGTGAAAGATCAGGACTGAAGGCAGGCCAGTTCAGCACATGGACTCTTCTACTACGAAGCCATGCCGTTGTAATAGCTGCAGTATGTGGTTTTGCATTGTCCTGCTGAAATACACAAGGCCTTCCCTGGAATAGCTGTCGTCTGAATATTTTGCTCGAAAATCTTGATACCCCTTTCAGCATTCATGGTGCTTTTTAAAACATGCCAGTGTTCCACAGTATATGCACTAATGCATCCCCATACAATCAGAGATGCTGGCTTTAGCGCTAAACGCTGATAACAGGAGGGGTGGTCTTTCTTCTCTTTAGCCCGGAGGAAACAACGCCCATGATTTCCAACAAGAATGTCAAATTTGGACTCATCTGACCACAGGACACTTTACCACTTTGCTACAGTCCATTTTAAATGAGCCTTGACCCACAGAACACGGCGCCATTTCTGGATCATACTCAACAATGGCTTCCTTTTTGCATGATGAGAGATTTAGGTGGCATCTGTGGATGGCACGGGGGACTGTGTTTACAGACAGTGGTTTCTTGAAGTATTCCTGGGGCCATTTAGTAATATCAATGACAGAATCATGCCGATGGGTGATACAGTGGCGTCTAAGGGCCCGAAGATCACGGGCATCCAGTAAAGGTCCTCGGCCTTGTCCCTCACGCAGAGATTTCTCCAGTTTCTCTGAATCTTTTGATAATTTTATACACTGTCTATGATGAGACCTTCAAAATCTTTGCAATTTGACGTTGAGAAACACTGTTTTCAAAGTATTCCACAATTTTTTTTACAGAAGTCTTCACAGGTTGGAGAGCCTCTGGCCATCTTTACTTCGGGGGGACTCAGCCTCTCTAAGACATTTTATAGCCAATCATGGTACACACCTGTTGCCAGTTAACGTCATTACTCACTAAATGTTCTTTCACCTGATTCTCATATTAATTGCTGTTTCAGCCCTTGTTTGCCAGTGTTTTCTGAGATCTTTTGCCAGGAAATTTGAAATAAGCTCATTTTGCGGATAAAAATGTATAATGTCTCAGTCTCAACATGTTGAAATGTTATCCAAGTTCTACTGTAAATAACAATGGCTCATGTGATCTGAGAGTCATTTCATTCTGATTTTATTCACAATTTACATCCCAACCATTTTGAAATTGGGGTTGTATAAATTCGGTGCATTTGTCAATTGTGTGCAATGTGAAAATAATTTCTCACATTCATGTTTGATATGCTTCACAAAATGTTTCACTTTGCTTATATTTTTAAACACTTAAAAAACAGGACCATCTTAAAATGATTTTATTTTTCAGAAATCTTCTTAATACGTAAAAATGCAACAATGACAGGTGAATTCAGAGGTCTGCAGTTATTCAGATTATTACATACTTTCAATCTAACAGGGCAGCCTGGTTATGTCTGTCTGCTTCTCATCATCTCTTCTAAATCATTATAGGCCACATCTTGGTTTTAATTATTCAGTTGGCTGAAAAAATGGCTTAATTGCTAGTAAGGCAAAGTAACATGGGAATTGATTTAAGGTAAGCTAATTATGCCAAAGGTGAAGGAAGCTGTCCAACCTCGCTGGTAATTTGCGGACTTCAAATCACAATTTTCTTCCCAGACAAATTTCAAATGGCCTCTGATGTTTGCTCCACGCGGCATTAGGTATGGAAAACATAATACTCAAGCTCACCTGTCGGCCCCGGTTACTAGTGGCAGTTACTTTCATTGCGCTTAAAATTTATCGCTAAACATTTATCGCCCAGCCCTTGTCTGAGTTTAGATGCAAAGCAAAAAGCACTCAAAACATTTCCACATTTTTAGATGCAAATCGAGCACTGTGATAAGACGGGTCTGGGACTCGAGCCGTTCAGCCATAATATGAGTACACACGTTTCCGCGCAAGTGCCATAAACCAACTGATAAGAAATGGTGAAGGCGTGAGGTACGATAATGTAATTTTACGGGAAACAAGGGGTTAACTTACTTAGAATGCCATCAACTCTTTGGTGGTCCAGCTTCTGCTTCCCATCAGGGGTCTTACCATGCCTGCCGAAGGCTACGGCATTCTGACATTCTTCAATGGTGAAAAAGTGATCAAAGAGTTGGTGGAACAAACGAAGACAGTCTTTCTTTGCTGCTTGTTGCATAGCGGCTAGACGAAAAGATGACAAATGCAAGCCGCTGCCTGGGAAAAGTTCTTGATGTCCTGCTGTTGCATAAAACGTTGGTTTCTGCTGATGCTCCCCGACAATTCCAATCAGTGTTTGGAGTTGGAGGAGTTGTTCTGGATCTGAGAAAAGTAGGACAATAAAAATACCCTGAAATACTTCAGGAATATAATCATCGTAATGCCTCACCCAAGTTGTAAATTGATCCAACCCCCAATTAATGATTTGTCGTATTACTTTATTGTAAAGTTAGAGCTACATGTTGACTCATTAAGCAAGTCCCAAGGATTCCAACCGTGAAACAGCCATCAGGAGATGCCATATCCCCCAGCTTCCTCAAAACTTGAAAACAAAATGCAGTTCCCCAGCAAATGGTTGACTGGTCTTTCACACATCCCAAATTACAAAGTTTAATGATGATACCGAATAGGCTACAGAGTAGAAGGAATGATAGAAGGGATGCAATTGGCTGATGGCAGCACTCTTGTTCGAGCAATCACCTTAGACTTATAGATATCCATAAGACACATGACCAGGCTTTTGTCCAATGGCAAGTAGAAGAGAAATTTGAAGTTTGGTGATTGGACATTGATCTCAGGAGTTGGAGCATTACAGCATTAGATGAAACACCTCCAAAATTCATTGGCTGACTCCAGCCACATCTTTTAAAGAATAAACCTTGTGAACATACCATTAAATGAACTTGGTCAGAATATGCTGATAGTTTCAATATTTTACAAAAAGGCCATACATCAAATAATGCAAAATGGGTTTAGATTATATGGATTGATTTATGTGCACCCAGCAGGGTTTCCTGCAGGAAAAAACTTTGGCCGGGGGGGGGGGGGGGGGGGGTCCAACCCGAGAACCGTTGCCGAGAACCGTTCTCGGCAAAAAAAAAAAAAAAAAATGAAGATGAAAAATCCAATTTATTTAAGTATTTTTGCCCTCAAAATTAAAGAGAAGATGCTACATAAGAGAGAAGTTGCTAAACAACAAACCCACAAACATGATGTTGGAAAACACAAACTGTTTATTTTTGGGTCACCCCGCCGGTCATAAAGAACGAGAAGATCTTGCACTGCTTTGCCTCCTCTCCACGACCGGCCATCACCAATCAAAATTAACATTAAAACATTACTCGCCAACTGAATGAAACTGGTTTAATTAATCATGAACAATTAAGCATTGTTGACCTTTTAAATTATCCCAGTTGTTACTAGTTGGTGTACGTTTATAGTAGACAAAAATGCCCGCCTTAGTTTTCGTTGCAGATCTCACCGAGTCATATAGCTCAGGCTGCATTGGAAAAAAACAGGGTTAACGTTTATTCTTTAGTTAGTATTTCATAAATCATCCTCGACGTTATATCTTTATGAGAGTATTTTAATAACTTTGCTCACCTCTTTGCGACGATGTCGCTGTTTAATCGCTGTTTAATTTCACTTCCAGCTTTTTTTTTTTTTTTTTTGGGAGGGGGGGACCATTAATGCACGTAGGACCTCAGACGCGTCGTTTGACCTGAAAATTCCAGGGCTAATATCCCTCCCTTTATTAAATAATTAGTGTTGGCTAATTCTTGCTGGGTTTCCTTCATTAACACGTTTTCCAATCCAAGAATAATCAAGTGGCAATTAAAGACAAGGCTCATCTCCCCCATGTGATCTAATAGCGACAAAATAATGGGCTACATTCAGCACAGAAAAATAATTTGATTATTATTAGGTATATGCACCGTTAATCAGCGACGGCATTTCAGAACTCTTCAGCGAATTAAGGTAATTTTAGTGACTAGTACGTGGTTTCGTCTGTTTACATTTTCCAAACGGACAGCTGTCTATTTTTTACAGCGAGCTGAGTGACCGTGCTGCAAAAACGGGTGTACGTACTTGCCGCCGAAATTACCGTCATTCAATGAAGACTTGTGAAATGCCGTCGCCGAGTGACGGTGCATAGACCTAATAATAATCAAATTATTTTTCCGGTACTGAATGTAGCCTATTATTTTGACGCTTTAACATCGCATGGGGGAGCGAAGCTGTGTCTTCAATTGCCACTTGATTACTCTTGAAAAGGAAAACGTGTTAATGAAGGACAACCGTCTAGAATTAGCCAGGACTAGTTAATTTTAATAAAGGGAGGGATATTAGCCCCGGAATTTTCAGGTCAAGCCCTTCACCAAATAAATTTTGTAACTAACCTACACAAAACACTGGCAGCGTTGGCAAATACAAAAATCGCTTAGCTCAGAGCCCGATATAGCTTATTTTTCATGATTATTTAATTGCCTTTTTCACTAGCTCAGAGTCCAGTTTTGGCCCAGGACCCAATTTCAGCAATTCAGATTTTCCTCCTTCATCCATGTGTACCACGCATAATTGATAGTGTTGAAATGCCACTCAAAAGCCTTGGTTTTTTGTATCAAATTAAAGGCTGGTGTAGGTTTTCCCATGCTGATAAACTCAAACTTCTCATTGAATATTAGTCTAGAACACGTTCTTTGTAAACTCCAAATGATATTCACAGCTATCAAGAACCAACAACTCGGGTTAACTCACTAGGTTGTGTACCGGCATGCGACTTTTGCATTCGTGGCCTAGCTAGAACTGTGTATATATCCAATGCCTAAAGAATTTCAAAAGTAGTGATACAGCAGAAAAACTAAATTGGCCAAAATTGTGACAAATGATTACACAAGTGAAAAATATTACTGAAAACATCTGGCAGAATGGCAGTAATGCATTAACAATGTGGGGGTAAATTCATCCATTCAAGAGTAGCAATTTTATTGATTTCTGGAATTTCCATCTACACTTTGATGAAACAACTAGGTGCAGAAAACATACCATAATGTGTCAGAACTCAAGAAGGTGGGAAGGAATACTCCTTTGAAAACCCACTATATTATTTCATCCCCTAATTTTACCCAACCATTGGTATTAATATTTAATGACATTGCAAAAAAGGGCTTTGTTGATGTTAATGGGAGGACTTACCAATTCTTGAAATGACCTCATCCACTTTTCTCTTGGCCTGGAGAATCTTCTCTACTTCCTCTTTACAGGCATCACATGGCTCCCACTGTGGTGCTGCACTGCTGGGCCGGCTGGTGGTCTGCCCATTGCTGGAGGCAACAGTGGTCAGAGGGGGTTGGCCTGAAATCTGTGCCTGTTGCAGGGGTTTGGTTGCCTCTGCTAGCTGAGGTTGGCTACTGGTCTGAAGGGATGGGCCAGAGGTCTGTCCCTGCCAAAAAGGTATGGAGGTCTCTCTGTGCAGTGTTGGAATGGTGGTCTGTGGGGGCAGGCCAGTAGGCTGTCTGAAGAGGGGCATAGAAGCAATCTGATAAGGAAGTCTACCAGTCTGCCCCTGGCATGGCAAGCTGGTGGTCTGATAGGGAAGACCAGTTGTCTGGAATGGTGGGACAGCATGAAGTTGCAGGCTGCTGACACGTCCGTGGATGGCGGACTGTCCACATGGCAGCGAACAAGAGTTTGGGGCATAGATTGATGGGGGTAACGTATGGCTTAATAGGTTTTCATTATAATTACAACTGTTCTGAGGGGGAAAGCAAACTTCTCCATGTTCTGTTATTGGACTGCGGGCAATTATAACAGTATCGTCACTTGAGGACGAACTGCTCAAATGAAGATTGTTGGATGCGATGAGGTCACAGAAGGACTCTCCAGAAGAACGAAGAGGAGGACTTACTTGGTTTCCTGCACCTTGCTTGTCCAAATCTAAATAAAGTGGAGTTTCTACGGAAGCATCTTGCTGTTGGGATATGTAAAACTGATCTGCAGCAGCAGCATTTTTCTTTCTGACTTCTTTTCTTCTTGCCCCCTGGTCTGGATCACCAGAGCTTACATATTCAATAGATGCTTTGTAAAATTTTCCATCACTCCACTTTGCGAGAACAACTTCTCCTGGCTGTAGTGCAGCTAATTCATGGACAGGGCCATCATCTTTACGGAGTAAATCAGAGGACCTAAAAATTTTTGCAGTGTAGCCGTCATCAAATCTCACAAAAGCAAAATGCCCTAGGCATAAGACAGAAAAAAGAAAATTATGTGATAAGCAGGCAGCAAGCAGGTCAGCAGCAGTAAATATTATAACGCAAGTGTTGAGACTACACCAATTTGTTTTGGTAATATTCCCAAGCATGCTTAGAATGTCCATAATTAAATTTTCCCTTCAAAACAGCTAGCAGGGATGTCTTGCTTCTGATGTGTAATCCCATCATGCAAAAACAAGGAATGGGAATACATCAAGAATTACGCAAGTAGGGGAATAAAATCATATTCTATGACCTCCAATGAAAGATCATCTGTGATGTGCAACAGACTTCCCAAATGATTTTGCAGATTACACCAGTGGAACAAATTAACTGCGCAAGTCTTCTAAACAAATTACGGCATGTGGATTTGCTCGTCTCCTCCCGATAATACTAATTTTTTTTACAGTCATCACACCACCAGCAGTGGATTAAATGACTGAATTACGTGTAGTTGCGATGAATTATTTACAACCACTTGACTGATGTTCAATTATGGCTAAACACCACATTACCAATCATTCAAGACTTTTTTTTATGCATGAATAGCATTAAAAGGTCTAAGGGCATTTTATTTAGTCATTTCAGCAGCGGCGTATTGATAAACTTAAGGAAATCAAAACCGTTCTTAACGTACCAGCTGGATCATTTAGAGATGGTATTTCTTCAGGAGTCACATCCATATCTGGAAACTTCTTTGAGATCCTAACTCTCTTTGGGTAATCCTTTGGAGGTGGCATACTTGTTGGAGAGGGGGGCGGGGGGAGAGTGTTTTTATAGGTTTTCATTCAACAAAAGATATTCAGCAATCAACACACATTACGTCAATTTGGACCAAATTATTTTTATACTTATGCACACATACATGAAATCAAACTTGGTAAGATGCATATAAAGTGTCCCAGCTGTGCATATACGAGTCCATTTTTGGTAGCCAACCAACACGTTCACATTGGTAATAGCATTTTACCCTTTACTGCGCCGTGAAAACCTTAAAGGCTGCATCAGGGATTGTTCATGGAAGAAAACTGTGCAAAGTTCACAGTTGGCCCCATGGCGGCATATAAAGCTTAATATAATGGCAGTGTCAATTTAGCCGTCCGACGGTTCCCTTTTTTTTCTGCTATTTTGCTGTCGCTTCGGCTTGACATGCGCGGTTGTCACAGATGTTGACTTGGCGGTTTACAAATGATTTCTCTGCACTACGATGCTATCCCCCTTTAGAAATTGTTGCGGCTAATAAAGCCAAAAAAGGCGGGGATTAAATAGGTAATAGCTCTCTCTAACTGTCGCGTACTGTCCATAAAGCTGCTTTCACATCAGACACGAAACGAATTTTTCGCAGGACAGATTAGCCTCCATTCAAAGTCAATGCAAAGTCGCGAATACACAAGCAGCTTTCACACCGGACGCGAAACGAATTTTTCGCGCGACAGATTAACGTTAGCTACATTCAAAGTCAATGCAAAGACGCCTATACAGGCGTTATAGTCGCGTTAAGCAGCTTTCACACAGGACGCGAAACTAATTTTTCGCGCGACAGATTACAGTCAAACTAAGTCATGACCGCTTATCAGCTACTGCATGTTAGTTCAAATTAAAAATGTTTCTGGTTAACTTAATTGCCGACGCCGTGTATGCCTTCAAACTCTTAGTCCACATCTGTGACAACTGCGCATGTCAAGCGGAAGCGACGGCAAAATAGCAGAAAAAACGGGAACCGTCAGACTGCTAAATAGAAACTGCGTAAAATAATTGGGGACTCAATTAATCATACGAGGTGCAATCTTTGAGACCGAAAGATCCTTCAATATAACCATCCAACATGTTGTCAAATGCGTTTTCACTGTTTCAAATGGTCCACTTGCATATCGATTCAAAGACTAAGCTAAAAATGCAAGCGTCTTACGATCATAGTGTTCCCTTTTTAATGTAGAAATGGAGGTGTGCCAAGATGCACATGTGCAGGATGGCTAAGGTGCCAGAAAAGGACGTTGGTGTTTCGAGCAAGATAGGTTGCCAACACAAAGCATGTATGAATTTCAGTTAAACATTACTTTAACTGACTTTGTAGCTTAACGATCGCAAATAACTGAAATGTTCCGCTGTGACGAGTGAAATTTTGACGATAGTTAAGTTCGCTAGCAAGCTGGCAACGTTAACATACCGAATCTGACTAGCTAGCAAGCTAACGTTAGAGAAAATATTAAGCTCGCTTCAGACTTATGGAACCGCTTTAACTAGATGTAATCCAATTAAAGTATGCGTTTAGCGAACGTCAATAAGGATCTTTCGTCAAATTTGGCCATTTTTCCCATTGCATTTAATTTACTTACTCTGAACGTCGCCCAGACCGCGTGCTGGCTGATGTCGTCGGTCTTCTTCGCTGCATTTCTGAAAATTCTTTAGAACTAAAAAAACACCTTACTACTGGCGTCCAATGGCTTAGCGACCCCAGCCAAGCCGAAGCAAACAATTGGTAATTCTATGGTCAAAGTGTCTAGTTATCCAATAGAATTTTAACTGTGTAAAATCTTTTAAGTGAGAACACGCGGGCTATGGCAAGTGGCAACATGGTGAGGCGGATAGCCTTGCGCTTAGTGGCACCGCGCGTTTTCTGAAGGTCAAAACCTGAAAATGGCAGGTGCATCCACACCCCGATGGAGAAGAAGACAACCGCCAAATGATGGTCTGCTAAAACGGTCTAGGAGGAAAGTGAAGCTGGTAAGTGAAGCAATGTTTTAATATATCACGTATACTATCTATGATTGCATGACTGAGAGCTGCGTTATTAATATATTATTATTTACGCTGCTAAATTAGACGATCAGCTAAGGCTGCCCGCGGCTACGAATACCCTACCGAACGATTCGTAGGCCGAGCTACCCTCTGGAAAAATTGCGAATGCGGCCAATCTTCCAGTTGATCGGGAAAAGTCTGCGGCAAAGATATCCTTATCTTTACATCAACGCTAGAAAAATCACGCTTTTACAACTGTTGAACGTCAGCAGTCTGGAAATTGGCTTAAAGGGCATTGGATTGCATATAAAGTCATTTATTTTTAATTTATTCTAATTACTTCAACCTTCACAAAAATTTAGTGAAGCAGGCAAATATCGTGACCTGTAAAATTTATTCTGCTAACCGTGGATTTTTCTTCTTTGCTTTCATATGTTAAGGAGGAGACTATTAGTGGTGCTCAAAGGACCTCAGAGCAATTAAGTAAGTTCCATGACATTTACTTCATATACCAACCAATCGGGATCATTTGATTGCACCAGTAATAACATTTTTCGTATTTTATTGCAGATCTGTTGTTAATAACAACAAGTCAAATGGTAATTGCTTTAAGAAGGAACATTTTGATGCCAGACACACTATGAGGTCATATACGTTGTATGTTATTAAGTGTTGATTTGCATCTGAATGTAATTTTTTTTAATTCTGTTATCAGCACTGAGAAATGGCTCAATCTTCAATTTTTCCGGTCGTGCATATGAAGGACCATCTCCTAATGCTCCTGATACTTTGTCTCAACTGGGTGAAGTATCTGAAGGTCAGCTGGCAAGTTTACTACTGGACTACAGTCATATAAGACACATTTTCTCCAAAGCTGCAAATCTGAAATGTTATTGCAAACAGGAGTCATGCTTTAAAAACTCCGTATTAGGTTTCATGCATTTCTCCACGTAAGCCATTCAGGGGACTGCTGCTGAAGGTGATGTAGGTGGCAGTACAGTTTCATCCATTGTTTTTTTCAACTGCCTGTAGCTGGTCAGCACAGCAAGGAATTTGATCAAAATGTTCATCTGGTCTATTCAAAACCCGTGTAACTCACTAGCTATCAAAATTCTATATCTGATTGTTGAGTCTTTTTTGTTTTCAAAAGCTTTGTTGATTGCACAAACTTGATCCATGGCAGTCATGATAATTGTCTTTTCGTTCAGTAAGCCCACTCCCTACATTCAAATTAAAGCTAATGCTTTGAATATGATTGATCTGAAAATTTCTCCGTATATTCAAATCATTTTGGGCATTTTATTTTCTGTTAAACATCACCTAAATTCTGCACTATTTGACAAACTGTTATATTTTACAAATTTGCATCATTACTCTGTATTCATCATTCACTGTATTTTTTAGGACTTTTGTCTGGAACCTTCGACAGAGACTCTCCTGAACTCTCTATATCAGATGATATTGACAGTGCAGAACTTGACTTGAGAGACCCATCTGAATTCTTCCCTCCTGAATTAAATTTTGAGGATGATTGGAGGTATGATGATGGACTGTTCCTCAATGAGGAGTCTGAGAATCTTTTGTGTGCGGATAAATCGACATCCAAGGACACACGTGCAACTATGGACAAACCTTTGTATGTCAGTGCAAAAATATCAGTTGCAGAGACCCTTTTGATAATTATGGCTTACATTAACTGTCACAGAATAACTGATAAGGCCCTTGCTGATATGCTAAAACTGATAACGTTGCTTTGTCCAGATAATCTGAACACCAACTGCCTGAGCAGTGTCCAGAACTTCAAAGCCTTTTTTCGGCATGATGAATCATCCCCAGTGGTTATGCACAAATATTGTAACAACTGCTTGGTAGCCTTGCAGGACGATCTTTCACAATGTCAATCTTGTGAAATGAGTGAGAGTCAGGAAGGACTTACATCAACTTTCATTGAAGTTCCAATTGATGCCCAAATAAAGGCTTTATTTCTTAAGCCAGGTTTTAGGGAGAAGCTTGACTTTAGATTCACACGGCAGAAAAATGATTTTCATAACATTGAGGAAATATATGATGCAGATATCTACAAGCAACACACAGTTGGGGGTGGTCCGTTAAGTGATCCCAGAAACATCTCGCTCACCTGGAACACTGATGGAGTGCCTATTTTTAAGTCATCTAAATTTTCTGTTTGGCCTTTTTACTGTATCATAAACGAGTTGAGATTCATAGAGCGAACGAAAAGGGAAAATATGATTTTTGCAGGACTTTGGTATGGGAACACAAAACCAGATATGCTGACCTTTTTGAAACCTCTCAGTGACACTCTGATCAAACTTGAGGAGCATGGAATATATGTGAGGCATTCAGAGGAGTCTGAGCCATTATTGTGCAAAGTGTTAACCATTGCTGGTACCTGTGACTTGCCTGCTAAGGCACTAGTATTTAATTCAGTGCAGTTTAATGGTCGCTTTGGCTGTCTGAAATGTGAACAACCAGGAGTGACTGTGAAGACAGGGGCGCGGGGACATGTACATGTATTTCCATTCAACAAAAGTGATCCAAAAGGTCCACCACGCACACGTGAAAAGTTCATTGATGATGCAAAGATGGCGCACATGACTCAAACCACTGTGGCTGGGGTGAAGGGTCCATGTTGGCTGAGCAGACTAAAAAGTTATGACCTGATCCGTAGCACCGGAGTAGACTACATGCATGCAGTTCTCCTTGGAGTGATGCGGACTCTCCTATTTCTCTGGTTCTCCTCAGAATTTTCACGTCAGCTATTTAGCATGTCAAAGGACTTGAAAGAAATTGACAAACGATTGAAGGCTGTTAACCCACCATCCTCAATCCGCAATCCTCGCTCAATTGCATCCCACAAAATGTACTTCAAAGCATCTGAATATCGGGCCCTTTTGTTATTTTTTGGGCCAGTAGTTTTCCGTGGAATTTTGGGAGTGGTTTACTACAATCATTTTCTCCTTCTGAGTGAAGCTGTATTTATTCTTCTGATGGAATCCATATCCATGGAACAGATTGCTCATGCTGAGAAATTGCTGTGGAACTTTTCCTCCCAAATGGGTCATCTATATGGTGCACGTTACCTAACTGCAAATGTACATCTTCTTGTTCATTTAGCAGACAGTGTCAGAGCTCTTGGTCCTCTATGGACACATTCATGCTTCCATTTTGAGGATAAAAATGGCTACTTACTACGTCTTATTCATGGAACACAGAATATAGCGATGCAAATGGTCAATGCTGTCAAACTTGTGCAGTCACTCCCCACTATTGCCCAAGCTGTGAAGCCAGACAGCATTATGGCAGAATTTTACGCTAGACTGACGAATGATTTTAGTTTTTGTCAAGAATATAGCTGCCTGTCAAAGTCACACCTAATTGGATCATCAAGTGATCAACAACTGGAACCAAAACACCGCAGTGCACTAGAAAAATATTTTGGTCACCAAATACAGTATTATGCAGTGAGGGCATTTAACAGAGCACAAATTGGCAGAACTCGTCTCACCTCAAGGAAGTATGGGAGAGGTAATCGAAAAAACAACTTTACTGTTGCCTACTCGGATGGTACTCAAGTTAAGTACGGCCAGATAGAGTTCTTCTTTTCTCATCAGGAACGAGGTGCAATATCAGAACTTGCACTTATCAGTGGATTTCCAAGTGCAGGGTTTTCACTGCTGCAAGATAATTTGACACACTGCTCATGTTCCCATATTGTGTCACTGTTGAAAACCCCTGTTAGCACAGCTGTTGTTCCACTTGCGGATATTCTTGGTAAAGTTGTTTTTCTTGACTTACCATCTATGCCTGGAATTGCATTTGCTGCACATTTCCCTAACACATTAGAAAGGGACTAGAGCTGTTCCTGAGCATGAATAGCTTCTAAAGCCATGATTTATTAGGGCCTGAGCACCTTGTGATGCAAGAGCCCTGAAGTTAAGTAAGGAATTCTTTTTCCTTTTCTCTTTCCTCCAAAGAATCGTTTTTTAGCGGCCAAGGGCTCTGAAAAATTTACAGAATGTTGCATATGCATCAGAAGTGGTGAAAATGTATTTTTTTCCATGAGTGAGATAAAATGACTATAGCACCCCATCAAAATTTCACCTAAGTAGCTCTCAAGATATGCTTTGCGTGGATGTACACAATTTTGTTGACATAAGTAAACAAAGGTAAACAAATAATGCATCTCGGTGTCATGACCTTTACCCAACAGGAAATCGGCCATTTTTTGGTTTTGAATTTTTGTACTGTTTTGAAAGTGCACCCGTCAAACAGAAATAGTTCTGGGCAGGTTCTGGACCAAGTATTAATCAAGTACAAGTTGCAAATTTCAGTAGTCTCTTTTCAGTACACCTTCAGGTCTTTTGAGTGTCCTTAGATTGTGCTTGGAACATCGGTTTATGCAACAAAAGGGAGTCTTTTGGTGCCAACTTTTTATGTCTGCTAAAATATGCAGTTCTGTGTAAATATTTTAGGTGACAGTTTTACAATGTGTTGTTTTAAGTAAACCACTGATATAATGTAAAATACATGTATACCATTTGAATTAAATCTACTTTGTGATGCAAAGGTTCTAATGGAAAAAAATGAATGAGATGTGTGTGTGTACAGTATGTAACTGCATTTGTGTATGTATATAGAACTTGGACGATGTTTAAAATGTAAAAGCAAGCAGAATGTGTAAATCCCTTTTAACCTGCAGTCAGTTTTGAAAAGTACAAAGACAAAATATGTAATTAACCTTCTAAAAGAAAATTGTTGCACATCCAGGTATAAAAATCAGTGGAAATACTAGAAGGTTTTTTTTTTTTTTTTTAGGTGGCAAATTCCTTAGAAAACACTAACACATTTCAGCTAAGATGAGCCTTGGTCAGAGCACAAGCACAAATGGAAATTTTCATTGTATAGGTTTTACAAAGCACCGTATACAGCTGCAAGCAATTACAATAATCCAAACTATTCAATAAATCAGTATTTCCATTTATTTTCATGGGCATAGTTGGCAAGCTTTTTGGAGATTAATAATGAATTGTATGTTTCTTTTTATGATGGTACTCCCTGTGGTACTTGTTGAAATGCGAGACTTTCCCCTCATTTTCAGCTACTGTTCTGTGCTTCGAAAATAAAATTAGCATTGATTTGTGATGTCTGCAACATGTTCCAGTTAAGTATGGTAAGGTGCATGTTCACTGCTGTGTAACATCACCTTTACATATTATGACCCTTGGTAGTGATTTTGGAATTGATGAGGACATTCATTGAGTTTTGACTGCAGAATTTGTTCAGATAAAAAAGTTCAAGGCTCTAAAGAACATGTGTCTGATTTAATGCTGGAATTTATTATACAGTTCATGTATTCAGGATTCATGTGTCATTGTACTTTGCTGTATCATTTTAGCATAACCTGCATACCTCCAATATTAAATGTATCACAATAAAACTATTGCCATTGCTGGACTGGACATGGTGGCTGAAGACAATAATTTATTCATGTTTGCTGCTCCGTCCCCAAGCAAACATTCACTAGAGAAATAAGCATAGTCCCCAGGTATATAGCTTTGTGGGAGAGAAGGCACTCGGGAACATGCATAATGACACCTCCTTTGGATTTTTGCTGAAAATTTGACCAAATATTTCTACTTACAAGTCAGTCCAGTGACTGTTGTAGGCAGCAGCCAAAGTTGGGAAAGGTTTCATTTCAAATTGAGTTTACAGTCCGCACTCACTTCAGCAGTTGAAAGAAATCAATACGTGCAGAGAAGTTGCATATAGCTCATTTAGTTGTTTTTATTTACATTTTACATGGCATTCCAATTCTTGTGGTATTGAGGTACTTCTATGTATATTTATATATATAGTATGTATATGACATATAACCTTCTACTAAAAAACTGCTTTTATGATGTGTCATTGCATAAAAAGCTATACAAGATGCCATTTATATCATACTTTACTCAAGGAAACCACTGGTGTTTTATAAACAAAAGGGAATTTTTGAACATGGAAATAAACCACATACTAAAGGAAATGAATTTATAGTACATAGGGTTTCCTGCAGAGCTTTTTTGGCCAGGCGCCCCGCCTGGCATGAAATCGGTAGCGCCCAAGCTTAGAATGTCGGGCGGAAAAAAAAAAAAGATGCAATTCATGTAAGTGTCACTGCCGCGCTTTAGAACTGATCTACCAGCGCACCTCAGGGCCGGCGCTCGCCTTGACGAAAATCGGCAACAATTAGTCCTGGCTTGTTCTTAATGGTTTTCCTTTATGAACACGTTTTCCAATTTAAGAATAATCAAGTGGCAATGGAAGACACGGCTTCTCTCCCCCATGCGATCTAAAAGCGACAAAATAATGGGCTACATTCAGCACAGAAAAATAATTTGATTATCATTAGGTCTATGCACCGTCACTCGGCGACGGCATTTCAGAACTCTTCAGCGAATGAAGGTAATTTTGGTGACAAGTACGTGGTTTCGTCCATTTACATTTTCCAATCGGGCAGCTAGCTATTTTTACAGCTAACTGAGTGACCGTGCTGCAAAAACGGGTGTACGTACTTGCCGCCGAAATTCCCTTCATTCAATGAAGAATTATGCAATGCCGAGTGATGGTGCATAGACCTAATTATAATCAAATTATTGTTCCGTACTGAATGTTGCCCATTATTTTTACGCTTTTAAATGGCATGGGGAAGAGAAGCCGTGTCTTCAATTGGCACTTAATTACTCTTGAATTGGAAAACGTTAATAAAGGACAACCGTCTAGAATTAGCCAGGACTAATTAATTTCAATAAAGGGAGGGATATTAGCCCCGGAATTTTCAGGTCAAACGACACGCCTGAGGTCCTATGTGCATTAATGGTCCCTCCTCCCAAAAAAAAAAAAAAAAAAGCTGTAAGTGAAATTAAACAGTGACATCGTCGCAAAGAGGTGAGCCAAGTTATTAAAATACTCTCATAAAGATATAACGTCAAGGATGATTTATGATATACAGACTAAAGAATAAATCATAAACCCCGTTTGTGCCCAATGCAGCCTGAGCTATGACTGTGATATCTGCAACGAAAACTAAGGCGGACATTTTAGTCTAATATAAACGTGCACCAAGTAGTAACAACTGAAATAATTAAAAGGCCAACAGTGCTTAATCGTTTTTGATTAATTAAACCAGTCTCATTCAGTTGGCGAGTAGGCCTAATGTTTAAATGCTAATTTTGAGTCGTGATGGCCGGTCGCGGAGAGAAATCAAAGCAGCGCAAGATCTTGTTCTTTCCGACCGGCGGAGTGACCCAAAAATAAACAGTTTGTGTTTTCCAACATCATGTTTGTGGGTTTGTTGTTAAGCAACTTCTCTCATATTTTGAGAGCCCAAAATAATAATTGATTAGGAATCTTCTCGTTAATTTTGAGGGCAAAAATAATACTTGAGCAATCTGAGACATATTTTTTTTTAATTTATTTATTTATTTTTATTTTTTTTGCCGAGAACGGTTCTCGGCAACCGTTCTCGGGTTGAACAACCCCCAACCCCACCCCCACCCCCCGCTCACCTCCCCCCCGGCCAAAGTTTTTTCCTGCAGGACACCCTGGTATAATGTGCATTTGTAGTGTTAATGTGATGAAAAAGAAACCTACCAGTAAGCCAGGCATGCTATGGATTTTTTTAAACCATAAGTATATTGAAAATTGGTATTCATTATAAAAATATCAATGTTTTCTCGGAGACTATGGCACCTACGTGAATTAAATTCTGTATGTGGCCAGTACTGATGACCTTACTGAATGAGTTCGACAATTGATTTCTGAGTAATTGGCTTCGTTCACTTGGGGGTTTTTTTGGGAAGAATATGGAATCTCCCATGACCATTCTTACTGTGGCAGGGGATATTGTTGACAATGTTGCCTTGTTTAATACATATTATGAGGAGCATATGTTTAATCATGCATATTAAATATAAAATTGAATGTGTATCAAGTAGTTATGTTAGGCATAGCACAAGCTCATTGTTTTTGAAAAAAGAGACCTATGAGACAACTCACAGTGATACCTTTAAATCTGAGATTTCCTGAGACCTGTTTGAGGTATAACACAACATTTTGTCTATTGTGAAGACTTTGATGAGAACTTGTTCTTGGCTCATTTTAAGAACCATTTGAGATGGGTGAAAGAGAGACGCAAGTCAGAGAATTTTAAGAACTCACTTAGTGACCACTCTGAGACGGATCCTGGTCAATTTCTCTGGAGCTACATTTGAGATGACTGAGAAAAGGCTCAAAATCTCTTTTCAGTCTTGGAAAAAGCTTATTTTTGTCTAGGAGATGAAGGCGTGAAAAAGAAGAGATCTCATTTTGGATTTTGCTTTGCTATGGGGGTGGGGGCGGATACTAAATTTAATTCTGCAGGAAGGCTGTTAATGCCGTGAAAGAAGCTCACAGAATCGACCGAATATATAAATGTGCAGGTCTTGCTCTGTGGTTCCCTGCCACTGACCTCAAAAACAAAACTCTACAATGTTGTTCATTGCACTGATGTGGATGTTTAGTCTGTCAACTGGGGATTTACAGAGACTGGTTTAGCTTACTTCATACCAGCGCATCCAGGAAAAACACCTGCGACCCAAGACATCGATGCACTTCAGCTTCTCTGTTCCAATAAAAGCGTAATAATATACAGTGCTGTGAAAAAGTATTTGCCCCCCTCCTGATTTCTTATTTTTTTGGCATATTTGTCACACTTGAATTTTTTTTTTTTTCAAAAAAACAAAGTTTTATATTAGACAGAGATAACCAGAGTAAATACAAACTGAAGTTTTTAAATGATGATTTCATTTAGGAGGGGAAAAAAAGCTATCCAAACCTACCTGACCCAATGGAAAGCAGTTATTTATCATCTTAAACCACATTTGACTGAAATAACCATGTGTTCAATGAATAATAAAAGTGCCTTTAACACATAATTTTTATACTTCCACACTGAAATATCATTCACTCCCTATCCAAAAAAAAGTTGCCGTTTTGATTAAAATAAACATATACTCAAGAGCCTATGATGTTTCACCTAACAATAATTCTTTTAATTTTGACTAATTCAGAATGTAACTTTTCGTTTCTTACAAAAACCATGTCTGAAGACTTATCTCATGGTCATTGACAAGATCTCTGTGCTTCAAGTGGGGCAAAGATAGAAGGGAAGGAGATTGTTTAAATCACTGGAATTGGGTCAGGAACTGTCAGACAATTTATTAAAACCTAGAAGGAAAGTGATGAATCATCAATTTTGAGGAAGAAATCGGTTGGAGCAAAAAAATTATGACTGATCTTGATTGGAGATTACTAAAATGCTTGGTGAAGTCTCATCATAAAAAAAAAAAGTTTAGTTGTGAAGGTAAGAGCATTTCCATCTGCACGATGCAACAAATTAGCTGCGAGGCCACAAGAAAGCCACTTGTTGGTGAGGCTAATTGGGGAAAAAATGAGTTCAATTTGCAAGGGAGCATATAGGAAAAAGGTCATCTGGTCTATTGAATCCATATTTACCTCATTCCAGAGTGATGGGCACAGGTTTAGAAAGGAAGCGCTTGGAGTAATCCACCTGTCATGCATATTGTCCACTGTATGAACTTCTTGAGGCAGTCTTATGATAATGGGTTGCTTCAAATGGTCAGGTCTATGCTCAGCACTGTTCTGCAGCAATGAAATGAATTCAGTTGACTACCTGAATATACTTAATGACCAGTGACTCATCAATGGACCTTTTAATCCCTGATGGCAGTAAAGAGGGGGAATGTGGAAAGATATAGACTGGGTGGGAATTGTAACAGGTACTTTGTAGCAGAAAGAGAACACTGGCTAGGTTGGGATTCAACAGAGAACAAAGCATAAAAGATAACAGTTCTCCGTCAGTCATGCTGTCTCTTTTCTAAATTCAAGCCTCAATTTCATGGCATGGAAATCTACTGATGAACACTGATTACCAAATTACAACATCAAAACCACACTGCCTCTCCACTGTCAACTACTATCGAACAGCAGAAACACTATTGCTCATCACTGGATGTTTTGTACGATATGACATCCATATTACCGTCGAAACAGGTGCAGCACCCAATAAATGGACATATCATTAGGCCCGAGCACAGAGAGTGTGAGAACTCTATTGTAACTGTAGTGTTTATTATTTTCATTATTATTAGTCTTTTTATTATTATTATTCCCAAATGAAAAGCACATTTTTCAGGCCTTTTCCATGGGTAGAAACTCATCAAAACTGGCACATGCATAGGGCCTGGTGGAAATTTTGATATGTTATTGCTTATCCAAATGAACAGATTAAAATGGCTCTGTTGTGCCACATAGAATTTTCAAAATTCAGTGGAAGATGAGCAGAAATATGTTTAGGCTGCAGTCACAAAAACTTAGCCGAATGATATCATACCAGAATCTGCAAAAAAGTCTCTTGGAGTCTGACCCTAAATCCAACCGGAAATCTGCCATTTTGAATTTTCTTTAAATCATTAATATTTGGAGGGCTCGTATTTGATCACACTCCTCCTAGAGTTTTATCCAAATGACTTCAAATTTGGTCAGGGTCATGTAATCATGGAATCAAAATGATTGAAATGGTGAGTTTTTGTTTATAGGTGTGGCCACTTCTGATGTCTTGCCATGGCACATGAGATTGCTACAATTTGCACGTACATAGTTCAATCTCCACCAAATTTCACCGATATGTTCATTCTCGCGTACTGTCAAAATCGGCATATCAATTGCGCTTGGACGTGCCTCAGTGGCTCTATAACACCACCAAACACGAGGCCATTTTTGGATCAAGATGCTCAGATTTTCATGAAATTTGGTGGGGTGATAAAAAGTTCATATTGAAGTTTTTTGTACTTTTTTGTTGCAACTTTTACGCCAAAAAGGAAGTGAGCTAAAAGCCATTTCCTGCTTTTTTCCTCATTTTATGAACACATTCTTGTGACTTAGCATGCTCGAAAACTCGCAAAACTTTTTACACAAGTTTAAAGTGTGATGCTCTTCGATTTGATATCATAATTGGCCTTGGGCATGACGTTTCTGCTCTATTGCACCCCTAATCAACAACTGCATTTTCGAGTATGACTCAACATGCTCGAAAACTCATAAAGCATATATTTCACTACAGCTCATGGCAAGGCAGAATGCCT
This sequence comes from Gymnothorax reevesii, assembly GCA_029721435.1. Lineage (NCBI taxonomy): Eukaryota > Metazoa > Chordata > Actinopteri > Anguilliformes > Muraenidae > Gymnothorax > Gymnothorax reevesii. The sequence goes on from CM056581.1 coordinate 22,854,616, forward strand.
CCATAGCGCCCTCTGGTAATGTTTTCAACAAAGCAGCCCTCGCAGCCCATTTAACCTTCGTGTATAAAATTCGGTGGACACAGGGACCATGCCGAGACCTACAAACAAGTCTGTTGATGCCCAGGCCAAAATTCAATGGTATATCCGCCATTTTGAATTGAAATTGCATCTTTTTTTGACTTTTTGCCATTTACAGGCATCATCCTTCAATGAGATGCTCCAACAGATTTTATTCAATCAACTAATTTGGCTACTGACATCACCTTGCTGATTTTAAATGGCAAAGCTTTTTAGGATTCTACAAACGATGGATTCGTGGCTTGGCTGTGAATTTCCATGTTCCACCATGAACCAGGAAGTTTCACTTGCATGGATGGTGTGCTGTGGAGCACCCCCATATTCAGGGACATGACTGAGGAAAGGTGTTCGCTCTCCACTCTGGAAATAACCTTTTAGACAGTCTACCACTGTCCAACGTGAATGCACGCTGGCGCATGTCAGGATCTCGCCACCACCCCCAATGTTAACAAGAGTGCGAGGGCCCATTCAATGCTGCTTGCAGCTTTAATTTTTTTTTTTTGATTCTACAAACTATTTCATTTTTTTGTTTGCCCTGGCGATGAATATTGCTACATTCGGCATATTTTAAATCTGAGTCAAATGTGCTCACACAAAACACTCTTCTCAACTACGTTGTATATTTCGGTTTAACTATGGTGTCTTTTGAGGCTGGTATTTGCAGTATAACAACATTTACCATACAAAAAACTCCACAGCATACCAAGCTGCAATATCTAAAAAATCTGTTAGAGTAACTATAAGAAAACTGTTTTCTGCAGTTCTACAGTACTAAAATTCAAAATGTTTTCTCTTTTGTTGCCTAGTGCATGCACACACTTTAAAGACTGTGCAGGTCTACTCATCACTGTCGAGAGGGTAATGCAAGTATACATCCACTGTTATATCTGGGGTACCTTACTATTGCTCTTGGTTCTATCTGGCCCTTTGCAGACACAAAATAGCCAATATCTGGTCGAAGACAAGCAGCATGGCACATAATTGTCAAGATGCCACACAGACTTTTTCTTTTTTTTTGTGGTTTCTTTTTTGTGGGTGAGAAATGAAGCAGCACTTGTGGGAGCTCTGAGATTTCCCTCTTTTTGTTGGATATATTCCCTCTCGCGCACCTTTGGGTGAACTTCAAACACCCCAATTACACTCAAGTACCGCTGGCTTTAATGAACTGTATGCCGAAGGCCAATGTCCTGTACATGGAAAATGTAGCTGTGAAGATCTTCAGGATACTGAAACCCCCAAATAACACGTGTGATGCCTTTACTTGGGTCAACCCAGACAGAAAAAAAGCTTGACAATCAAAGGATGTAGGGGGCCCAGAGCCTTGTGACTGAAAACTCAGAAAGCAGAAGCCAGCAGTGATTGTGACCATGAACCCTGAAAGTGCAGTCCTTTTTTGAGCAAATTTCCTCCCAAATTAAAATCCTACTTCTCTCGAGCCACTTTGACTACAGGCATAATAATGGTCTTATTTGCAGGGTAACACTCAGTAAATTGCTCTGAAATAGTCAGAATATCACAAAAATTAACATAACATGAATGGCAAGAACAGGCCGTTAAGCCCAACTACGCTCGCCAGTTTCTTTATACTATTGTGAATATATCCCTTCAGATACTCAATGACTCAATGGTATCTAGCTTTAAGTGAAGCCTGCTCTTGAAAACCCCCAAGGTCTCTGCCTCAACAATATGGTCACGCCAGTTATTCCACGTTGAAATTACTCTTTGGGTGAAGAAATATTTCCAAATGTCAGTGCTAAATTTACCTTTGGTCAACTTTCATTTGTGACCCCGAGTTCTACTCACAACACTTGGTCGAAGGAATCCTACATAATTCACTTTGTTAATCCCTTTAACATATTTAAAACATATTTAAACCTCCCATGAAGTAATCACTTCTAATGTTTTTATTACCTACATGTACAACTTTACATTTCGCGACATTAGATTTCATTTGCCACATTTCTGCCCAATTCTGGATTCTATCCAAATCATCCAGAATCACTTTAGTGGACTCTAAACTATTTTCCAAACCCCTCAATTTAGTATCACCCGCAAATTTAACTAATCTGCTCTCAATATTCCTTTCAAGGTCATTAATATAGCTGAGGAACAGCAGGGGTACCGACACCGATCCCTGGGGGACGCCACTCCCCACCACATCTAGCTCAGATGAGATACCACTGACCTTTGTGTTCTTTGTGTTCTGTCCTGTAACCAGTTTTGAATCCACTCCAGAATACCTCCTGTAACTCCAATCGAGCTCATTTTAAAAATTAATCTCTTATGCGGTACTGTATCAAATGCTTTCTGAAAATCCAAGTATATGATGTCATAAGCCCTGCATTGGTCATAAGTCTTGGTGGCTTCTTCAAAAAATTCCAGAAGGTTTGTCAGGCATAACCTACCCTTACAGAAACCATGTTGGCTATCCCTCAAGATACTGTTACGTTCAAGAAATAAGTCCAGCTCATCTTTTATGATAGATTCCACAATTTTGCACGCAATGCAAGTTAAACTGAGTGGCCTGTAATTTCCTGGCTCGGTACGGTTCCCATTCTTATATATTGGGATTATATTGCCCTGTTTCCAATCATTTGGTATTTCTCAAGTTTCTAAAGACTGTTGTTAAGAAACAACACTGGAAATATGTTTTTGCTTTCTTCTTTCCCTGTATTGCAATGACCAAGCCTCATCAGCCAAGAAAAATAATACAGCCACAGCCTGATGCCTGAGCTACTATGTAATAAAGTAGCTTCCAAAACTCCTTTCCTTCACATTGACATTTTTTAATTTGAGGCATTTTTTTTCCTGAATGTGAGCAACAGAGACTGGAAGATGGCTGAAATAAACGAGACGCCAGTGCCATTTACGATACTTAATTAGTATGCAGTTGAAATGTTAATACTGGGGCCAATATCTGGATTAAATGACATAGCATGAAGCATGATTTGTAGCTTTTGAGCCCATGCTTCCATTTACCTTCTAACAAGAATTAAACCCTGAAAATGCAGCAGTGGCAGAAGCCACAGACCCATTCAGGGTGATGATAGAAGAACAGGATATCAATTAATTCATGATGCAGCGAAGCAAAGAGAGTGATGTAACACAGCAGCAGGCAGAGATGTGTTTGCTGCAGAGGCAGACCAGGAGAGCAGCATAAATAAACCACCCACCAGAGGGGCAGAGCACTGTCTGATATACATGGGAGCATTAAAGGGAATGTGGGCATTTTTTGAGATGTCTGCCAGAACTAGCTTCGCAAGTCGTGCCCTATTTAGATTGTCATTTTAGAAATAGATTTTGCCAGTTTCTAATGTATTTTTGGGGAAAAAAATAATGTGAGCTGACTTCACCACTAAAATAATCTCATGGAACATCATTTCATTTCTCATTTTCTTCTTAAATGTGAACAGACAACAACATCGGCTGTGTTTTCTACTGTGCCTGATCATTTAATGTCTATATATGGTCCTTATCTATTCTGTTATATACACTGTTGGTGTATACGAATAAAATGCTGTCACCACCTGCGTACATCTCTGCTGTACTATTAAGCATAACTATAAAATGAAATGCTGCTTCAGCACGACCCTTGCGATCTGGCTATGTGTATATCATGAGACATAGCGCATGCAGAAAAATTGAGCACTCTTTGTCAAGGCCATTTTTCAGGGGTGCATCTGATATTTTTGTCAACCCTAGGTTTTTTCAGCATATCAATTTACCTACGTTGACAGCTGACAATTTGCTAACTGTTTGAGGTCCATTTAGAGACCTGGATATGTGCTGTTATTATGAGATAATCAACGTGTGTGAGTGGTCATAATGTTTTGGCTTGTAGGTTTATAAACCACTTTTTTCACGCTGAGCCTTCATCATTTAAAAATTGGCAAATCCACAACTCTATCTAGTTTGTTTCTCCTTTCAATTTTGATTTGCATGATCTGACTTTTCTCAGCCTTTTCACAATATAGCCAATATATACTGACCAGCACTGAAAGAGCATCATCTTAATTTCAATTAATGCACTTTATGATGTGTGTTACAACAAACAAAAACAGAATGAATGTTTTTAATTCTCAAACTGGATACAGTCTAGTTTGGAGTAACCCTTGGTTTTTAACAGTACTACAGTGGTGTCTTTGGTGAAAATGGGGGTTTCACACCTTTTTTGCAGGTATTAGGCATCTTGTGACTGTGGATTCGGACTCTCAACTCCTCTGAAATCACCTTGGTGAGCCATTCAAGTCAATTTTAATGATCTCGATTCTTTAATTTACACTGTGGCTGGCAAACTGTGGACAGTCAAGCACTAGACAGATATGTCCAAACTTTGGTCAATCCTCCCAGTGATGGAATGACAACAACGCTGCCACGTAGCAAAAGCACAGAGGCGTATGCACACTTGCAACATTCAATGGGTGTGTTTCTACTCATTTTCATCAAGTTCTCACCTTATTAGCCATCTATTGTTGATGTTTATTTACTGACTTGGGGTGGCCTTTGGTTTGCCATCTTATGAAATACCAGATTTTGCAAATAGACCCAGAAAGATGTTATTGCTTTTTGCCCAGGTAACAAAAATATTGATTTTAGCTTTTTTTTGGCCTGAAATGACATTAAAATGCACAAAAGACCTACTCACCTACTCTTGTCAGGAGGCATGATACATTTTGATAACAATTACACATCTGAAACAGGCATAATTTGTATTTTGGCCTTGAAATTAGAGTAGTGCGTTTTCAGTGCTGATCAGTACACAAGTATTCCTAACGGAAGTCCAATGTCTTTTGGTTTGCTTTTTCCTTCCCCAAGAGCTTACTTTTCTGCATATAAGCAAAAATCCACTGCCTGGCCAAATAAATAAATAAATAAACAAGAGCCATCTGGCAATGGCCTATCCCCCCGGCCCCCCACATTCATGGATTAACTGCTCAAGAAATTCCAAAATACCAAAAGGCACATCTACATATGACACCTGACCTACATGTGAAATTTCATGAAGAAATACTGAACGGTTTTGAAGTTATGCTCCAGACAAAAGAATGTTTACAGACAGACAGACAGAGCGACAGCTATATCCCCCTGCATTATATGCCGGGGGGATAATAAAAATCACACACACTAATATTTAATGGGACTGCCTTTAGTTTTGATCACAACAAGCATTCGCCATGGTACTGCTTCAATAATCTTATGCGATGTTACAATATTTATTTCCTACCTGAACTGCACAAATGTTTGGTTGAGATATGTCACTGACAATGGGAGGGTTAAACCACTCCATAAAGTCATCTTCAGAACATTCCAAAGACTTTCAGTTGGTAAAGGTCAAGATTGGTGGCTAATTCATGTCAGAAAATGATTCCTCCTGCTTGCTGAACCTCTTTTTCACAATTTGAGCCAGATCAATCTTGGCATTGTCATCCTGAAATATGTCTGTGCTGTCAGGGCTGAAAAAATCCATTGATGGGATAGTCTGGTCGTTCATCACATTCAGGTTGTCCACTGACTATTTTATTGCTGCATAACATTGCTGAGCCCAGACACGACCAATTTAAGTAACTCCAGATCAGTACGTAGCCTATAGAGCCTAGTACAGTGGGCACAATGCATGATGGGTCCATGATTTCATGGGCTTACTTTTACGCTGACCCACCTATTGCTCTGGAAAAGGGTAAATCTAAAATAAATTTTTTTTTTTCCCAAGTTAGCTTGAATAAAAAGTGGCTTTCTTGTGGCGATGCAACTGTTAGTCCCAATCCTGCAGGTTTTTGTCACATAACACATGTGGCAATGTTCTTTCTTTCAGAATTAAACATAAAAATAAACAGTAGAACTCATGGTTATTATGATGAGATTTCACCAAGCATTCTAGTGATCTCCCATCACGATCGTCCGACCTGTTTCTTCTGCGAAGTTGACAGTTCGTCACAATCATTTCAGGTTTCAGTAATGCTTTGGACAGTTCTTAACCCAAGTCCAGTGATTTCAGCGATCTCTTTAGTTGCATTCTTTGCTTGAAGTCAGCCAATAATTTGCCCCTCTTTTTCACGACCATAGGGCACATCTGAGTCTGACATGATTGTCCAAGGAATGAGGTGCTGTACAGCACATCAGTCAGGGTTTAAAAGAATAATTGCCAGCTGAAACATAATACTCACAGCAATAATGATTCCATCATAGGCTCTTAAATAATAACTAATTTAAAATTAAATGACAACTTTTTTTTGGCTAGGCTGTGTATATAAATAGAATAAATAAACGGAAAGTTTTTTTCAAAGTCATTATCTGCTGCATGCAAATGGAATTGGATATCTTGGAAAATCTACTTTAAGCAGTATTCATGAGTATATTATTATGTTATTTTTCCTCGTCCTGTGTATTTCTCTACTGTTCTATTCAATCCCAAAGCATCCCAGTAGCATCAGAGCATTCCTAGTGCGATAAGATTACACAACAGTCGTATTCCAGTGAAGGACATGCCATGATATCATTAGAGAGATGTGCACAGTGTTGAGAACCATATTAAAAGAGTGCTCATTATTTTGCATTTTATTAGCACTGAATGCAGGATCATATAAACTGCCCTCAAGAATATCAGGCACAGCTGTGGGTTGGGTTTTCTGCGGCACATTTCATGAGTTGTTTACACAAGATCCTCACTTGATTGTGATATATTCAGACACTCACTGAAACTGTGCATTTTCTTCATGTGAACTCTTGGTTACTGATTAATAATGCATAACACTTGCTCTGCTTCATAATCAATTCATTCAATCACACTTTCTTGGCCTGCGCTGTTCCTGAACTCTGCCGCCACTAAAAGTGCAACATTTGTTTTCTAATGTGTCAGTATTTTGGCCTCTGGTTTATGGGTCCTTTTCTGTAGGTTTCTGCTACTCGTAACTTCATACTTTTAGTGTCTGTCTCTTTTGGCCTTGCTCCACCGGGACCTGCAAAGACCTCCACCTCTGGGAACATTATTCTTCAGGAGCCATTTCTCCAGCAACATTCTGTTACGATCAGTTTTGGAGTAGTTACTCAAAAAAGCAATGCATTACACATTACTAATTACTTTTTTAAAAAAGTAATGCCTTACTTCTCCGAATTATTCACTGCTGAAAGTAATTTGTAACACCACTAGTTACATTACTTGAGGATAACTCCATAGCGTCACCTGAGATGCACCATAACTAAATATATATATATATATATATGCGCCCAGATCAGCATGAATCCTTATACTAATATACACAAGATCTCTCTTTTGTGCTCTTGAACACAGCAAAGCCAGCAGTAAGTTGAGAAAATCAGCTCAAACAGCACTTCACAGAAAAAATACGTCAAGAACATATGTCTGCAATTTTTGTTTTGTGTCCTCCATAAAGCCAAAGATACAGTCACGTCACATGAGAGAAGTCAGACAAATGTTGCAAAAACATGCATGAAGAAGGATGTTTGATTTATTTTTCTGTTCACCCGTCATGAAGCAGACAGTTGAAGAGCTTAAAGTAATGCAAATGACTAGATAATTGTTTGATTAGTAACTGTGATGCGAAGTTATCAGCAGTAATGTGTTAGAAGATGAATGTAATCTGATTACAATAATGTGTGACTTTGTGATGCGTTGCCCCCAACTATGGTAATGATGGTGATGATTAACTTCTTGCTGAAAGAGTGAGGTCTGAATTAGAGCAACAGGCAATAATGTCAATCTTTTCATGTCTTGTTTATTGGGAACTGGAATTCTTTTGAAATAAATAGTTTTAAGCAACAGGTCTCCAAGTCCCGTGAAGTCAAAATCAGCGCATTAAAAGTATAAAAATCAAGTACTTTTCTCACATATCGCCCTATATATCACCTATCTTTAATATCTAGCAAAAAAAAAAAGACAAAAAAATTACATTGTTGGTATTTATTAATCGTATTTAAGAGTTTGAAATTTTGCAGAAAATTATAAAATAATGTGTTTAACTCCTCCTGCACTCGTGGACAGATACTACTTTTGTATATAATTAAAATGCTTTCTCAAATTTTTATGCCTTTCCCTCATGACTAATGAGGTACCTGGCAGTTATAGGTCCTCGCCATGGTTTTGGTAATGCAAACTCCTGCAATCTTTTCCCCATAAAAAAAAGGGGGCTTTTTTCTCATTCACAGATATGTGACAGCCGGGGCGCCACCAGGAATTCTGGGCCCCATGAAAAAAATCACATTGGGCAATCTAATGTAATTGTAATTTACAATTACATAATGTAATTGTAATCTCAATGTAATTTTATTTCTAAAATTCCAAAATGGAAATGACTAATTTTAAGGTCTTGTATTTGAGGTCAAGTTGACTGTGAAGGCCATTGACAATCATCCGACTGATGCCAAAATTTTTGGAAGGATGTGTCCTAACTCAGTGCACAGAAAGTTGGCATTGGAATGAGAATTAGACCTAGAGTCTTGGGACCTGTAATGCTAATATACCAGCGCTCTTCAGAGGAGAAAGAAGTACACATATGCCTGACTCAACTCAAATGACAGATACTCTTGTAATAAAAAAAATATACCCGACTAAAATTTTTAGAACTGTGTCCAATTTTTTCATTTAAGCAAAAGTATCAATGTATAAGCTCTTGAATTTCTTTAAGTATAAAACTAGAATGTCGCTAGGGCACTTTCTTAGCAGCAGGTTATACTGCGACACACAAACAATTGCACTTCAGCAATCATTTTTAGAACTGACAACTTCAAAGAATTCCCCTAAATAAAACCATGGATTTAGAATATGGTTTTCTGCGCGCGCATTCTGGCTGCCTCCTCAGTGATTGATCATCTTTTATCCTTAACACTGCTCGATGGCTTTCTCACAATCATGACTGTGTATATTGAATAACCCTCCCCTCTCTGTCAGCATCTCCACCTCTACTTCCACTGTGATACACCCATTGTACATTCAGTCGCTAGGTTGTCCGCCTATCAGTTCATACATATGATTTGTCACCATTAAGATGTGCTGCGAATCTGTGTTTGATTGGCTGTCCTAAAGGATGCTAAAACGTATAATGTAAAACAGAAACTGAACAGCAAGAAAAGACAAGACAGTTCTTTTCAGATTCTTATTTTTGCTGCGGAATGCGTGATACATAAATGATTGACCTACCTCTGCTGTAGCTAGCTTATTTCACTATGGACATTAAAGGAAAATTTCACCCAAAAATGAAAATTCACTCATCATCTACTCACCCCAAGGCTGATCAAAGGGTCCATGAATTTCTTTCTTTCTCCAAACACTTTTGGAGTTACGAAGAAAATCAGCATTGAAGACAAATCCAAAACAATTGAAGTCAACGAAAACCACTTTTTCAAGCTTGAAAACATAATTTTAAAACCACAAAATGCCTCCATACTGCTCCTGCGGCATAATCCAAGTGTCCGTAAGCCCCGATATTCAAATTTGACTCATAAAGACGTCTTTTCACTATATTTTAGCCTTAATATGCAATGTAGTCACTTAGCTAAAAGAGCCCTGTTTATTTTCACGAAAGAAGTTAGCCTCGCTAAGTTGGCCGACCACAAAAATGCGCTGTTCAATCAGTGAAGCGGCGCGTTTCTCCAATTGGAGATGTTTAGGGCCATTGCAGAATTTTTTTCCCTCGTTGGTCACCGTAGCTAGAGGTCTTGAATTTTTCTTCTGTGAAAATGAACAAGGTGGCTACATTGGGCATTACCAAGGATGTTTTATATTTCACTGGATATACAATTGGAAAATGGCCACCCATTCATTTCAATGGAAATTGCTCAGTGGTGCAGCACGCCGACATGGGGGCCAAGCTTCCGGACCCACGCGGACATGTGCTGTGTGATTTTTCCTCACACATGCGTAGTGTGGGGCTCATGAACGCGCTGGTATCCGAGGTGTCCATGACAACGGCTCGCGGTCTTGGAACTCTGACCCAGGGTGCGTGTTCCCGATCACTTTCCTCCGGAAATGGAATCCTGGCCACTGCAGACTGCACCCTGATGTAAGTATGAGCGGAACGAAAGACAAAAAAAAAAAACAAAACATGGCTGTCGGTAAAGCTTTAATTATAGTTTGAGATAGAATTTTAAAACCCAAAGGCAGTGTCAGATGTGTAAAATGATTGTTATTTAACAGGGAAGTAAAACGATTGATTTCAACCAAAAATGTCAGCAAAATTAGTTGGCTTGCTGTTGTGTAGACATTGCTCAGGGGTGCGCTTCCAGAAATCACAGATGCTAACTTACCTATTTGGAACTATTCACTATGAACGGACACATTACTTAAGTTGAGGCAACTGCGCTTTTGGGAAACACCACAGGCTCGTGTCCTCTTTAGTTCAACGATGAATAACCACATTAATGGAGTCAGACGATTCTTTCTCGTCTGCGTGGGAATTCCATTATCAAGACAATAAAATGACCACACAACACAACGCACTGCACATGCCTTACAAACCAATATATTTTAAAGTCAGGAGCCTGAGTTCATCTTCAAGCAGAACTGGCAAAAAAACAAAAACTGACAAAACACAAATAATTCTATTTGAAAACATCTTTAATATTTACATGTAAATAATGCCATTCATCAATTAAAATAGAATGGCTAAAATATTTGCTCCGTAACCCCGGGTCGCTTTATTGACTTGGCCACATATAGAATGAAAGACGGCAAGGAATGCTCATTGTTCCACCCACTTGGTTCGGATTGCACAAAAAAAATTATCATTTTGGATCTTATCTGTGAAGTTGCCGAAAAGTTTCGTCATCATGTATGAGGGTCTGTAAGTACTTTAACAATGAAGAATGGTTAGGCTGACAAATGGTTTGCGGTGTTCGAATGGTGTTCGAACTGAATTTATGTAGTGCTATAAATGCACTCATATGGACATTAGGTTAGGTGCTACTCAGCTGACGCATTATGCATAACGCATCAAAATAGAGTGATGCGAATTGGTGCTATTCAAAGTAATGGAAATGCACAACGCAGTTAATGGATTTAATCATATCATTTTAATACCAAAAAGGTGAGTGTTGTCTGCGTACATTATTCTAGGATGACACAACAGCGGCCATAGCTTACTGTACATTTACTCGCGATACATGAAGTGCAGCAATCGAGGTGCTACATATTACGGCCATTCATCAATTAAAATGGCAAAAATATACTGAGTAACAAAAGAAACGCAAGTTAGCTAGTTAGTTAATGTGCTCTTATGGTTACTCCTAGTGACCGCAAAACAACAGTTTGATGAAATGAGTGTAAATGTGCACACTAGTAATAAATTTGATTTTCAATAACTACGCGCCAACTTATTCTCCGGTCTGCCATTAATAAAATTGTGTTTCTTTTGTTGCTCAGTAGATTTGCACCGTAACGCCAGCTCACATCACTGGCTTGGCTATGTCTATAATGTTGATCACAGACGGACAGCAAGGAATGCCCATTTGTGGTCTCCCCATACCCAGCGGCACATTATCCGCTACATGCAGCTTATCATTAGCAAGTGGCTGCCCTACCTAGCCTTTCACATACCGAAGACCGCATGCTGTGGCTCTTAGCGCCGCCCCTAGTATTGAAAAAACGCAGCAGATCTAAGGGAGTTAACCCTGAAAAAATCAGGATAAGCCCCTGCTCGGGTTAGCACACTAGTCCTTTCAAGATAGCCTCTCTGGTGTTAGCACTGGTAATTTGTCTTTCTATATGATTCCAATCCAGAAGCTACCCACTGAGGAACGCAGCCTGCTCGCCCACTGCACCGAGCCAGCAACTCAAATTAGTGTTATTTAACCTGCTACGGACCCAGAAACATCTCATAAGCAATCACATCAACATCTGCCTTGTTAATCTGGGCAGTATAATCGCAAGCATGACAGACCCTGGGTTTAGCCTCGAGGACCTCGCGGTTCTGATCTGCCCGGATCTGCTCGCAGTTAGTAAATTTGATTTTCTATGATAATTACGCGCAAACTTATTTTCCGGTCTGTCTTTAATTAATTTGCGTTTCTTTTGTCGCTCAATACATTGGCTCCATAACGTCGCCAGCGCACTTAACCGACTTGGCTACGTCTTTTATGTTGAACACAGACAGACGGCAAGGAATGCCCATTGCTCCACCCACTCACATCCGCTGCAGTGCTAAATTCGGAAAAGTGGAAAACGCGCTTACATATGAGGCCCCGTTGGCGTTCGCATAGCCTGAATATAAATAAAAAATTTTGTCTTTTCCGAGAAACGAGGCATTGATGATTTAAAACAGAAAAATAAACCATTTCGGTATCGATAATTTGTGGCGGTCAAAAAAAATTATTCACGGATTTATCAGCATGTCTTTTTCAATTATTCCCTCAGGAGAAATTCCTTTTTGGCCCCCATGGCCTGCAATATCAGACTCGCCGCTAGGACCATGTCAGAGTGTGTTGCAGACCCTAGTTGTGTGTCCAGTTCTCCTTATAGGTCCATGGGCATTGAGGCTAAAAATATAGTGAAAAGACATCTTTAAGAGTTAAATTTGAATGGCGGGGCTTTCGGACACTTGGATTATGCTGCAAGCAGTATCTGTCTGCTGAGGAGCTCTGGAAATAAAGGGACCGACGCCCGAAACCTTCACTCGGACACAGTGGCTGACACTGGAGAACTGGGTCACTCGCGCGGTAGTGATCCCAAGAAAGGCAATTTGCATCCGGGCAGATTTAGCTAGCATAGAATGGCACGTTTTATATTCTAATTTTTGATGTTTGAATGTAATAATTACTGAATACTTTGACCTGTGTTTTCCTTTGCTTGCTGTTCTAATGTACTGGATCTTGCTGTTGTACTGGTTGAAAACTTAGGTATGTAAGAGAATTTGTTGGGAAATCGCAGTTTTTTACTCTATACTGCTGCATTGCTGAGCTGTATAATATCCAATCTTTGAGTGACTTCATTTAAAACTGCGGATTGTTTGTTTTTATACTGTTGCTTTGCTCTTTGTAATAAAAATTATTGAGATTTTGAACTGAATTTGGACATTTTGGCTTGTCTAACTGATTGAGTAGCAAGCCGCAGCGGGTTGAACAATCCTATTAGACTGCGCCTTCTTTTCTGCTTTTTCTCTCACTCTCTCTCCATTCTCATATTCTCTTTTAAGCTAGTATCTGTACACAATACACTGCTTACTGAGTGGAAAACACTGGCTCTGGCCTAACTCGTGCAGGAGTCTTTTTCTAATTCTCACACCTGTGCCATCCAATTCTTTGTTCTCCCTTTTACTTCCTCCACCGTCTAGCGCACTTGGTTCTCAGACTGCAGGCTACACCACTCATTTTCTAAAAATCATGCCATGTACCTTTTTGGCACCCACTTCATAATGTTGTGACCAACGTGCATTCTGACGGCTCATTTCGCTACATTTTATTTTTCTCGCCACTCTCCACATTCTTAATGATCCTCTCCACCTATTAGCAGGGGCAGATCTAGGATGGTAGGAGATCCGGGCCTTAGCCCAGAGGGAGGAAGGAAGTGTGCTCCTGAGCTGCGATTCAGAAACCCTCAACTTACCACCAAATTAAAGCGGAAGAAAGACACTGGAGAACACTTGCAAATTCACACCCTTTAATGCTGGTTGAAGTTTCTTCAGATTTTTTAATTTTTTATTTAATGCAGGTCGATTGGTATCATTACATACTTCAGCCAATCATAGCTCTGGTACAGGCTGTGGTACCATTGTACATGCCAACAGCCAATCACAGCAGGGCTGTACTCGTGCATCAGTGAGAATGGTAATTCATATGACCTTGTCTCTGTCAGCTGAGTTGTGTATTCGGCAAATTTGTAAATGCTCGTCTGACAAATCACAATTAAAGTGCTCCACAATACACTAAATAGCAAGTAAACTAACCAGTGAGCTGCAGAAGTCCAACAATCTATTTATTAGACATTGGCTTCGGTGACTAACTAGCGGTGGAATAGCACAACTTACGCTTTTACGCCAATATCCAAAAGAAGAAAGTCGATTTAAGGTATTTGACGTGTTTGATGTATGCTTTGATGAAATTAGCAATGTCAATTGGATTTCCTATGGAAGGAGGATGAGCCAGTCGATAGGACTTTGTTCAAATGTTTATATGACAATGACGATTCTGTGGTTAAAATCTCGCCTCATTCGCCAACTGTCAACCCTGTCATTTTCGAACTCGAAAAATAAGCTAATTTTGCATATTTGCTTGCGGGGCGTATTTCAGGCCTTAATTTTCCGATGAACTTAATCTATCTCAGGGTAGCAATGTATATTGGTATTTACAACGTGTCCATGCAATATAACGGCAGCAACTGTTTTGGAATACCGTATCTGTTAGATAAGAAGAGTGCATTAAAGTCTTTCAAAAAAATTAAGTGCAAATTTATCTCCCATTTTCAACAAAAATGGATGTGAAATATTCCTTAGTGTGTCAGGATTACATGAAGGAACCACAAGCGAGCACCAGAGAGTACAAAAAAAAGGGATCTTTTTTTTTCTGAAGGGGGAGAACCCCAACAGAGCAGGCAATGGTACAATGTCCACAATACAAAAATCAGAATCCTTAGGGCGAAATCCAAAACCGTAAATAGGGCACCAATCACAATACTCGTGGTCAGACAAACATAGGTTCAATACCTATTAGGCGTAAACAGAGTCGAATACCAGGGCAGCAATCACAAAACTCGTAGTCGGGCAAAAAGGATTCGTAACAGATGCAGACAATAGTACCAAAGAGCAGAGCCAAAAATCGTAAGTTGGACAATCCAGTCAGAAGTGTAACACTATGAGTACAAGGCGAAGAGATAGCAGCACAGGTAAACAAGAGAAATGTTCTGACAAGGAAGTGCTGTGAAAAGACTCCCTAATATACTCTAATGGGAAGTCACATGCTTAACTCATGAGATCATGAGGAAGAACCTAATCATGTGAAATAGGCAACAGCCAAAATGTGGACAATACTATAGAAAGATATACAGCTTCAGTCAAGGAGTTCTAACTTGCATAAATAAGAGAAAGGACAGTGTGAGCAGGTGTAGAGAATCCACAGAAACGCAGAAGATTAGGGAGAGACAAGAGGCGGAGACTAGAACAGGGCGAGTGCAGAGCGCTTGTTAATCAATTAGTAAGTGCAGCTATACAATCCCTAGTGCTCGGTAGTAAGTTAGTTTTATATACAATGTTAGATTGTGTTAGTAACTCTAGCAAAAATAACAAACTGTTAGTATAGGTTAGTAATATAGAAAAAGCAAGGCGAAGGAAGTAAATGAGATTGGAAGGAAGATTGTAATCCAGAAACCATTAAATCACCCGAAAGAGTGGCACGCAGTTCAGGGGCTGTGAGCAATGACAAGACACCAGACAGGGGGAGACAAAGTGCAATGCATAGCAAAATCAAAAACATGAACCAGAATGGAACTATGGTAAAATGGAAAACTAGACAATACATGAACATAAACCAGAACCAAAATACTATACACAAATCCAGACATGGTCAGGCAAGCAAAAGATCAATATCCAAGCAATCAGGAACATGGCAGACAGATCAGTAGCATGACAAACAAGCAGAATCATAACACAGTGCTTCTGATGTTTGAGCCTAAAAGCAAGCAAGCCATAGATGACGTAGAAAAAAAATCTTGAGATTCTCACTGATGCGCAAGCAGATACTGGCTTCTAAACATTCGACCCGGAGCAAGCAAAATGGGCGTGGTCAGCACATTTCAATCATGCATATCTCGAAAGCTACTTCACAGCTGTTTCTGAAATTTTGGTATATCACTATTGGCCCTAAGGGCTATTTGCAAAATAAGTTTTATGGAAATTGGAGGGGGTCAGGGGGGAGCTTTGATCAGTTTGGCGTGGAATGATCCATTACATTATGCCAGTTCTTAGGCATTGCAGGCCATGGCAACTGGAGGTGGAGTGAGCCCATCATTTTTATTAGTGTGGGTATAAGTGTAGGGTGGCACAGTAGAGGATTTATATGGACAACATTTAAAGAAATAAAAATTAAAAATAGAAAGCCCAGTTTGGCTTGTATGCACAGACTCAACAGTTGTCAACTGAAGTAGACAAACTTGGGATATATAAAAAAGGGCAAATTGCAGAAATGAATGGCAGTGTAGGAAATTCCCGCAAAATCATGATAATCCATTGTCCACAAGAAAAAAAACTCTGTGTCTTTGCTCTGGAATCCAAATATGATCATTTTTTATCATGCGATTGCATTGTTTTGGGGATTTCAAACCCAGTGGAACTTTTTCCCCCATCATGAGCTAACAATTCTGGCAAACACTATGTCATGCAGCATTTGAAAAACAGAAAAGGAAAAGAAATTTAGCCGTTGTCAAGATGAATATCGTAGAAGAAATGTTGCTTTTTTCATTGGTATTTTTATGTGTCCTAACTTAAACTCCAGCTGTCTCTGTAAGCAGTGATACAAGATGTGGTTGTGGAGAAACCTTTTTTCCAATTTTGATACCATCATGCAGCCCAGCCTTGACTGGCAGGACAAAACCTGGCTGACTCAGAACCACCAGGGAGTAAAAAGACACTACACAAAATTAAAAGGGAAATTTCCAGTGCACCAGAGGTTAAGAAATGTTATTCTTAGTGACAAATTAAGGTGGAATCCAAGTAACCTTATTTTTGCAAATTATCATGAACAAGAAAGTACACAAAGATCCACTCAAAAGCTCCCTTTCACACTAATTGCACTATATGTTTTCTCCCCTTGTAATGCCCCTCCCCTTGGGCATTCAGGACTTTTGGCTACCTGCCCTCATTCAATTATTTAATTACCCTCCCTGTGTTCCCCTGGTGTACACCTGGTTTGCATTGGTTAAGATTCATTCCTTTGCACATTTAGACTTCCCCTTCACTGGTAGGTAACTTTAGATAGTGACACTTCTTAGTTATGAGCACTCTCTTTTTGTTATCCCTCTTTAGGTTTGAGTTATTTGTTCACATTCTTCATTAAATAAAATCATGTTCCTGCACTTGGGTCCTCCTTTCCTGTCACTGTTCAGGCGCCCTTTTAACATCTTTGGGCGGCAGGACGTCACACCCCCTTGTGCCCAATTACTCATCTTTTTAATGGCTGTAAAACAGCAATAGGCTTGAATTTCCAGCGTCAAATTTGTCAGGTCTCCCGTTCTAACAATCCTAGAGGGCCATGAACATACTACGCCTGAATAGAATCATTCTGGACTTGCAAGTCTGCATGTTGGGCTAGTGGAGCTCAATCCATGAAGTCTGTTTTTATATTAATCATGCATATCAAAAGTTTTTTTTTTCCCCCCTAAGACATCTGGAATGTTTCAAACACTGATTATAAATGTGTGTCTGAAATAGAGTAATCGTCTTGATCTGTTATCTTCAGTTTGGTCAAGATTGGTTTAGGTATTGTCATGCTAATGCTCGAATTTTCATTGTGAGTGTATTTTTCACTCTTTATCTTTGTGATTAAGACCCCATTCAATGTACAACCTTGTGGAACGGCTGCATGTGATTAGGCTGATTGGTACACACAAGTGGCAGCTGGTGAGCTGAAAATAGCGCAGCACAGAACATTCCTCTAAACAACAGATTGAGAACATTCCTCTAAACAACGGATTGGTCTTGACCTGTATTCATTCATTTTACTTAAACAAGAAATAAAACCTGTCATTTTGAAATGAAGTTGCATTATAATTCACGGTATTCTGTGGTGCACGGGGCCAAATTATTTCAATGGGCTTATGGGGCTGCAGCACAAGCCCCAGCCACCATGGGGCCCCATGCTGCAAGCCTCGTTGTGAATTTATTGATAATAATCTGTCAACTAACATTATTGGGCCAACAGAGTTCACAATGCTTTGTCCTTTTGCTTTAGGATCCTTAGTTTTATCAAGAATATAGAACACCAAAAACTGAGAGTTGATTGATCTGCATATATAACACTGTTCTGCATTTACGGGGCAGACCACCAAAGATCAGTGCTTGGGTAAATTACGTTTATCCAGTCACATTCTAAATTTTAAACGAAAGTTCATTTGCCACCTAATTATCTATTTTATTTCCTTCTCATGTCAAAATAGCAGTTTTTTTGATGGGAGGGGAGCGAATCAGGCAGTGATGGGCACAGAAAACATTTTCAGCACCTGCCTCTCTGCTCAGTGGACAGTTAATGGGGTAAAAGGACAGGAGATTAATGTCACTTATGTTTGCTGAAAAAAGGCAATGATGACCACTACACTATTAAAAGGTGTGTATCATTTTCTTACCCTAATAGATGCATAGACGGCATTTAGGTGCACTGTCGATCAACATTTAAACAGATGCAGGAAGCAAGGGAGTGCTATGAGAAGGGAGGAGGGAAGCGAAAACTAAAGCCAATGCATTTTAAATGTTTAAACACAGAGCTCCGACTGCCAAAAATGTTAAATATCACGGCAAAGGCAGCAAAATAGCATTTCACTGGTTTAAAAAAGTTAGCATTAGCATTCTTAAAAACAGTAAAAATGGGACTTAGAAGACGTTAGCTTGCTAATGCTAATTTAATTTTAAAGCATCCACTGACTTGCAAAATTGTGTTACAATGATAAATTTTCATTCATTTCCAGTTCAAGAACATAGTGACAAAAATGTAGGCGAGACATTCCCTAATATTGTTATAATGTGCATTAATTTGCCATGAATTGCATTGCCATCATTGTTACTTTGGAGCGCGGTTGTCACAGGGTTGAAGGTAGTTGCCGCAATGCAAGCTAGGTGCTTGATCTTTACAAAATTGCGAGTCCGCAATGGTATTTCTCAAACAGGTTTTAAAGGGAATGGCAGCTGCTCGTCTGATTAGCCTTAAAGAAACTAAATCCCCACCACAACCAACTAAAGTAATTAATTCATATTAGACCAAACCTTTTGACAAAAGCATTAGGTCATCAAATGAGGGCCCTGTGAATTTGAGCAACTTCAAAAATTGTTCCCTTAAAACAATGTACTTATACAAGGTTCATGCTCAAGTTTTCTTAAATACTTACTTCAGTATCATTTTTTGTGATTATAATTTATTATAATTCTAAATTAAGTTCAATGGACAGGCTGACTGTTGCCAGTTTACATAAAGACGGAACATCATAAGATCCTTCACCTGTTTGATATTGCATATAAAATAAACGTCCCATACTCACAATTGAATTCTACTTCTTCTGTGGCCTAAAGCCAAACAAAAGTAGTTGCTAAATGCATAGCTTTACTCAGGTCTGTGTGGGTGCAGCGGCTCACAAAGAGGCCGGGGGCTGGCCAAAGCCATGCAGTGGGCGATTAGTGACTGCTTGTGCTTATAGTTGTCCTTAGCTGTATGAGAATGCAAAATTAGTTATGAGAGTAATGAATGGCTATGATTGGAACTCTCCCAACCTCTACTCCATCAAATCTCGGATGTGATACTGAACAGTGTGGAGCATCAACCAAATATTGATTTACCCTGGCAGTGCATGGCATTATCATAGAAACAGTGTTTCCTGTCCTTCAGCGGAGAAAATCACATTTATCCTACTAATTTATTCTGGTCTGTGTGTGCATACACCCTTCAGAATCTGATCCATCTGAGACACTAAGTAAATGTACATTTTTTTTCTGGTGAATAACAGATGCCATCCTGTTCCAAACCTGACTATGAATATGTGACATGATCTCTCTACCCCACTCTCACCCAACTCATATGTAGAGGTTATATTCATTCTTAGAAACTGACAGCTTTGTGCCAATCCAGAGCAGCCATTTTAGTCTGAATGCATCAAACTTATTATTATAAGTATTATTTTGCAACATCATGCTTTGCCTAAGATGACTACATCTACAGCCATGTAGTGGCAGCCTGTCAGAACCATCTGCAAAGGACAGCCTTTTTTTATTCATAAATGAGCCGTCATGTCATTATTCCTGCCATTTTTCATCCTCTGAAGCTGGAGTCCAGAAGGACTTGCTGCTCAGCTGTAATCCGTGATAAATGCTTCATCTTCAATTTGCCAGCTATCAGACTCTCTTCGGGCATCCTGCATTGTTCTTACAGTGATTGAGATACTGAATGCAAAGGACAGCGTTGAAATTCAAATGCTGAGGGCCCTGAACGGAGTGCACCATCCTCTCACCACACTATTAGATGGAAATTTTATTCTCCCCATCTCTTTCTACATTACAATCCTTTAATTCTTTGATGCCTGCTGACAATTTAATTTTAAACACTTGAAGACTTTCACCAGCTCGTGTTCTCATGTGGATAGATAGTGCACGAGCTGACATTGCCAGATTTTGTTGTGATCCGTATTTCTGCTTGTCATGTTTAAGTTCTATACCTGGCTCTGCCATGTTTTGGATTCTTGTGTTTAGTGACCACTGCCTGTCTGATCATTCATATGATTGTGTATTGTGTTTTTGATATTTAGATATTCTTGTTTATTATTTTTCATATCCGTTTTTATTCATTACCGTTGCCTCAGTTCCCTAGATTCCTGATCATGTTTATTTCTGCCATGCTCTGCTTTGCACTTTGTTTACCCAGTCTTGTCTTGTGTAGGTCTTTGCTCTTGGTTTTGTCTTACGTGCCACGCATTCGGGTGATTTATTGGTTTCTGGGTTTTCAATCTTCCTTCATTATCTCGTGTGCTTCCTTCCTGTCTCTGTTACTATCCACTAACCATACTAACAGTTTATTGTTTTCGATTAATTACTAACCAAGATTAACATTGTATATTTTTACTAACTGACTAACTTGCACTCGGGATTGTATAGCCGCACATACTAATAGACTAACGATCTCTCAGCATTCGCCCAATCTGTATCTCCGCCCTCCTTGCCTCTCACTAATTATCTCTACTGCAGTTTCCACTTATATCTCAGGCTTTCCCTTTTCTTTAGACTGTACACTTTAGTACTCCTTAACCGGAGCTGTTTATTCGTTCATATTCGTTCGTATTTGTTCACCCCGGATGTGTATATAAGGTGTCTTCACATTCAGTTCCATGTCAGATCGTTATACTTCCTTGTTTCTTGTGCCACGTTTCTCGCCTCGACTCATTGTAATAGTATCTTTCTGACTGGATTGCCCGACTATCGATTTTGGTTTGCCCTTTTTGGATATTGTTGCATCTGTGAGTTTTGACCTTTTTTCTGCCCGACCTTGATTTTGTTTATTACTGCCCTGGTTTTGGAGTTTGCTTCTCCTCCAAACCTACGCCTGTGTACCGAACCCTTTTTGTCTGACCACAAACTTTGTTATTGGTGCCCTGGTTACGATTCTGGATTACGCCCAGTGGATACTGTTTTTGGATTGTGGACTTTGTACCGTTGCCAGCTCTGTTGGGGGGGTTTCCCCCCTTCAGAAATAAAGCCTCCTTTTTGTATTCTACTGGTTGTCGCACTTGGTTCAAATCGTAAATCCCAACAGATTTACCAGCTTTGCCCAGCGAGAGTCTAGGTTTGACTTGCTACATACCAGCTACTACATGAGGAGTCCACTTGCAAAGCCTTGCAAAGTCAAGTTGGTTCATTTTTTTTTTTTTTTTTTTTTTTTTAGAAAGATGAGATTTTTTGGTAGGCATAGAAATTATCTTCCATAGATACCAATTTATACTACTGAAACTATTGGCCTTGCAGACATAATATGAAATTCATATCCATAAGGAATCATATCCATATTCATATCCATAAGGAAATTCTTTTTTTTTTTTTTTGAGAAATGACTTTGATTATACATCACAAAGTTTTGATTCAGCAGGTTTTGAAAGGTGAGTGGAAATTTAGCAGGTTTTGACTGTATTTAAACCAGCCCAGTTGCATAATATGTGAAGGTATTTGACTCAGTACCCACTCTACATGCAACTCAATGCTTCAGACAGCACAGTGCTTGAATAGCTGCAATGACAATGTAAACATGAGTCCATGGGTTCAAATACCCCTTTTATGGTATCGCTATCATCACACTTTTCTAAACTGCCCGAACCAACAAACTAGAACACAATGAGTTCACGTACTTTAACTTTCACCATAAGCCAATGAGAATTTATTAGTGTTATAGAAGGCACAGTGGCTGAACAGTTAAGGATTTTGCCATGATTCAAATCCCAATAAAAATGTATAAAACTTTAAAAAGCTAACAATTCAGTTTGAACAACACCAAAAAATTCTTTATTGGGTTCAGCAGGAGCAACACTGCTTTTGCGTCCCTACCCCTGAATCAAAAGCAAAACTGGCAATAAAAGGTCGAGTGTGATTGGTTCCTTCTAGTGAACAAAACGGAATCACATTTCCACATTGACTGATGACTTAGCAGAATTTGACAGTTATCCTCCTTGCATTATCGGGTTTTGAGTTTTGCTCTTCTGTTACAATTTATAACATGATTTAGTAGGTTTTGAAAGTGGAGCTATCAGTGGGACATGCGCAGGTGCCTGAATGAGAGGCTAAGGGAGATAACTCATTTATTTTCAAAACTTGACTTAGCAGGTTTTTCAAGTCGACTCCTCATATAATCAGCAATTGAAGCATCAATATTAAATAAACTAGCTTAGAGTATAAACCGATCTAGGCAGGTTAGATTGCAGAAAGCCTTGTTGCAAATATACTTTAGTGTTCGTTTGTATCCCCTTTTCAATGGCATTTCAGAGGGTGAGCGCAAAAATTGTTTTTACTTCCTGTAAGAGTCACCTCTGCATATTATGTAGCTTATAGATTTGAATTAAAGTGTGCATAGATGCTCAAAAATCAGAAAACTGTTTCATAGGAAGGAAAAGGGCAATGGACTTGAGGGCCACTACACAACTCAGCTGTCACTCTCTCAATTTGATTAACCCTTTAAAATTCAGTCCTGTTTTGAGCAAATTTCCTTCCCAACCAAAATGGTTATTGTTCCTGAATTACTGTGACTGCATGCATAACCGTGGTCTCATTTGAAAGGTGACACTAAGTAGATTGCTCTGAAACTGGCAGAATTGCTGAGAATCTTACCAAAATAGTGTAACAACACTGGAAATATAAGTTTTCGTCTGTTTTCAGGACTCTGGTCTGAAGTATTACAATCACCTCTCCAAAAAAAGTTGGGATGGTTTGTAAAATGTAAATAAAAAGAGTGTAATGATTTGGAAATCACTTAAACTATATATTTCATTGAAAATAGGAAGAAGACAACATATTAGATGTTAAAACTGAAAGGGTTCATTGTTTTTTGAAAAAAATCTCATTTTGAGATTGATGGCATCATACATTTAAAATAATTTAGGATAGGGAAACAAAGGTTGTTTGTTGCAAAAAAAATTTAAAATACATGTAGAGGAATGTCTAACAGCTCATTGGGTTAATCGGCAACTAGTCAGTGACAGGCTTGGGTGTTAAATCACCTTCACTGTTTTGGCTGCTCAAGGGGGACCAACACAATATTAGGCTGGTGGTCATAATATTATGACTGATATGTGTGTCCGTGTGCATAAAGTGTGTGTGTGTGTGTGTGTATGTATATATATATATATAGTTACAAGGCAGCATCCCTTCATTTTGTTTCCAATGTAATGCCCCTTGTAGTCTATCATGAGCTGCACGCTCGTAGAGCAGCCGGTTGGCCCGAGAGTCACTAAAGGGATAATTAAAGACAGAAACATTTAAACAGGTGCATCCAAAGCAATTTGAGGAGCCGTGTTCTCGACAATACATATCACTGGGCCTCCCTTGCCAAGAGTCCAGCCCACTGTGTCATCTGTAATGAAGCCCCCCAACCCTGCTGATATTCATGATTCAACTAAAGTTTGATTTGCAGATCAATTTTTATAAAAGGGATCCTCCCACAGAAATCCTTCACATCAGGGAGCTAATGTTCTCGTTCTCAAAGCCTCAATAAGCAAAATGCAAACATCCCACTTGGGTTGAAAATTAGATCTGGGGCTTGTTTCATGAAAAATGTGAGCTAATATTTTAGAGATGGGATCATTCGCCATCTGTTTTTGGAGTGTTTCACAAAAAAAAAAGAAATTACATTTTTGTTTCACAAATGGGTCTTGCTTATGCTCTGAACTTGCTAGATAAAATGGGCTGCCAGGAAATCACTGCCAATCCCTTGCCTCCCATTGTTCCAATGGCAACTGGTGTGGCTGTGACTCAACATCCTGTTTACAGAGAAAAGGTCCCAATCAGTGAGGAAAAACTCATTCCATTGGCATACTAGGCAACAGTCAATGACCAACATTATCTGTCAGTACAGGAATGTCAAATACAAAAGTACATTGTAAAATGCATAGGTATTATGTGGTGTAGTAGGGTTGACCAAATTCGTGTTAGGTAATCTGATCACAGTTTAATGTACACCACTGGGAGAGCAGTGCTAATGTGCCAAAATAAAACGTTTAGGCAATGATTTTTAACCCAGCAGTGCACAATTGCAAGGGCACAAACAAAACTTTTGCTCAGCAACTGGAAACAGTCTTCATTGGCACCATTTACATGGATCCAAAAATCCTACTTATAATGGAATTGACAGGTTAGTCAGATTCAAAATGTCTCATGTAACCACCTAAGCCGATCCAATTCACCCGGATCGGTTTAAATTTTCGATCGGATTGAAAGAGGTAGTCTACGCCGATTGATAATCAGCTTGATGCTGCATATGAACGGTTGAACAGAGTGGATTTGGTTGATGGATTGGATTATTCGTTCTGCGCATGCGCTCCCTAGTACGTAGGAGTCACGTAACACGCAATGACGTTAGTGCGACCTTTTGCGCATGTCAAAGAAACTGTAATCGGTTTCAGCTGGGGCCATGAATGCGCGGATTGAACGTGGATTGCTTTACTTAGCGTTCATGTATACAGATCGAATCAGATTCATTTAATCTGTTTGATTTCAATCAGATTGAGGAAAACAATCCATGTAAACGCAGCCACAGTCATGCAAGCTGTTACAAAAAAAGGATCATCGATGTCACTTAGAACCCAAATGTATTACGGCAGTTCTCTATCAATACCTCTCACAACTTAATTAGCTTGGTGTCAAAAATAGGAAGTTCATTATTTACAGAACTGCATTATAAAAATATCATAGCCTGAAATAGGAGGAGCGCCTTTGCATTTTCTTGTGTGCATTAAAATTCTGCTTGCTTAGCATCTGCTTCTGTCAAGGCCCCGAGACTTTAAGGTATGCTCTGTTACCAGTGTTTCGACAAATCGCCATTATAATCTAGCAACAGCATTGATTCGCTTTCCTTTTCCTCCTGTTTGTCAATGTTTACGTTCCCTATCGCAACAGAGGTGCTGCTATTTCACTCCCTCCTCACTAATTGCTTTGTTTCTTTCCACAACCAATCACTCCTGCTCTGTGAAATCACTGCTTCTTGTGCTCTCTCTGGCCCTCTCTCTCTCTTTTGCACTTTCCATCTAGGTATAACTCTTTCACTTCCTCTCCTTCCCCCCCTGGTGCTCGCTCACTCATTCTCTCTCTCTTTCTCTCTCGTTCTTTCACTCATACTGCCATCAGGTTATTTGGTGACCCGATTCCCCCTCTTTCTTGTTTTGCTAAATAGAGGGTCAAAGCACTAACTCAGTTTTCCTCATGGGCAGAATACATTGGCAACTAATGTAAATTCCACACAGGCCTCAATACATACACAATTGGATTACTGCTCAGAGATAATTCAAAAGGTAATTGACCAAGGGGGTCTCTGTTCAGTGATTCACTTCCTGTTTCATATTTTGATCAATTTGTAACAGCATCCATGCGCTGTATACATTTCCAATACTTTGAATCTCAGAAAATATTAAATATAAATAAATAATATAATATTTATTTATTTATTTATAATAAATAAATAAATATATCCATTTAACTGAATTTGCTGTAAATTCTTGTTTGAAGGAACAAGGACATTCCACTTCCTATCTTCAAACCTTTTTCTCTCTCCATTTCCTTGCTTGTCCTGATGACAGGATATGTCCCCACTCATTAGAAAAAGGGAGGATAAAACATTTGAAGGCAAAGGCCTTCTAAGCTACCAGCAGGATAGTTAGTGTTTTCTTACTGAAAAATTGATAAGTAGTCAACAAAGAGTTGCTGCAAGGTAGGAAAAGTTTCAACAGATGGCAACTGTAGCTTAGACAAAATTGTTTGACGTGCAATACATGAATAGGGCCTGAAAGAAAAAACTGAAAACGTGGTCATTTGTCCACACTTTAACCCCAGACTTGACATTTCCTATTCTGCAATTTTTTTCACAAAGCCAACCTCTGCAGATTGTAAGAGTCATTTGACACAGTAGATATACCAGTGACCAGCCTGGTGGTCAACTACATGCACTTGACTTTTGCAGTGCTTGTGAATGTGAAATCTTATTTACTCCCACTTTACAAAGTTTTCTCCTTTGTTGTAAACTTAAAATGTTCTCCTAAATAGATTGGTGCTTATTTTTAATAACTGATTAATGAGCAATTAGTTTGATTTATTTGTAATTCCATCCTGTTGAGAATATGCAAGCATATTTATTTCACATTTTGCCACATGCCAAAATATTACCTTCAGTCATTGGAATAACACAAGGGCATGCCAGTCTTGACACTTAGTACAACATGAAACATTTGAATTATATTCAAGTCGTTCCACCCCTGGCTGGATAAGTTCAATAATATTTAGCTTTTACTCAAAAGATTCTTCTTAAAGATGGCTTTGAAAGCAAATTTGAAAGACTAACTTCCTCATTTTGACAGCATCGATAAATCTGCTGGCGAGCTGGCTTAGCTACCTCAAAATTGCTGTATCGACTTGACAATCTACCTCCCTCCCGGTGTAAGCACTTATGTTCCTGCCTTTAATCTGAGCTGTCTACAGGTAATATTTACCATCCCATCTCAAATAAAAATGTCTGCATGATTGCTTGTGTCATCCCTCAATGAGGTAGACAGTTTTAATAATGAAATTGACCGGTTTTTACCTCACCACTTTTCAAAGTCAAGCTTATTCACTCAAGGACTACTTCAGTTTAATCAGCAGTTTCCCTCTTGTGACAAGTTTTTAGCGCTTTCTATATACATCATTTAATTTTATTCATACAATGCTGCCCCACAGTGCTACTGCAGCTGCACCTCTTGATTATGCACCCCTGTACGTCTTTGTCACTGCACTGGATGCCTTGTTTAGATCAAAAAAGGTATTGTACAGGTCCCAGCGTTAATCCCTGCATTTTTTGCGGTAATCGTGTGAGAAGATCATTTTGATGGTGTGTTCATTGTAATAGTTGTTCTTTGCAAACTGATGATGTGCACGGAGGACAGGAAGTTGAGGAGTGGACTCAGGTGCAAGGATGGACTTGATTGTATTTATTGTGCCTACTGCTCAGCAGGAAGGCACTCACAAGGCAATTCAAAACAAAACAGGAAACGAGGTTCCTGAATTGCACAATTAGTAAAACAGACACTGGGCTTTAGCTACAGTAACAATGTATTACAAATAGGAAAAGAAAATTGGAAACACCTCGATAATAGAGATAAAGTGCTGACATAAACAATAAACAGCGCTAAACATAACATTTAGAATATATACAGGCGATTCGCAGATAATAAGTCTATACAAGACGAGACCTACTACACAGACGTGGCTTACGAGACTTCGCAAAGATTAAGCGTGAAGCTTGGTCTTAAATAGCCCAACACTACCACACACAGGAAATGAACATCAGATGCATGTAATGATTGCAGGACTGAAGAATGCGGACCGGGTCTACAACCTAAATTCGGAAGTAGTTGGGACAAAGTGTAAATTGTGAATAAAATCAAGATGCAATGACTTTCTAATCACACCAGCCACTATTTTATTTTATTAACAACATAGCAAATATGTTGAAACAGAAATTTTACAATTTTATCCACCAAATGAGCTCATTTAAATTTGATGGCTGCTACAGGTCTCAAAAAGGTTGGGACAGGAGCCTGTGTAGCATCCCCTCTTCTTTTTAACACAGAGTGGAGGCATCTGGGCATTGAGGAGACAAGTTCCTTGAATTTAGCCATTGGAATTTGAACCCACTCATGTTTAATACAGGCTTCCATCTGCTGGAGAGTTTTGGGTCTCCTTTGATGGATTTTTTGTTTAATTATGCACCAAATGTTCTCAATCGGTGAAAGATCAGGACTGCAAGCAGGCCAGTTCAGCACACGGACTCTTCTACTACGAAGCCATGCTGTTGTAATAGCTGCAGTATGTGATTTTGCATTGTCCTGCTGAAATAAAAGTCCTCCCTGGAATAGATGTCATCTGGAGGGGAGCATATGTTGCTCTAAAACCTTTATATACCTTTCAGCATTCATGTTGCTTTTTAAAACATGTAAGTGTTCCACACCATATGCACGAATGCATCCCCATACCATCAGAGATGCTGGCTTTTGACCTGAACGCTGATAACAGAAGGGGTGGTCTTTTTCCACTTTAGCCCGGAGGACACGACACCCATGATTTCCAACAAGAATTTCAAATTTGGACTCGTCTGACCACAGGACACTTTGCCACTTTGCTACAGTGCATTTTAAATGAGCCTTGGCCCACAAAACACAGCGGTGCTTCTGGATCATGCTCAAGAGGACTGTGTTTACTAACAGTGGTTTCTTAAAGTATTCCTTGGCCCATCTACAAAAATTAAAGATAGAATCTTGCCGGTGAGTGATGCAGTGGTGTCTGAGGGCTAGAAGATCACGGGCATCCAGTAAAGGTCTTCGGGCTTGTCCCTTACGCACAGAGATTTTCCAAGTTTCTCTGAATCTCTTCATGATGTTATGCACTGTTGATGATGAGACCTTCAAAGCCTTTGCAATTTGACGTTGAGGAATATTATTTTTAAAGTACTCCACATTTTTTTGCACAAGCCTTCACAGGTTGGATAGCCTCTGTCCATCTTTACTTCTGAGAGACTCAGCCTCTCTACGACGTCCCTTTAATCAATCATGTTACACACCTGATGCCACTTAATTACTTACTAATTGTGATTTCAGCTGATTTTCTTATATATTAATAGCTTTTTCAGCACTTTTTTTTCCTGTGGCCCAACTTTTTTGAGACCTGTTGCAGCCAGAACATTTGAAATATGCATATTTTGTGGATAAAAATGCAAAATGTCTCAGTTTCAACATTTGAAATGTAATTTATGTTTTTTTGTAAATAACATATTGGCTCATGTGATCTGAAAGTCATTGCATTTTGATTATATTCACAATTAACACTTTGTCCCAACTATTTCGGCATTGGGGTTGTAAGTAGACCGGTGAGTCTGAAGACATAACCTTTCATCTATTCTTGATGAAAACACATCAGCCTCCTGAAAGAATGGCATCAGCAACAGAGATCAGCAGAAGAATGTGAACCAGAATTTTTCCTGTCGCAGAGAGCAGAGTGATGCCATGATAGTTGCCACAAATTGAGTATTCATCTTTTATTTTATTGAAAAGAATGATGTTTCAGTTTTTCAATTGTTGACAAAGAACTCCATGCCCCCATATCTTGAGAATGAACTCAAGGGGCTGGCATTGAACATAACAGACCCCGTACTAGAACAGCTCTCCAGAAAGGTTGTTTAGATAGATAACTTTGTTGTTCTTGAGCCCCTAAAAGGCCCTGTGTACCTCAAAGAAACATGGAGGGAGACTGAGATCCATAATCAGAGGAAACATTGGAAGACCATCAATAAAGTACCCTTTGAAGGGGTGAACATGATTGAGCAGGTCAGACAGATGTTTCACCCCGCGTGCAAATATACCTTGACTATCTTTCATTAGCGTTGATTCATCAGAGGGAAGAGGAGCATTTGAGCTACAAATGGGTCCACACAGACACTTCAGAATGCTGTGGAATTGTGGATGTGATGAGAGTCAGTGTAGCCTTGTAGCTAAATTGCCTGGTTCTGCCACCACTCGTTCATCATCTGATGAAGAGCTTTCTGAGTCTCAGAACGGAGACAAGCAAAGTGTTTATTACAGATTGGGCAGTATTGTTTTGCATCAGCTGCAATGAGAGCTGCTTTTGCCTCTTGAGTTAGAATGTGGATGCCTTTTGCATAATATCAAAAAATCACCGACGAGAGTGACCGAACACAGTGGTAAGGGCCTTATGCATGAACAGTATGAATCGATAATGTTCCACTGATCTGGAAATTATTCAAGCATCTGCATGGGAGTTAAAAGTGCTTTCAGAAGCTCCAGCAAGAGAGATTTGGTCGCATTGCGGAATGATTACATGATCAATGAGGTAACACTGCCGCAGATTTCATCAGCTTAATTTTTCCTTGTGTGTTCTAAAATAAAAAGGTAACCTAATCTCTCGGCTATGTTAATTATTTACTAGAAGGTCTAAGCTAAGTCACCACTAAAAGTTGCTTTCTATGTCAAACAAACGTGAAGAATTTTTAGCTGTTAAACATGGAAGCATAATGTTAATGCAACACCCCACTGCTTGCAATTTACCTTAAATTAACATACTAGCATTTGTCTAAAGTAACATTTGCTAACTAAACTTAAATGGCAACTAAACTAAAAACAATACAGGCTTGCTAAGATATGAGCAACTGTTTGCCAATTTTACCACTAAGATAAGACCCCCAAGGACTGTTCACACAAATAATGTTTGAGCTATTATGGGGAAGAATAAATACGATGATACCATCTTGCTGAGGAGCATACTTAGCGTGAGTTGCTGTTTATCAACTATTCATGTTCTATAATGTAATGCTTGCTCGCAACTGAATGATATTAATTACTGCTTAGACTGCTAAAATATTAAAAACTGATTTTAGAAACATAACGCAACTAGTGACAGTTTAAGTTTCTGAAAGAAGCGAACCATTTTTTTCCACCAATCTAGCTTAGTCCTTGGGGATGGAATGAAACTGTAGTTTAGAGTTTTAAACCATGGTTTTAGGGTCTAAATTCTTCACTACACTATTCTTCACTAAATTGTGTGCTACAGCCACAATCAACTGGCGATCACGTCAGGTTGGCTTATGCAGTAAAAGCAACTTACAGCTTCTGTGTCTGTGAGTCACAGACAGTTGCGACCGATACAGGCTTTATCTTCACATATCTTACGAAGTCTGCGTTTGAGGCCAGTTGTTAGTGCTAACTATCGGCAGCAGTCCTGCTAGCCTCCCGTAACACGTTAGCTTCACTTACATTATTTGCTGTCATATGGTTACTTACAGTTTGTGTCTCCGAGTGCTTGATTGATACAAATGCCTCAGGTTTGAGAAGCAACGCTGAAACGCTTATCTAGTGTTGAATTATTCCTTATTGACAAAGCTGTCTTTGGTGAAATGCTGAGCACAAACAGCTAACGGTCCCTTGGCTGTAGCTGTTTGCTGCAAGCAAACAAAAAAAGGTACCCACTGATTTCTGGTGGCATCGTCTTTTGGAAGAGAAATATTTGTTTTTCATCGCGTCCAAAAGTAAACGAACAAGTAGCTTTCAGAGAGATACTGACAATATTGCACCTCAAATGATCTCCTTCTTTTGTATTTCCAAAAGTGTAGACACTACTAAGGCATAGTAAGATCTGCCGTTACTAGTGCCTGCTAGATAATAGTTTTCGATGTGGGCAGGTCCAGCGCAGTGGTTGGCTCTGGCTAGGTCCGTACTAATTGGACAGCACAACCTGAAGTCAGGTTTTGCCCAGATCTCGAGAAGATCTCGGGAGGAGCTGTTCAGAGAGGAAATCACACTCACAAAATCCCTGAATCTTATGTTCAGAAACTTTTCCCCTTTAAGCATACCCTCTGATTACCCATGCATGAGGTCTTCACTGATCCTAAGTGCAATTCAGGTGTATGTGTTCCTACTTCAACTGTACGCACAATCTTATAAGGTTATATGGCTGGGTAGTACCGGGTGTGTGCACGAGTATGGTAATATTTTTTCAGCAAATTTACCTGCATATTTGATATTGAATGTGAGGCTATTTTCATCTACAAGATGTGTCTCACAGTCCCAGCTTTGATTAAATCTGAGGAGAGTTAATCACTAAAAGTGTTGGTTAAGGTTATTTCATTTTGCAAGGGCTCATTGTTTTAGTTTCCAAATGTCTTAAACACAAACTCCTACATCAGAAAAGAGTAGGCTGAATAACTTCATTTTTGCTTCTATTATACATGATATCATATTGAACCATGAGAATTGTCCTCAGGACTTCTTCCCAGCAATATAACTTTCACAAAGTAACTCAAATTAGCAAGGGAGTCCAGAAGCATTTTGTGATAATGATGATTAATGTTTCCGCTTATTGTAGTGTGTCTTCCCAACATAGATTGGGAATAATTGCGACTTGTTTTCTTTTACTGATTAAAAAATGAATCACCTCCAAACTAGGCAGAACCCCTAAAAGAGTCAATGAGTGTGGATAATTAGGGTTTCCCAGGTACTGACCCAAGCTTCTATTTACTGTAACAGCTTACAAAATGACTTCTGGTCTCTAACCATGAATACTATTTATTTTTGCAACAATTGTTGCAGTACTTGATACTGGTGCAGGTTATTTTTCAGAGCTTTGAAAGTGGTTTACATTTAGTTTGCAATGAGCATAAGAAAAATGCAGGAATGCGCATATAGAAGGCTTAGAAATGGGGCCTCCAGGCGCAAATGTCATTGTTTTCAGTGAATTAAAATGGTCGATATTTTAAATGCGCAATTCAATTTTCAATGTCTCATTGAAGCACATCTATCTCTGATACTATTCTTGTTTGTAAACACATTACTATGGATTCTCCTTAGCTGTATCAGTTTGAAGTTGTATGCAAAGAAACACAATGCATCCATGAAGATTATCAGCTGCTTCAAAGACAAGCATCAAAGACAAGGATTACGGTAATTAGGGAACAAACTCTTCACTATGTGGTTATTTACCCAGAATCCCTCTGATGCTTGTCATTAGGCCTGCTTTTGTTTACATACAGCATTCTCCAATTAAGATGACTCTTCATGAAGCTCTATGCCATTGTAATGTAGAAAAATCTTTTATCCAACTCTTAGAAGACTCAAAACTCTTTTCAGCTCATGATAATTGGCTTCTGTATCATGAGGTACAGCATATTAAACTCTGGGATGATATATAAAGTAAAGGGGGAGTGCTGTTCTTGCTGTGCCCTACAGATTTTTATTGTGAATTAAATTGAAATCATATTATTCAATCTAAATATGCAATGTTGTATTGACTCGGCTAGTTCCCATTCTTAATATAATTAAACACAGCGGTTTTATAATATTATGCACTGACAGTCTTTTGAAATGAAGTGACATTTCATTTAATATCAGCCACTTTTACATACTTTGACAAAAATCCAGTACAAAATTCTGTTGAGGAAATGGGCTAATACAGTGCCCTCCACTGATTTTGGCTCCATGGGTAAATATGAATATATGTGGTTATGACACACACACAACCTTTTACCTGTCTCTGGGCCCTAATTAGGGGCCCAACAGAATTTTCAAACAAAGTTTGTATCCTTCATTAGTAAACTATGACTTAAATCCTCAACCAGTCCAGGCAAAAGCATGGACATACATTTACAAATAAATCTGTAAAATATTATTTTTTTATTCTTCTTGGATCAACTTTTGACCAGAGATGCATGAGGCCTGTGGCCATGGCCTGGTAGCCTCTAAAAATTCACCCCACACATCCAAATTAATAGGCAAAGCCCTGTTCAGAGGTGTATGATGCAAGCGGAAATATATCTCTTGATTCTAGTCTCAATTACTCTCTGACAGTAAGTCACAACATTTTATGATGCATTTCATGGAAAACCTCTATGTCTTATCTTTGCAATGAGACCATGCATGTGTAATATCACCATTGTATGTGGGAGCAGTGAGAATTTGAAATGTGGTATACCAATCCAGGCCACATGTGAGAAAATGCAGGTGACAGTTTAGAGGTCAATGCCATTTTTTCGATAATTCATTCAAAAATACTAGCAAAATGTAAATAATTTTATTAGAATGAAAGATTAAAAGACAAAATTCAGTGTCAAATGTTTTTCTCAGAAAAATAAGTGTGTCACAATTTTTTGATCCCCTTCAATAAATACTTTATGCAGCCTCCCTAAACCAGGATAAAAGCTCCTAGTTATCTCCTGTACTATATAATGGAGCTGGAGAAGACAGGTCTCAGGATCTGAGACTATGGCCCTATGTCAACAATCTAAGCGCTCAGTCTGAAACGTGTGGCACAAGTGCATTTAGGGCATGTACAGATCCATCTTTGCTGGTTAAATGGTAGGTTATCGGGGCACATAGTAAGTAGTAAGGTGCTCAGTGCAAAAGGGTTGGATAATTAGTTGTGTTTTGGGTGGAAAATCAAATAAATTGATTAGAGTGTCATCCCCCATTTCCTTTAAAAGTCAAGGGGACTTGTACCTTGGTGAACAATAAGGGCTGTAAGAAGAGGTCAGGGGAGACACCAGATGCAGGATCCAGAAGTGTTTATTGAACACAGAGCACAAGGAGAAAATTGGCAGACATGCCAGAAATAAAACACTGTGCACATGCACTGAACCAAAGGGAAAACTAAGGTACACTGCCTAAGGCAGGGGGAAACAGAAGTACACACTCCAAGAGTGGCTAAACTAGAAAAACAAAAACTGGACCTAACTAGGCTGACGAACGGACACACTGGGAGACTTAAACAAGGAGCAGACAAGACGTGGGCGCAGCAAAATACAAGACTCAGGAATCATACAAAGGAAATACTCGGAAGGAGCTGATATTTCACCTTGCTGCTCTAAACAAGGTTCCGTTTGACGGCCGCTACCATCTCTGCCACATTTATAGTCACGAGAGGAGGCGGGGTCTCGGAATGCAATCTCGACTGGAAACAGAAACATATGGGATTAATAAACAATTACACGAGAACCGGTTCAACAATTATGACTCGAAACAAGACGCTGAGACCATCAATCAAGCTAGACAGTTTAGATTAAGGTAATCTACACCCTAAGAGTAAAAAGCACCACGAGAGAAGCGAAGTAAAGCATAGCTTAAAACGCAGTCAGGGACAGCTTAGGCAGGAAAACTAAAGCCAGAAACACAGGCATTCGCTAATGAGTTAATTAAGGTTAATACTACGTGACAAAATATTTACAATCGCCCTCAAATAAGTGCTGGTTAGTAAGAGTATCTGAAAACGCTTTCACTCAGAGCTTTGCGAAACCCAGAATTAAACACAGGTGGAGGCAATGAATGAAATACCAGAGCCGAAACCAAAAGAGGAAACGTGATTGGACGACGAGACGCAGGGATGCTGAAGGCTGTCACGCGACATGATTGGAGTTTGGCTGAGAGGGAGTGGATCATTAGACGGCCGAAAAGAAAGCTGAAAAATAAAACGAAAGTAAGGCACAAGCACAAATAAACTCAAAGACAGCACACGAGGCAGAATCATAGCAAGGGCGGATTTTCTGAGTAGCAAAAAAAATAATAAATTCTTCACAGTAGCAGAGTGAGGGCTGCTTGTGCACTCAGGGGTCTATTCTCCCATGCGCTTAAGTCAAACAAAGCACGTAGCTACGCGCTTTACAGCCTACGCGTATTCTCCCCTCGACTTAAGTCTGTGCATTACGCGCCGCAAAGGCAGTTACGCACTTGGGGCGGAGCAAGGCCAAAATCGGGGAGATTCCGGGCGTTTCTCATGCAAATAACACTTACGTGCATTCTCCCCCTGGCTAACGCGCTTTTTCTGTTAAGCGCTTTTGAGGGCTGTATTAAGGTCAAGCGCCAACATAAGGCGAAATGGAATATTCCATTTGATGTCGGTTCTCGGCCGAATTTTAACATTAATTTTATTTTATTTAACATGGTAAAGGTTGAGACATTCAATATTCGATTGTTCATCCTTATTTCTAAACTACATGTCTCATAACCTAATAAATTATCAAACAAAATCATGATATGATATTACGCAACAACCTGTTCAACTACAAACAATTACAAACATACCGGTGGTCATCAAGGTCATAACTGCGCTGTCGGTCCTGGCATCTGGGTCGTTCCAGAGAGTGGCTGGTGATGTCATGCACATATCACACGCATCTGTGTCAAGGTGTCTGACGCAGTTGGTTGATGCTATGCTGCGCCACGTTAGCCACTTTAAAATTCCCCGAAACACCAGCTGAAAGACGGAGAGTTGGGGTGGGGGCGGGGGTGGAGGGTACCTACCCGGTCGCCAGGTTCCCCAGTGTTGTGGGAGCCATTGATTGTACTCACGTTGCAATCAGCACCTCTTCCAGTAATGAGAATACGTACAGACACCGCAGACGTCAGCACAGCATTAAAAATTTGCGAAAAATTTGTTTTGCGTCCAGTGTGCAAGCGGCTTAATACTATTATTGCTCCTTAGGTTTTATCGTTTTTAGTGGGGGAAAGGAATACAGCCTGATTACTATGATCTTGTACTGAGTTAGGATCACATATTGAAAATAAATGTGTAACGAATCTTGCATTGTTGTCCATGCATGTTAATCCCAAAATTTTAAGCAGCAACAGGGTGTAATAATAGCAACATGCTGTCCATTGTTTCTCTTCCCAATGATGCTGGCAGAAGAAATAAATGAGCCACCGTTGTATTTCATTCCAACTTCATAAGTCTGAATGATCTGACGTAGTTTTGTTTCGAAATTCCATTCAAGTTTGCTAATGGTAATAATTTGCGAATTCCCTAGCTAGCCAGCTAACTCATATTCGTAATACTTAATATAGACGTAAGCGGTGCAGAAAACATGCCTGAAGCAGTTTCAAAAGCGAATGTGGGGCCCTGTAAAATATAAGAGCTTCATCATTTTGCTGGATGAAAGCGTACACCTTAGCCAATCCAATGAAATTTCAACTTTTCTGGCTGAAACTTGATGTTTATTTGTGATGTTTACTTATTTGCAATAAAAATATATGCGCGTGAAAATGTGATAAATTTCTCAAAAATGTAAATGTGCGACTCAGCCCAACAAGCAAGTTGCATTGCGAACTGCACGGCAAACCTTTTCTTTGCTTTCTTCTTTGGGGACGGGGTAACTGGACAACTCTACGACATAATCACTGGAATAATCATAGAGTAGAATTTGGATGTAATTCAAACTTCGACATCCCACTAATATAATTTCATATCAGACTAGGACTAGGAGCACTAGATGACTCGTATTGCCTAGCCTTAATTCAAATTTTCATCTTAGCTATAAACATTACATGACACAAAGTGACTGGATATCCCTCTACTTTGTCAGCGAATGCGGCTGCCTTCACCACAGCCATTATCAGCGTGTTCACCGTATTAATGTTTTCATTCGGCTGCAATGCAATGTGAATGAAAAAGCATGTTTTTTACCCAAATTACATTTAGCTAGCATTTTATTAAAACAAGGCACAGTGTGTGGCATTAATGTCATGCACTGATCACAGATATGCAAAAATAGAACAGGTCAGCACCGATAATTTTCTACCTGATTTTCTACCTGATCTACCAGATTGCTGTTTCTGCGCAGAGATGCCTGAACTGCGTCCCAGAAAACCAACAAAAGCCACAGAGAAGCAAGTTATGTCCCTTAACCCCTAGGGTATAGAGCAGCTGTAAATTACCTAATGACACATTTTACTATGATCTACGCTGAGTAAACTAATCTTTGCAGGTAATTAGGCTTGGGCGGTAATACGGTAACACGTTATACCGCAGGGTCATAAAAATAGCAACGGTATCAGTTTCAAGACTGTCATTTAAAGAAAAATGCAATGCACTTATACAGGAGATAAGGATTAAATATTAAATATAATTTATTTCATTCCTAAAAATGATTCTATGTCCAGGAGCACTTATGTGTGGTTGTCGTCACGTGACGGCGCGGAGGCGAGAGAGAGAGAGGCAGAAAGACGGCAAGTAGCGCACCGAGTGACCTGGTCTCAAAGCAGAACACGACTTCAGCAGTTTGGCAGTATTTCAGGTTCCGTCCTAATGAGAAGGGAGAGGCGGTAAATACTGACGAGGCGATTTGTAAATTGGGCAATAAAAAGGTGACCGCGAGAGATGGAAACACCTCTAACCTAAGGACGCATCTCCAGATCAACCACCCACTCACTGCTGCGAGGATGCATTTGGCCCCAAATGCCTCCAAACTACGTATTTTCCCGAGAGTCATATGGCAGACAATCTTGCTGCTGCGCTCAGAAATGCACTTCGGGACTGGCAACTTGACGAGAAAAAACTGTCAGCCATAACCACTGATAACACTGCCAATATTTCTGCTGCAATCAGGTCCCTGCATTGGCCGTGGCTCAACTGCTACGGTCACAATCTAAATTTGGCTGTCACAAATACATTGCATGACCAGAGGCAAAAAACTGAGCGCGCCTCGGACTGTGCCGTAATATTGTCGTGGCCTTTTCACACAGTGCAACATAAGAGTGAACTCCACAGGAAGCAAGTGGAGTTGGGACTCCCAGAACATAGTCTCATAACGGTAAGCATAAATTTGTATCTGAATATCTGAATCTGTTAAGGTTAGATGACGCAACTAAGAATATAATGGAATACTATACATTAATGGGCTTATTAAATAACTTATTTGTTTATTTATTCATTCATTCATCCATCGGCAGGACTGCGCAACTTGTTGGGGCTCCAAACTGGCAATAGTGGTGCGCATCCTCGAGCAGGCCCAAGTGATCAGACACATCCTGTCGGATGACAAAACGAGCAGCCTGTCCCTGACCCGGCAGGACGTGGACGTCTTGAAAGCTGTTCACAACGCACTGAAACCAGTCGGTGACTTCACTGATATTTTGTCAGGGGAGAATTATGTGACCAGTTCCTCTATCCTCCCCATACTCCAGCTCTGCAGGGACAATGTGTTGGCTGTGTCAGAAAATGACCTCCAGCTAACAAAGTCAATAAAAACTGGAATTCTAAAAAAGCTGGAGGCCAAGTATCCTCCTGAGACCCAGGAAAAAAAAAGTGTTTTGATTTTGATTTTTTTCATATAAATGAAGTGTTGGGATGGTAAAAAACACATTGCAAAGATTTTTTTTTCATTATTTAATTCATGTTTTATAACATGTAAAAACTTCATAATAACATAGAATACAACTCAGTGAGGGTCAAATAAACATACAACCTACTGAACTTTTCACTGGCTATAAGCTAGGATGTGGATGAATATTTGGTTTGCCAGTTCAAAAATACTGATTCATTGGTGATATGTGAGGAAGCACTGTGACTTTTTGGAGACACACAGGAACATGTCGCATTTAACGCATTTCACATATGTTCTACTAGTGCACCCAGGCAATCTGCA
Source organism: Gymnothorax reevesii (assembly GCA_029721435.1). NCBI lineage: Eukaryota > Metazoa > Chordata > Actinopteri > Anguilliformes > Muraenidae > Gymnothorax > Gymnothorax reevesii. The sequence continues at coordinate 22,894,021 of CM056581.1, forward strand.
TCTGGAAGGACTTGGACTGGTGACCATTTCAGGAAAGTGGATCGCACCATATTTCCGGGTTCTCTAATCTGGGGGCGGCTTCCTTTTCTTCAGTGTTGGAGTGTATTCAGTCACTCCGGTCATGTGCACATGCTTGTCCCTGGGTTTTCAGTTCCTCAGCCAAGAGGAGTTTGAACTCTAGGTACTGGAAAGTGTCCTTCGCAGGTCTTTGCAAGACCTGGCTGTCTTGCCGATATTGAAGCCACGAGTTTGTAATGGCCAAATCAATGTAGTGGAGCATTGTGTGGACCGTCCACTTCTTTGTCCGGCTGGACATTCTGTCGAAACTGAGCATGCGATTGCACATGTCAACCCCTCCCATGTTGCTATTATATTCTGCAACCACTGCAGGTTTTGGGACTTCAACTTGCCTCGTTTTTTTCTTTGACCATTTGATGCAGGTATCCTGTGGCTCAATCCCGTGGGCGGTTGATGCCAGGACAACAGACTTGTTGTCCATCCACTTGGTGACTGCTATTTCACCAGGTCTACATATGATCATTTCTGAATACCCTCTTGGTTTTTTAACCCTCCTGTTATATTCGTTTCTCAGGAACAGCCATGGTGTTTGTGGGTCAGAGAGAAAGAGAGAGAGAGAGACAGTGAGAGAGACAGACAGAAAGAGATCAATTTGACCGGCAACATAACAGAAGGATTAAAGGGATGATTCACTCATAACACATTTACACTATAACATTATGTCTATACATGTATCAAATCAATTTTCCCTAAACATCTTTGTAGGTTATCTTAGCTTTTTTGCTCTGATTAAAAACCCGACATGGTAGTTTTGGCCCATAGAGAATGACGGCATGTTTCAGCTGGCCCTGGGTCTTGGTTGACTTCCGTTGGCTCTGTCTTGGTCATCCTCATCTGATTCCTTATCTGGGCTCTCACCTTCTCCTGTCTTGCTCATTGGACTCTCATCTTCAGAGAAATCTATGTCTGAAATTCCCTCAATGATTTTGTAAAGTATTCTCTCTGCCCCTGACAAAGAGCTGTCTACTAACAAAGGAGAAATAATTATCAGTCCAAAGTCCCGATGTACACTACAGTGTACATATATGAATCAATGACTTTTACTATGAAACTTCGTGAGTTCAGCTCTGAAAACTCACTCAAATTACTCCTTAGATGTTTACTTACTAAAAGCAATCAAAATATAACACTCAAAATCAAGTGAAATTAAAATTTGATGCTTACCTTTCTTTTTTCCATAAAATCTGCCCGTGCTGATGCCAGCCATTTTGAAAAGACAGGAAAAGAGAAGTTGGCAAGGCCACACCCCCACCCATGGGGCATCAATTTAAAGCAACAGTTGTCCACTCTAAGGAACATCAGGACATGGTAAAGTGGTGTATACAGTATTAGAGTTATGTACAAAAGTTGAATGTGCACTACAGTGTACAAAAATGAATTACCGGGTCTCAAGGGGAGAATCAGATTCAGTGCGCAAATTAATGTGAAAATGCACTTTCCTTGACCCTCGTTACCGTGGATGATATGAGACTGATGTTAACGCATTGGCTGAGACCAAGGCTGAATTACAGGCTGAGATCGTGAGCTTAGAGGGGCAAGCACTAGCAGGTCCAGTGGCCATCAGAGTGGAAGAGGGAGAGGTGCAACCCGAACCCCCACGGAAAAAGATGACTTTGGGAAGTTTCCCGCAAAAATGTCAATGCAATGGCAGGTCCTGTCAGCTTCGTAGAGGACTGAGCCAGAGCTGAAGTAGCAGCCTACTGTTTGGAGCCTGTTATTCAAGGAGACGAAGACCCACTTCTCTGGTGGAAATGTGCCGCCGGTCGTTTTCCCCAGATGTCGCGAGTGGCCCGAAAGTAACTGTGCGTCTGTGCCACAAGCTCACCATCGGAGCGGGTTTTCAGCACCACAGGTAAAGTTGTCAGTCCACAACATGCCCTGTTAAAGCAGGAAAAAGTGAACATGCTGTTTTTTCTGGCAAAAAATCTTGACTACATTGTTTGCCACTTGCCACACAGTTCCTATTCGCACTGTGTGTGTGTGTATTTATTTATTATTTATTTATTTATTTTTACAAAAAATTGTTTCAGGTAAATTTATTTGGTTTTTGTTGAAACAATATTGGAAAAATACAGGGCTGTGTTTTAATTTAGGACTATTGATTTGTAATTGTTATAATAAGGATGTTTATATTAATTCAACTCTGGTTGACTGTTGTGGACCTATAGGCACTTTTTTATAAGCTGCTATTTGTTTCTAATAAAAGTTGTCAATATTGTGCATGTTGTGTTGTTTTTGTTTCGGTATTAGTGTTTGGTATTCAGTTTCTGAACGGTAAGGCACAAGTCAACAGTTTGGTGACGCAGTCTGAGCCTTGGGTCATAATTTTTAATTAGTCACGGTAATACCGTATACCATGGTAAAATAGGGAGGAGGTTTGACGGTATCAAAATTTGCATACCACCAAACACCACTGGTAGTGCCCATTGGCTAATTTTAGCAGGATAATTGGTGGAAATGAAAACTGGCATAGACGCAGGTTCTCTGGGACAGGAATATCCCAGTTATGAACAGTTATCGCTTTAAGAAATAGCTGATGGGTATGGTAATCGTAATAACACCATTGACTTGTGCAGATGTAATGAATCCGTAAGACTTGGAATCCATAAGATGAGCTGAAATAGACACTATTTTGTAAAACTACGAGAGTAGGCCAAGTGTTGCAGGAAACAGAAGGTTCGGAGGAGTCTTTATGGCAGTAGTTAACTGATATTAGCTTGTCATTCCCCCCATTGCAGTGGGCTGAAATTCCCCTAAGTGAATCTCGCACATTTAAACAGGCATACCTTCCTGAGCTGTCTGTTCAAATGAAAATTATCAGCAATCCTTTTTAACTTAGAGTCAACAGAATTACATTTTCCAAATAAGCACCTGAGTAGCTTTGGATACGGTCTTGGCCACCAGTGATCCAGCACAGTACCGATGGAGCACTAAGCAAAGACTACAAATCAATTAGAGCAATTTTGTCTTTTTTAATGTCAGCCCGAAATAGTCCTCATGTAAATACAATGAGAAATGAATGCAAACAAATGATTGAAACACACAGCTCATTTGTAATTAGCCAAATACTTCACAATTTTAGAAACCATAATTTTAGAAAACCATTCATTTAAAGCAATATATTCAGCACTTTGAATATAGAGTTTAATATGTAGTTACTAATGTGTACAATTTACTGTATTTTGTAATTGCATCATCAAAATTCGACGACTCTGAAATGAAGAGAAGGTGTTTTAAATTAACCCCCTGATTCATTCATTTGTATCCCATCAACGATTATCGCAGAATATAAGATTTGTATGCTTCGAAAAACACATCTAATACTTGGTGTTCATCATACGATTTTTTTCTTCTCAAAATGGTCCATTGAATTTTTACCTAAAAGTCCTGGGTTAGTTATCTTTACTTTGCCCTACTGCCCAAAGTTGCACATAACAAACTGTTGGTACTTAAGCTCACCCTAGAACTGCTGAGTTTGTTTATTCTGAAAGAGACCCGCCCCCGCTGTGTGGCCAGACGAATGGGAGAATGTCTGGTGGTCCATTGTGGTAGTGATTGAGATCAAAGGATTTCTTGTACAAAGAATTGGGGGAGTGTCCACAAAGTCAAAAAATTACGCCCTATCCACTGACTCCTAACCACTTAACCTTTGCGGAAAAAGTCATTATGTGAAGGAAAGGTGTAAAAGGAAATTCCTTGTAGCTTAGGAAGACAACCGCGCTGATAAGGGAATCCGACTGCACTTACACTAGGCAACGTTATCATCAGTCCCCATCCCATCATATATGTTTCTTTTCACGATTGGCTGGATGAATTGTCGTCACTTTAAATATTGCTGCTGCGCAGAATTGTGGGATGGCAATATCTCTTTTCTTGCTTCAGTGTACCCTATGCTAAAGGAGATAAACTAGGAAGCACCGAGACACCTTTCCTTAACATTTAAAGAATTTGAATGCTCTTCTCTAATTATGACTGCCACATAATTATTTCCAGATCTTTTTTCGTAGATAGGAACTTTCTTAGGCAAAAAAAGACTGTGTGACGGTGCATTCAGGAACCACATGTAAGAGATAGAAATCCAAAAAACATATGCCTTTAATGGAGTCCGAGTCAAAGCCAAAAAACACAAGAATTGCCAAGCCACAATACGAATACAATACAAAACAGTGTTGACTAGACAGCCAGGGGTCAGAACCAGTAAGATAGATGAGCAAAGGTACAAAAATGGCAAAAAGTCGTAGTCGATGAAGAAATCTGAGGGTCATTCACAGGGCATCCAAACACAAAAATCGTAGTCATACAAAAAGGGTCGAAATCCAAAAAGACAAAACAGTACAAAAAGGGCAAGGCAAGAATCGAAGTCGGACAATCCAGTAGATGAGAAACAATACTCAATGGCATACAAGGCGCTCTGCTCAAAGAAATATTGATCAACGTTCTGACAAGGAGCTGGCTGTGGAAAGACTGCTTAAATACACGAGAGGGAAGTCACATGCTATGCAGGAAGCAGGTGAAATGGATCAAACTAATTACAACAGGAGAATCACATGAGGAAAACCCTTACCACGAAAATTGGCGAAAGCCAAGACGCAGACGGGAATCACACAAACAGCCGATGACTTAAACAGCTCTGGTCAAGGAGTTCTAAGTGCACAGATAATGAGCGCTGGAAAGTACTTAAGCACGTGCGAGAGATCTCGCTGAAACTCAGGAGAAGACAGGGACAGCTGAGCAAGAGGTGGAGATTAGAACAGGGCGATTGCTGAGAGGGAATTAGTCTAACTTACTTTTGTAGAGGCGGCGCAACTTTATAGATTTAACTAGAGTGCTCGTTAGTAAGTTAGTAATCTATATACATGGATTAGTTGTGTTAGGAGACTATGATACAAAATACAAATGTTAGTTTTGTTAGTAATCAGAACAGAAAGACGAAGGAAGTAAACAAGAATCAAAGGAATATTTTAAACACCGGAATTCATTTAAATCACCCGAAATCAGTGGGCACTCAGACAGCGAAAGCGGACTGAATCAACTAGATCACAAGACGGGGGAGACAAGTGCAATTGAACTGAGAAATGGAACGAACTAAAAACCTGAGTAGTACAATAACCAAAAAGAATAAATAAAAGACAAAATCATGAACACAGAACTTGAACATAAACATGACAAAAAACCATAACCATGACAATCTGGATTAACTTGTGTTTAAAACTGTTTAAAAATGATAATAACACTAAAATCAAGCGTGGAAATGACTTACAGTAACAGACTTTTTTAAATCATTGAGTGCATACATACATCAAGGTATTGTATGTTGGAAACTTTCCGGATTTCAAGCTCTCCCGCTCCGGATCTGCCCCGGCTCTGAGCCAGATCAGCTGGAGCCGGGGCAGATCCGGAGTGGAGGTGCTTGCTATCTGGGTTTGGATTTGAAATGAATTGTCTCTTTTCATGTGAGTCTGTAGTCTTTTCAATGCAAGTGAATGGGGAGGTGAAGTTCAGACACCTCTCCTTCGTAACAGAGGCACAGAATCTGGGTCACTCAATTGCAAAATGTATTGTACTCATTGCTAACTGCATATTGAGCTCTATTTTCAAAATTGTGAAAATATAACTTTAAATACTACTGTACGTGCCTGTTTCTACACCTGTGATTTTATTTGCTTCTGTTATAATCAAGCAAAAAAAAAAATCATGTATTATTGAATTCCTTTTAAATGCATTTTTACCTGGTGTCAAAGATTGCCATAGTACATTGAATAATGTTTTTGGGTGTTCCCATTGCATGTCAGTCTTTTCATTTGCGCTGACCACGAGTCTGTGACATTTTTGGAAAATTAAAGAACTCCAGGAGTGACATTTAATCTGCATTCCCCGCCTAAGGTTCCGCTTAATTGAAGTGTAATTAGAGTTAGTCAAACACAAGCACTATTAACCACAATTCCTTGGCGGTATACATCTTGCAAAGCCTTCTCTGCATGGCTTCCCTCCATCATTTATTGGCATTCTACGCAAAAAGAGAGATGATTTGATCCATTTGCTTTTAGTTAAGTTTAATTGTTTCACTTATAGTCTGTTGCAGTTTGATTTTGGTGCATGGTAAAATCTTTTAAAAATTGTGATCACCAGTAATCTAAGTGGAGTTGTTGTCTGAGTCAGCTGTTCCACCGACTCACTGGCTAGTTTAATATTTTTATTCCTTTTTTGGAAAAGAAAGATTGTGTTTGAATTATGCCTGATACTATTTTCCTATAAATGAAATAGGAACCAAATGAACAATTTGTCACTGCTAGAGGGACCTCAGAAGAAGAGTGTAGTAATTGTGTGGTCACTGTGTCCCAGCATTGTACCAATGATGCGGTTCAAATATGACACTTTTTGAGATTCTATAGCTTGCTTTGCCCAGTTGCAACTACTAATTAAATCAGAAATGATTGTTCAGGATTGTATTCCATATATATCATTACAATCTTGAACCATTTCATACACAAATTCAAAGGGAGATACAGTGTATCATTTCCAAAACTTCATCTCATCAACAGCATGCTTTTTGACCTTCAGTTAATAATTTCTGCTCTTTTTTTATTCAGACATCTTGGTCTAAATCACAATGACAGGTTTTTGGTGCATATTTACTACAGTTCACCTCAGTTCACCATTTGATTACTGCAGGGCTTATTTTTCACTACCTCAAGTTTGAAGGCCTCTCTGTACACAAACTTAAATCATCATCCATAATTTGCTGAAATTTGCATAAAAGCATTCCTCAGCCCCTGTCCAAGCCTACTTGCATCCAAGCTGACCCTCTCCCATGGGACCGAGGACAGTTGTAGCAAAGAGACTGCACTTTTGAATCATCAGTGCTGTTTCAGATGATCAGAAATGGCAGCTCATTTTAATGCCCTGGTATTTCCAAGTATGTTACATTTGTACAAGGTTCAGACCAATTCATTTCTTCTTTCGTCACCATGGGTGACGCTCACAAAAGTATGGAACAGGTCATGCCACTCAAAATGAAGATAGGCTTGAGGAAGGATTTTTTTAAAAATTGATGTGGCCAAAGCCCCTTACTCATGCAGTTAAAAAGAAATGTGGTACTTCAACTCAGATACAGATTTTGGGAATGAAAGTCAGATACTCTTGACTGCACATACTTTTTGGCAAAACCTGAAGTCCATTTGCTTTACATTTAGTTTACGTTGTATGAGTAATCAATAGGATGTCTAAACCCTTGTTCATTGTTATTTTGTCTGGCAATTCAGACTGTTGCTTGCATATTGCATTCAGTACAACTGGACTTCCCGGAACATTATCTTCTTGCCATGTGTTTAGTTTAATTTGTCTTGAGGTTCTCTTATAATACAAACTTTAAATGTGAACTGTAATATATTTTATTTCCTTGGGATTAATGCAAACTGAAGCTTAATTTCCAAAATCAAAGCACTTTTTTTTTGCACATCAGCACCCACAGTAGTGGTAAAGGTGCATCCAACCATTTCAGTAATTTTACAAATGAAGCATCAAGTGGGCCAGGTGCATTCAGAAAACTGGATGGTTTTCTGTGAATAAATTTCCCCCATGGTGGGGCTTACATTTCATTTTGACCAATCAAAATGGCTGATCCCCCCCCCCCCCTCCCCCTTCTCCATATCTGTTATCTTTTCAATTCAAAACAGGCCTCTGGAATCCATATTTCAAAAACATCTTGGTTATCTGCTCTGCTGGAGGGGAAATCAGGGGGTGAAGTAAGCAAATATTATTGGCCAACATGAAATGAAGTCCCCTCCATAAATTGCATTTAACAGCAGACGGTTCACATTTAGTACAAAGACTGATAGCTGAGAAATTACTGAAACTAAAACAAGCTATAACACTTTAAAAGCTTTATGTTTCCACTGATTTTCAAAGAACTGCAGAAGGTACGGGGAGGGCTTGGTGGTCTCCTCTGCGTCTTTGAAATGAGTAGATTTCAATCACCACCAACTCCCAGGTGGGCAACCGCTGTTTTTGTGAACAAATGGAGTCTAAAGCTGCACTGCCTGAAGAGAGATTACCAATACAATCAATATGCCGTTTTCACCACTGTCTGTCAGGACCTGAATCTGTCTTGTCTGTGTTTTATTTATTTTGCATTTGTATTTATGATTTCCCATGTTCCCCAGTTTATTTTAGCAGTGTATAGTATTACCCTAGTCATTCCATTTTATCTGTAATTTGCCATGTGTTTTTTTTTCACTCCCTCGCCTGCATCACCCCTGGTTCATTCTTTTCTCATTTGAATCCACACCTCCCTGCATTTTCTTCAGCTCCATACACCTCCACCCAATGTTATCAGAGTATTAGCTTCCCTTTATTTTACCCCATTTCTGTTCATTCCATTGTGAGTTTGTCAAGCTAGTTTA